>VZTU01030149.1:0-61677 GCA_013400835.1 Zapornia atra
GCTCTTTTCATTAGTAACAAGGCATCTCTGCTCTTACTCACTTTGGGATTTTGATACCCACCTGCCCAGGTATTAGTATAAAGTTCACTGAACTATAGCTTTTCCTGATGGTCATATTTATCCAACCAAATGGCATTTGAAGAAAAATAGCCATCATTCTACAAACACACTGAGAAATCCTATGTGAGTTTCATGATTTAAAGTTATGTCATGTGTTTTTTCTTCCTCCCATCCTGCTTGATATTATGCTGTAATATATTTAACTTAGCACTTGTGGACTTAGAATGGATGGCTTTGAATTTTGAAATAACTATTTATAAGTTTTTCTATAGGTTTCATCATCATAATCTATTAAAGTACTTTCTAGAGACTGATGAATTTAGCCACAAAACTGCCACATCTGATAACTCCAATTATTTATTTTAATTTAATCAGTGGAGCACTGGAGTATTAAATGACTTGCCAAGATCACAGACAGCAGATTTGGTGTATGCACAAGAAAAAAATCTCACATTTATAATTTGTGTTTTCATGTTTAACCTTGAGACCATACACTGTGTATACTTCATAGTGGTGGAACTACAGACTTAAAATTGACTATACAAGAACTACTCACTAAAACACAAGCTGATAGCCTCTTTACAGCTTCTGTTGGAACTCCATCATCCTGCCAACAGCTCTTTAACTTCCATTTAAATATTTGGCAATCCAAGACTAGGTTTTTCCTCTCTCTGTTGCTGCAAGATGCTATTCAAGCTTACTGCTGAGTAGAGCTGCAGTCTCCTAGAGTAGCTGGGGAATCTGCTTTGCCTCCATGGGAATACTAATAATATACAGCTTACAAAAAAAACCACCCCAAAACCCAAAAAAACACCAACAGAAAAAACCCTCACTCCCCCCAAAAAAAACCCACCAAAAAGCCAAATCCTCCCCCCCACCAAGCACAAGCAAAACCCCACCCACCTCTGTGTGAAGTTCTTTTATTTAGTTATGGATTGTATTTCTTTGTCATTCTAGATTTTTGGAAACCTTCCTACAATTTCAAAATCTCTGCTATTCTGTTCTCATCTTTCTCATCTTAATAGTTTTTAATTTTTCCTTCAGTACTGTAAGCAAGAAGTAGTAGTGGAAGTCATGTGAGGCCAAAGGAGCAGGAAGATATCCACTCTGTCCTGGAACATAGATGTGTCAGAGAAGTGGATGTCTGAAAGGGTTGAGGCTTACGTTCAGCATCTCTGTGCCTATGTGAAGGAGATAATGAAGGGCCTACAAATCTCAGAAGAGGACAAATCTGGAGAAATGTCATACACCAAGGGTAACTAGATGACTAAGACTTTTTTGTAAATGCTCTCTTCAGATGCATTTCACTAAGAACAAGAGTTTCTCTGCCTTGGCGTGCAAGGACAAAAATGTGTGACTCCCTAACATTTCCTCTGGCCTGCACATCAAATACACTTTGTCTTGCACTAAATGATGCTGCATACTCACAGGTAGCAAAAACTGACTTGATACTGTGACTAATTCTGACTTTAGGACTTACCAGCAGCAGAGCTACTCGAAAATTTAAGCTCTAATGGTAGAAGAAACCTATATTCTTTAGGATGTGGAGCCCAGCACAACTTTTCAGATTCTTTCTTCTTGATTTGAAGATCATATGTGTGTAGCCTAGAAATAAATATGCAAAATGTTTATCAGCTCATTTTACCTTGAAAAAGATATTCCAAGTTGCTGAAGAGTTGTTTCCAAAAAAATGATGACCAAGAAAATGCAGCCAAATGTGAACTGTTAATTTTCTTGTGCAATATATGCAACTGAGCATTTAATCTAATTTATAGGCCTTTTGCAATATAAAATTAATGACCTGTATGATTTATTTTAAGGTCTACTATAAATTAAATGCATCAGCTGGATGTTTTCCTTTTCTCTAAAGAACAATTATCTGGTTTGGAAATTTAATCAAGTCATCAAGTAAAGTTATTGTCTCAATTCTGAAAGATACACAATTGTCTGAATACTTAGAGCAGATTTATACGAAAAAATATATTAAAAGTTTTCTAATTCTTTGCTTAATAACTTCAATGAAACATGTGCTCCATTTAGCTTGGAATGCTTGGCTTTACAATGACCACAACACATCTGGAGCCCCCTCAGCAAAACTGAAAACATGAGAATTGAGTTAATAGGATGAAAGTAAGTTATAGTTAGTTATACCATGCAGTTCTGTGACTGTTACTGTACAGTTGCCTAAGTACTTCATCTTGGGCATTTAACATTGATGTCAGTGGGACTTAAGTGCCCAAAATCTCCTTAAGCACTTCTAGATGTATAGTATACAAGTTATAGTTTGCATTTTGTTTGGGTGAGTTTATTTTCTATTAACTTTTAATAATACCACTTAATGTGAAGGTTTTACGGCTTAGTCAGCCTTGCATTTGGGAGCAAATTGAATTCCAGCCATTTACTTCTTGAAATTGAAATAGATGGACCAGTCTTGGGACATGGTGACTTTCAGTAGCCCCATGTACTTCCAGGGCATTTGAATACGTGTTTTTTGAAGAACATTTCCCATCGATTCCTGAAGAGCTCACCTCGTCAGCCCTCACTGCCTGAGGGAAGCTGCTGGTCTGGGAAGCACTAAGCTTTATGCTGCCAGGTCTTATGATCCTGGTTGTCTTTGTTTCCTGCTGCTAAATATTATTTAAGGAAATGTAAAATATCACAGCTGTGTCAGAAGGATGCAAAATAAATTGAAATATTTAGAATGATCTGTGAGACATTGTGGATCTACATGTTGATAGTATTTATGAACCCATTTTGGCTGGTGCTCAATTGCAAATAATTTTATCAGTGTGTAACCTCTTAGATAAATGTACAGATAGAAGGGGTGTCTGTAGGTACATGCATTTATGCTTCTGTGTAAATACAGACGTATTTAAAGCAAGGCCCCATATCAGAGTAAGTTATACAGTATATAATTATACTATAAATTTTCTTTGTCTTCACTTGTTATTTGCATATTTATACATTGGTTTTCATAGCCTATGTAGTAAGGATGTTACTTTGACCACTTGGTGTATTAACTTCCCAGAGGTACCATTACTTCTACCATTCTAAGAGTGTACTCTACTCCAGTTTTTGCTTTGTTTTATTGATACAGCATGGTATATTCAGGAAAGCACAACCCTGTTTATCCTAGCTTAATTACTGTTTTCAGTATTTTATCATCTTTTATATACAAAGTACAAATCAATATGATAAATCAATAGAAGACTGCAAAAAGCATCTAGTAATTATATTTTTGTGAAGTTTACTTTTCAACTTTTCACTTCTATTGGTAATTCATACTGTTTCTAATAGTACCTCATAGTGTATTCAAATAAAGTGACTACGTAAGGATGTCAGGGTTCTTCTGATCACTTATTTTTTGCTAGCCTTTATACAAACAGCTTTCCATGTTCATGATCATTGTGCACTGCTACACTTATGTGTGTTAGTCTAAATTTGCCTTCCTCACTCTGGCAAAATCACAGTGGGTCCAGTAACAATTTGCCCGTTAAGGTTTATAGGTGTCCCAGGTGGAGCAGCCTGGGCCTGGCTGCTCACTGTGGCTGTCTGTAACCAGAGACGAGGAAGGTGCATGGGGCTTAGAGAAGCTTTCCAGCCAAGGAGGAAGAAAGGTCCACGCTGTGGTCTGGTCAACTGATGTGTGACACAGCTCTTGGGACACGGGTGACAACTTCTCCCTATGCCTTATGGCTGAGGCCTACTAACCCAGGGCATGCAAAGGCCATTAGCATCGGGGGCTAAAACTCTTGTTGAAACAAAAGCTGAATCACATGGTATCAATGCTGTAGAAGGTATTTACTGCTTCAAAACTCACCATGGGCTGTTGGATCAAGTTTCAAGGGAGGAAATTCCCTACTTACTTATACATCTAATTGGTTTCTCTGTAGCAGGTGGATACTTTTTGTGTTTGGCATGAGTTTGGCATATAAAAGCAAATAGCAAGAATAAGCTTAAATTAAAACAAGATGATCTGAGTTTACCACTCTTAAAATACTGCTCTCCTATTTGGGGAAGCAGGAACTGAACTGGGAACGTCTAATGACTTTTCATAAATAGACCGCATTGGCAGATATGCCTATGTAATTTCCTGCTCTTGAGAGTTTTATGACCTCTTCAGCCCCGAGTCTCTGTCTTTTACTGCAGCCCTCCATCTGCTGAAGAGAATGAATCTTGAGAGAAAGAGTTTTAAGTAGCAAGGCAGCTTTGTTTCTCTCCCTCAGCAAACTATTACCAGCTTCCTCAGTATTCTTCATTAGGACACCTGAAGTGATGCATTTTTGAAGAGGATTTAATTATAGGTCTAGTGAAATGTGAATAAAGCAGGAACTCAGCAGGCTTACAGATGTTAAAGCAAATTATACAAAGTGCTTTGTTGAAAGAGGAGGCTTTTTTAAACTTAGGTGCTCAAAAAGATCTCTCTTAAGTTTATCCAACAGTTTTAGCAAAGTAATTCCCTACCCTCTTTACCCCATAATGATAATGCAAATGAAAAGCAATCTCAATAGAACATCAGTCCAGGCTCAAAAATGTATTTTAATAGGGAGGGACTGTTTGTTTTGCAGATGGTTTTGTAAGAAACATGGTTTTTTTACTTCTTTTTTTTAAAGGCTCGACTAAATTGGGAAAATGTAATCATTCAAAAAAAAAAAAAAGCTTTCAGCTCTTTACCCTTTGATTTTCAGTGTTTCTCTAGGAAAAAAATAAACAATGTATCTTTTGGTATCTCATTTATCAGAAGGAGAAAAACAGAGGTGCAGGCAAATATACTAACTTTAGAATGCATTTTTCGAGACAATAATTTTAAAATTTCAATTATAAAATGACATGTTGATTTACCTTTTTTTTAAAGACTTAGGTGATGGAATTTTTGAGAAAGGAAAGATTATTATTTTACACTTAATTGAAGGGGGTTTGTGGAATGTCTTATTTTACTTTTCTTCCCAAAAGCATTTGGTAAGGCATGACGTGGAAGTTGTTAGCTCAGCTAGGGAAAATGGTTACTAACAGAATTGAAATGGACATGGTATATCTCTCTGAAAATAGGAGTAGCTTCCCTCCAAGCAAACAGAAATTCTCATAACTGGCTTTGGGACTGGCCTTTTTCAGTATTTCCATAATCAATTTGTAATTAAAAAGTGGGGCCATGGCAGTAAATTCTGCTGTTGTATTGCTGATTCTTTTTAATTTGTGCCAGAGGAGGACTACAAATTTGTGTGAAAAATAATTGAGGGATGGTGGGGTCTGAAAAAGGCATGAAATAACACAAAGTTAAAATTCACACATTTGTTGATTGATAGCCTACATTTCTGCTTCTAAGCTCAAAACAACCTGTATTATCTGCCTCTTTACTGCAGAAAGACTGGACCTTAAAAATGCGTGACTTGGAAAAAGCAAATGTGCTGCTAAAAGATATAAGAACCAGCTTTCTCAGTAGAGGGAAGGGAGTACACTGGTATAACTGAGCATAAAACACTGCATAAAGTTCTTCTCATGCATTTGCAATAAAAATTCATTCAAACTGCAACAGGTGCAGATGAAGCCTATTTGGGATGAAAAGGGACAATTTATTCTCTGTGAGGTAGGATAAATTTCTTTAGTCTCACAAAGTAAAGTCTGGAAGAAGATGTAATAGCTTTCTATAAATATATTTAGGGAGAAAAAACAGATGAGATATCTGAGGTAAAGAACACATTGGCCAAGAGTAAGTTCATGCTGTAAATGCAAAGAACAGTAACCAGTAAAGCAGTGAGGTTCTGAGCATGCTTCTCTTTTCAAGTCAGACAGCTCTCTGAAGAGTGTGTACCTATAATTTATGAAACATATAGTGGATGCGTGTAGGGTATTGGAGTCCTAACTCCAATATAACCACTGCATAACTTAAACTGCTCCTTTCAGGTCCTGCTGTGTAATACTGTGAGGGAAGGGGTTTTTTCTGTCTTAGGAGGTGATGGATGAGACCTTCAACACTGTTCAGTGAATCTTCCACAGATAAGACTCCTGCAGGAGCAGTGCAAGGGGAGAGCGTTGCCTTAAGTCTGTGACTGCAGATGTAAGAGAAGCAAACATGTTCACAGGCAATCTACTTTTTTTGTTCTGATCTGGCCTTGCAATTCCCTTTCTGCCATGATCTGGAAAAGACAATGAAATCATGCATGCTAGTCTCTAAAACAAATGCCACAGCTTCTGCTGCCTGGTGAGCATCCCCATGGGGCTTTGTCCACGAGCCTTGGCTTTCACTGTCATTGGCAGTGCTGTCTATGGGCACAGGCTGTATCATAACTTTACTGTCCCAATGAGAGTGGTTTCTTAGCATCACAGTTGTGTGTCTAACCTGCTAGCTTCTGAACAGCCTTTTTTGGCATGGTGTTTAACTGTAGATTTCACTCTATTTTTTTTCTGTGATTATAACCATGACAGGTACTTACATGGCCCTACCGTACACCTTTGCAGTCTGTCCAAACCTTGAAGCATAGCTTTAAATACTGAGAGTATGCCCAGTCATTGTTTTTTTTTTTAAACCAACTGGGGCCACTGGGTAATAGAGAATTGAAAATGAACCTTCATACCACTGTGTCTGAGCCCTTCCAGCATCCCCCTGAAGGAAGACAGGCATGTCACGCACATCAGACAACCAATTCCGTAATCCTGTTATTAAGTTATGTTCAGGTACCATGTTTATCTTGTGTTGGCTCATGAAGGTGAAGTAATTTCAGTTATGTGACTAATGCATCTGTCATTACAAAGTTGGTGTGAGAACAATGAGTAAAATTTTATCATTATGTATTAGGCTTTTAACTAGCAAAAACATTTTAAAGCTAAGCCAGAGATATCTAGAGATGTTTAAAAAGAAAAAAAAAGAGAGAGAGAGAGAGATGGGGAGGAGGTGTGTATGTCCCAGCACCCACTGGCAGGGGATGAAGGATCAACCTTTGACAGGACAAATGAACAGGACTCTGGCATTTGAAGTTGGGAAACATGAGAGGTCTCAGCTCCTTTCTCTGTGCTGTTCTTCCCTTTTCTGAAATGTCATTTAGTCAAAAGAAACCAGAAAGGCTCAATATAACGTTCAGAAGTGATGGTCATGAAGAAGCGATGGAACTTGTGGCCGGAACAGCTGTCTTGGAGAGACAAAGCAAATGTAGTTGCAAAAACTTGCTGGTGTGGTAAGCTTGAGAAGCTAGCTGATCAGACTAACCAAGTGTACTGTTGGAAGTGCTGATGGTTATTTTCTTGCTTTTGTCTTCTTGGATCTTGGTTCAGTCCTCTAATTTTTTTTACAGGCCACAAAGAGCACTAAACCACTCTTCAGTTGTCCAGTGCCTCAGTGTCATTCTTCAGACTATCCAGCGGATAGTAGGACTGTACAGGCTAGTTAAAAAACTGGAAGAGAGATTTAGGAATAGCTGTGTGTAAGAAGCATCGACCCATCATCAGACTAACCTAAAACCTCTGTGGTAGGCATTTAAGTAACAATGCCAGTTCTTAGGGTTCTCTGGGAGTTTGAACTTTGATATTGTATCATTAAGGCTTGGGTATACCTGTGTTTTAAAAGAAATGTGACTTAAAGTCTTCAAGGAAAGAAGATTCCAACATACAGTTTCATCCTACAGTTATCGGATAGTCACCAAACCAATGTTCAGGAGATCCAGTTCCAATCTCAGTTCTTTCAAGTATTGTCTCTGTGAAAGGACCTAACTGGAAATCAATTTCTGTGCCTGGTATCCAACAGTTTTGAGAACAGTGTTTCTTTCTTTCTGCTTTTTGTCTTCGACTGCAGTCGATTTTTTTTTATACATTTGGATGCTTTCTACAGCAAGGAAGCCTCCACTCTCGTTCAAAACACAGGGAGTGAAATCACAGCTGAGGTGGTTGGACTCTGGGACTCAAGCCAGCTGGTATTTATGTGCCTGTGTCTCTTCACACACAAAGATGTAGATCCAAAGGCTTTAGCAATAAGGGGAGGGATGACTAAGGGAGCTTTGTGCCCTGCCCCAGCAGAACGTGTTGCACGAATTTCAGTTATCCTGTGAAGAGAAGCTCTAAGAGGTTTATCTAGCTCTACCCTCAGAGCTTCCAGGTAATGTGGTAACAGGTATGTGTTGCAGCAATTCAAAAATAATTGTGATTTAGGA
The DNA here is from genome assembly GCA_013400835.1 of Zapornia atra. NCBI lineage: Eukaryota > Metazoa > Chordata > Aves > Gruiformes > Rallidae > Zapornia > Zapornia atra. The sequence goes on from VZTU01030149.1 coordinate 8,199, forward strand.
TTTTATTTTTATAAAAATAGGGGCAATGGCTTCAAGGAACAAGGGGCAATGGCTTCAAGCTGGAGCATAGGAAGTTCCGCACCAACATGCGGAAGAACTTTGTCACAGTGAGGGTGACAGAGCCCTGGCACAGGCTGCCCAGGGGGGTTGCGGAGTCTGCTTCTCTGGAGATACTCAAGACTGGTCTGGACGCCTATCTTTGCAATATGAGCTAGGGAGCCTGCTTTGGCTGGGGGTTGGACTCGATGATCTCTTGAGGGCCCTTCCAGCCACTAAAATTCTGTAAAAAAAAATTCTTTAAAAATATTTATTATAAATAATTTTTTAATCACACATCCAAAAAAGTCATGTAATGGGAACACTTGAGAATGCAAACTTCCATGCCATGATAGTCTGATGTTGAATTTCCTCTTTTGCTTCTGATTCTCACTGGTTTGCTGAAGCACTCCTAAGACCTATGGTGTCATATTCCACGTCATTGTTAGCACCCAAGCACTGATCACATGGCCACAGATATCAGAACATTATGGTAATAAGGACATGAATGTAGCAGTCAAATTTTGCTCTGTCTGGAAACGACTTCCTTGTGAGGAGCAAGTGCTGCAGTGTTTTGCCTGGCACTAGTATATTATATTCTTCAAAGTTATTTTTGTCAGTCTAATTGGATAAAATAGGAATGTGAAATTTTAGATTTTATTTGGTGATGTTAGAATATATATTTCCCACTCCAGTCTGCAGACTGAACAAGCAATAGATTCATAGTGGTACAGTGTTCAGGCTTTTTTAATACTGGTGATGACGGGCTTGTATCCCTGCCTTCATGAATCAAGCTTTACCATACACCTGTGTATTGCAGTGATGTCCTCAGCCTTACAGACTCCAAAGTTAAATGCCACAAGTCTCAAGAAACTGTAGGATTTGTTAAGAATAATTTATTTGTGTTTTTTGATTGTTTCCTGTATAGTTTCTGAGTTATCCAGGCTACTTTTTTTTTTCATTCTAGAAGCCAAAGAGTAAAAGCTGCAATCTTTATTCAGTGGCAGGAGTTTTGTAATTGATCTTTTAGAAAATGAAGTATGTGTGAGTTAATGGCACTTATCTATGAGAGCTCAGTAGTACATTAAGTCTATTTAGTCTCTTGCCGTCATTTGGCCACCTTTGCCCACTGGGTATTAAATACTCTGAGTAGTTTGTCTTGCTTTCGTATTTGAAGGTCTCTCCACACACTTCTTACCCCATAAATTAGACTGTGCCAGCTTGTGTTGCCATACCCTTGGCTGATAATCCTTTCTCTAAGCCTTCCACACTGGTGCTGCAGCTTGCTGTGGCTGGCATTAATTGCAGTGGTCTTCTGTAGCGCTAAATGGTGCAAACAGATCTCTGTCCCTGGTGTCCTCTGACCCAAATGTCGGAGCAGCAGTGACAAAGTTCATTTGATGGTGCAGGAACTTTGAAGGCAAACAGGAAGGTGAGCAAGCCATTACATGCTAATATCTGGAATAGGAACGCAGAGTGGGGTTTGCTCCTCATGTGAGGAATATGCAGCTCTTTTATTATTGTGTTTTTAGCATTGAATGTCCTTGAGAGCTGGCTGGGTGGCCACAGATTTAATTTCAGTACTGATCCTGAAAAAAAAGATACTGTTCAGTTTTCTTCTCCAAACCTATGGCATGTAAGGATTTATGAACTGAATTTTTACTTGAATAATACTGGTATATGTACACACGCACAACTTCCATGAAACTCTTTTTTGGTGTTAGTGACGCAGTAGTAATGTGTGATTGTCAGGCTGTGATCTGCTTTGTGGGTCTGGCTTCAGTTTAAATCTCCATCAGTTTAAAGCCAGAGATTGTGGCTATTCACACAGCTATTCACTGCTGTGACATCTGGGGTGTTTATACACCCCAGGTCCCTTTTATCCAGTGTTTTCTATAAAAAACCTGCTTGAGTATGATCCTGAAAACTGTGGTTAAATTCTGAAAACTACAGGTACGCCAAGGCTCTTAAAGCACTGCTAAGGTATGTGAGGATTCTGAACAACCCTTTCAAAGGGGAATTAGGATTTCTTACAATATGAGCTTTTTCTCAGGTATATGCTTTGTACAGTAAAGTTGAATTTGCATACAGACATTTGCAAGTACTCAAGAGTAGTTTTGCCAAAAGATTACCCATATATTTTGTCGTCTTCTGCTTTATTTACATCTCACTCACTATAACCTCTGTGTCACTGCACTCTAACTTCTTGTCTGATGGATTTTATTTTAGGTAACCTAGGGATGAGTGTTCAAGAAAATCACCACTGTGATTCTAAGGCTTCAATTATCCCCTGGGGCTCTACTTCCCAAAACATACTTTCACAGTTTCTGACTTCATGAAAAGATTCTGATTGAACAATAGCCTTGAAATCAATTAGGAAGCATGTGTTTTTTCTGAGCAAAATATGGAGAAGGTGGCTGTTTTCCCATAAGCAACCTGTTAAAATTTTTTTTGCAGTCTATCTCCACATTACACATGTGCTGCTCCTGTTGTCATTCATTAATTTTCCTTTTGAGATGCTTGTTCAGTCATTATTTTCTGCCAAGTCCTGAAGAATGTATTTTTATAGGGTTTTTCTCAACTTCTTATATTTCTGTGAATTAATTACAAATTGAATCATTTGCTCTCTGCTTGTCCAAATGATAGTTGGATGTGCTTTTGATTGCATCAGTTACTATTTTTTGTATTTCAATTTCTGGAGTAATCATAGTTTGATAAGTGCTGTCCATTCTGTGTCTCAAAGACTGCACACTCAGAGAAGGGAAATTTCAGAGAAAATGCACACCACAGCTGAACGTGCTACGTGACTATCCATTTAAGGATGAATATGGCTTCTTTCCTTTAGCATCCAGCTATAACAGAGTTTTAACTAGTCTCTATAAATAAAGTTGATATTTCCCTGATACAGATTAGGGAAATGGGTCTGTTACCACTCAGTGTAATGTATTAGTTTTTTTGTAGCTGTGATTAAACTATGGCTACATTTGCAGGATTTGTGTAGACTTGGAAGCATTTTCTTCCTTGTTTTGAAGAGTCTTTAGAGATGATGGATGACAGTGAAATGAGAGAAGCAGAAACTTGTATGGTTATGAAAGTCTGAGCTATAGTACTGTGAACCCTGATGGGTCTCTCTAGCATGTTGGGTTGCCACATGGGATTTGTCTGTGTGTATGCTTGTTCTGTCACTGGCCTCTTCGGAAAGGCTCCCAAAAAACAGAGTAATTGGAAGTGTAGAGGGTAGTTCTGGCTCCTGTCTTCAGAGGTAATTATGTATATTACAGCACTGGGATTTTGATATCTAAGTACTTTTCAGGATCTAGGTCTTTCTCATTTTTTTGCAATACATGTGCATACAGAGAAGTTCATCAAGAGAGACTTAGTGCTGAGCACTTTGGGCCTAGTCCAACGTAACCTTCAAACTTGTACTCAATTGTAAAGCTCTTGGGTACTCCCATTGAAATACCTGTGTGAGTCCTTGGCTGGAACAGAGTAGGCTTGGCATCCTTTATCCTGGCACTGTACAGAAGTACTTGTCTAGCCAGAAATTGCTCATCATGAGTCCAGAAAAAGGACTGTGATTGCCAACTCTTCTTGTGTCCTTTGGGTTACTGAATAGTTACTGGACAGTAATGGTATTTTATATCTGATGACCCAGAAGTTAAAGGTTATGTCACCATTACTAAACCATCTCTCTAGTGGGGAAGCATTGAGTGCTCACTGGTGTGTGCTGATTATCTTTCTGGGTCAGTGGCTGGTAAGTCCTTTTGGATTCATTGAAATGTTGGCAGTTCAGGCTCTTTTAGATAAAATGATGTTATGCCTCTCCTAAAAATGAACAAATGGGAAGCTATTGATTTCACAGCCTGTTTGCTTTACTGAGCCTGACGGTGGATGAACAGAAGGAATGCACTAGGTATACTTAATCCAAGATCTCAGTAAGAATTTCATGTAGCCTAGTGAACAGCAGATACCGCGTTCTGCCCAGTCTGGACATGGTATGTTGTCTGTTTATGCATTGTAGGTGCAAGAGATTTGACATTTTGTCATGCTTGTACAGATTACTTAACTTGTAAAGCTGATTTATAGTTTATTATGCTTTAATTATCTTGTGCCGTACTGCTGGGATTTCTCTCAATCTTGGGTCACAGAATAGCAGTGGAGAATGAACTGTGTTTTTTGGTATGCCACCTGCTGCCTGGAAAGGGTCTTGATTTTTGTTGCACACAGATTTGTAAAGGAGGAAATGTTTTGACTTTCCACATTATTATGGATGTAAAATGAAGATGCTGTATTCTGCAGCCAGTATTTTTGGCTTGAATGCACTCATATTCTCTGAAATGTGATAGTTATTGAATGTTTTGAATTCACCCTTTTATGGGAAAAAAGAATCAACATTTTTGGTTTTTGATGATAATGGACTTTTTGCATGGTACCCACAGGAAGCATTGCCTTGGTTCTCAGGTCCAGTGTTTCATAGATGTCTTCTATATTGTGGGGGGAAAGAAGGGGTGGATAAGGGGTGTTAGCTGAAATTTTCAGTAGATGTCTGCAAATTGCAGCCCAAATTCTATGATTACAAAGGCCAAGCCAGGTGTAGCGGCGTGTGACAACAGGAGGTGCTCTGAGGTTTGGCTTTATAAAGCTGAACAAAGCAATGGCTGCTGTGCTTACCTGGGAAGTAGCTGGTTAGATAAATTATACACCATTCTAAATAATTGCATCTGGGTTGTGTTTGCTTGTTGCTGTTTTTCCTTTTCAATGGGTTTAATTAATGGTTTTATTATTTTCTTTTAGGGCTTGGTCATGCACCATAAAAGCAACTGGGCTTTTTTCCAGTGACCTGAATGGGATGTGCTCTACAATTAGCTTTAAATTAGCAGCTAACATAAGGCAGTGGAACCAGCACTGGATACCAAAGTTGTTGTACTGTCTCCAAGAGAGTTATTAAGGAATTCCTAAGAGTTTTTGTTAAGGGATGATTTATAACCTCACAAATCAGCCAGCGGACTCTTCCATCTTTTGAAGTACAGGTGGATGTTGAAATAGATCCAGATAACCCAAGCAGCATTTTACAAACTCAGCTATGTTCAGTCTCATTCTGCTGAGGACAGAACTTGCCTTCTGTGTTTCAGAAGTCTCCCAAGGGCAATATGGAAGCATGTTCTTATATTTACCTTTTAAGTAGAATAATTCTATTCAGAGTGACTGTATCCTCTAAAAAGGTAAACTGGTAAATCACTTTAGTCTGTGACTCTACAGCTGATGGACCTTATAAGAGCCAAGACATAAAATGATTAAGGGGATGGTAGAGCCTTTTGCCTTTATAATTCCCCAAGTAAATTTCAAGGCTTCTGGCAGTAGCCAGGGGCAGCAGGAAAATCTGTTGCTATTGCTGCAAAAAGCAAATTTTAGCACCACTGGTCATTTAAAGTATGAAAAGCAGAATGAGCAAAACTGTGATTTAATACGACTTAAGAAATAATTTTGCCATCTGTTTTTACCATCATACCTCCATTTAGTCCCATTTCTGTGAGTTGTTTTAGGGAAAAGACCCACTAAACTTTTCCACAGTCTTTGTTTATGGCTATGGATACTCATTTCAGCTATTCTAATTCTTTGGCCACTGCTGAATTAGCAATGTGCAGGATTGGAAGTGTTTACCAGGCCTCCTAAAGCCCTAGCTGCAGTAGTTATGGAAAACAATTTACACCTTGAAGTGTAAACAGGTCAAATAATTTCTTCCTTCTATGTTATTCCCAGTAATCCTGATGATCAGAATGGGATAACATGGGATTTCATTTTATCCCATTCTTGGTCTTTCTGTAAAGGTGTCTTTTGTTGTTGTTGCATTTTCAGTGTCTTTGAGATTGCATATTATCCATTTTTAGAAAAAGTCATTCTAGTCTTTGTTTAACTCAGGTAACCAACTGGCTTGCCTCACTGTACAGTCTGTGCATGACATTCCCTGTGCTTTTTTTCTTCCTGCTGTTTTCTGAATATATATTGGTGAATGTCCTTTACTTGAATGCTGAATTCATTTAAGGTCATCCTACGTGAAATCAAAAGATACGGGGTTTCAGAAATGAGGTAGAAAATAATTAGGTTTAAATGACCTCCCAGCTGGATGATGAAGATACCTGTTTGTCTTGGACTCCGTAGTTCTGAAAGGTATCAAATGAGGAAAGAAGGAAAAACTAGGGATGGAGCATGTAAAAAGGAAAGGCCTATCTAGTAAAACCAAAAGGAACAACAACAAAAAACCAAAGAAAATAAATGGGGGTGATTTTTTTTGGTCTTTCTTGGTTTTCATATGACTCAGGTTTAACCTGTAAGAAATCACTGCCAAAAGTTACAGTCTGAGAGCTCTGCTGAATTTCAAAGAAAGTCACTCACAAGGATAATGTGAACATCCCCACTTATAGGCGATAAAAATGTGCTTCAAGGCTATGTACCATTCTTAGGGCTGTAACATATAAAAATCTTAAATGCTGTTACTTCACGGGAACTTAATTTTCCTCAGAGGTTAAAAATACCCCTTCTTTCCTGATATTTTGCAGGGGAGCATTAACTGTTAAACAACTTAAAAGTTTTGAAAAGTTTGATCCGTTCTCCATCTGCTACCAGTTTGAAAAGGGCTTTCTATTATAATAAAGGAAATGGAAGTTACAGTGTCTAACAAAGGAAATGCAAGCCTCTTATCATTTACATTTTTAGCACTAGTTATTGAAGTACTGTGGGACTGGGTAAAGACATTTTCTTGTAATTATGGTGTATTGGACAACCGTCAGATTTGTTCTGACTGTGGGATGATGTACTACCTCATTTATTCTCTATTCCTGATATTTTCTCCCCAACAACTGTACAGAATTTCTGTGCAGATTTTGTTTACATATTTTCATTTACCACTCAGAGGTAAAAAAGAAATTCAGATAAAACTTTGTATTGGAGGGCAAAAAGCTATGAATACAGAGGTTGTTTTGTAATTAGTGTGACTTTAATTCAGTCATATACTTTAAAAGTTTGGCTAGAAAAGGGTATATTAATGTAGGATGTTCTTACTAGATATTAAGATTTTTCTTTTTCCCATGAGCATAATCAAATACTGGAATAGGATGCAGAGAGATTGTGTGTTTGTCCTTGGAGTTGCTCAAGACTTGCTTGAACATGGGCTCGAGAAGCCTGATCTAAACAGACCTGCTTTGAGCAGGGGTTTGACTAGACAATCTTGGAAGTTCCTTCTGACCTCTGTTATTCTGTGGTTCTGTGATTCCATTTGCCATTTTGAAGAAACTCACCGCTCTCCATACTTTCAATGAAAAGGACTTCTCTCCCTCTCTCCATTTCCACAATATGATGAGATTACAAAGGTTTCTAGTAGAAGCTGTGTTATACAACATACACTTATAAAGTTACTGTCTCCATAAGGTCTGAGAAACTATGCTCGTACTGAATTATTAAGAAGCTTATTCAGGGATTTATCTGAAGCAAGGCAAGAAGAAAAAAAAATTTAAGACTTGTTGAAATAAAAATTAATTTAAGTATGACCATCTTTCCTGTAAATACTGTGTAGTCAATATAAGTAGCATTGCACCTGTATTGATTCTGTCACTGAGCAACTTTTCCTCAATACACTGATTGGATTCTCCATTTCTGAAATGCTTCTAGAATTTTGTTTGCAAAATATGTTTTATGAGGCTGTCGGTTTATGGGGAAAAATGGAAGGAAAAATACTTTTTTGGGTAGAAAAAGGGCAACAGAAATAACAGCTGCTGCTACAGCTGGTGAATGCGGTAGGTAACCATAACATTTTCAAAAATGAGTAAGCAATTCAGGACAGCATGGGGCAGGTGCAAGCCAGATTAGAATGAAATCAAGTCAGAGGAGACTCTTCAGCTTCATAAATTGGGTGATTATTTCTGTGATGCATCCTGTTCATGGATACAGTACTTCCAGGTCCAGTTTTATTTTCACAAATTAATGGCTGGGTCATGGCAGCACACTTTGACTTTCTTTGGGAGCCAAGCCAAGGATATGTTATTGAAATGGAGTCATCTTTGCACCTCTTTTTGGTCTGTTGTTGGCCGTATGTATGTATAAGTCATGTCTCTAACGTAGCTGATCAAATACAATAAAACAATTACAGGGTACATTCCCAGGTACAAATTACTTTTTACAGACCACTTGTGTTAAATTCCTCTGCAAATAGCCCCATTTCTTGGTCTTTCTCCAGCTGGCCTGGCTTGGCACTATTCAATATTCTGTTTTTCACTTGAGTCTCACTTGCAGCATCCTTCAGAAATGAGTAGCAGATGCCCAGTTTGAAGGTGCAGGTCCTCTGATCATTGAGCGCATATGCTCTTTTGTCATTCTGTCTCAATAATTGAAAGCACCGTCAGATGAGAAAACAAAACCCTGCTAAGATTCTAAGGAAAAAATTGTTTCAGCCTAATCAACTGGATGAATTTTTAGTTTACAAGCAGTTCCTCTGCACATTTGTCATCCTCTGTCCAGGGAAAGTCTGTCTGTACTGATACTCTTGGCTTTGCTTCCCGGCCTGAGTGGCTGGGTAGATGAGCGGAGAGAGGTTGATATTGTCTCCCTCGACTTCAATAAGGTTTTGACACTGTTGCCCATAACACGCTAAGGCAAGCTTGGGAAGCGTGGGTTGGATGACTGGATAGAGAGGTTGGTTGAGAACAGGCTGAATGGCAGGTTTCAGGGGGTTGTTAAAAGAGGCACAGTCTAGTTGGATGTGTGTAGCCAGTGTTATGCCCCAAGACTCAGTACTTGGTCTGGTCTTTTTCAGCATATTCATCAATGACCTGAATAAGGGGACAGAGTGTACCTTCAGCAGATTTCCTGATGATACAAAACTGCAAGGAGTGGCTGATACACCAGAAAGCTGTGTTGCAGTTCAGTGAGACGTGGACAGTGAGAGGATTTGGTGAAGAGGTACATAATGAAGTTCAACAAAGGCAAGTGTAGGGTCCTGCACCTGGGAATAATAACCCCAGGAACCAGTACAAGTTAGGGTTTGACCTGCTGGGAAGCAGCTCTGTCAAGAAGGACCTGGGAGTTCTGGTGGACAACAAGGTCTCTACAAGCTATCAGTGTGCACTTGTGACCAAGAAGACCAATGGTACTTGGCCAGTAGGCTGAGGGAGGTTATCCTCCCCCTTTACTTTGCTCTAGCAAGGCCATATCTGGAGTACTGTGTCCGTTTCTGGGCTCCCCAGTTCAAGAAAGACAAAGAACTCCCAAAGAGAGTCCAGCAGAGGGCTGCAAAGATGATTAGAGGACTGGAGCATCTCTTCTATGAGGAAAGGCTGAGAGATCAGGACTTGTTTAGCTTGGAGATGAGAAGACTTACAAATATCTAAAGGGTGGATGTTCAAGAGAAAGGGGCCAGGCTCTTCTCAGTGGAACCCAGTGACAGGACAAGGGGCAATGGGCACAAATGAGGAAAAACTTTGAGGGTGACAGAGCACTGGAAGAGGCTGCTTACAGAGGTTGTGGAGTCTCCTTCTCTGGAGGTATCCAGATTCCACCTGGACACAATCCTGTGCAGCCTGCTCTCAGTGAACTTGCTTTACCAGAGGGGTTGGGCTAGATGATCTCCAGAGGTCCCTTCCAACCCTTATCATTCTGTGTGATTCTGTGATCTGCTTTCATTATACAGCATGGAAAATTTCTTACAGCATGTGTCAGAGAATACTTCACAGCTGTTTTTCAATGGCATGTCACACTTAATTGTTAGAGAAATATCTTGTGGATTGTATCAGTCTTAGGCAACACAGGGGTCAAAGGAACACTCTGTACAGAGGTCAACAAAGGAGCAGTTGTCTAAAGTTAACATGTTAGGAACCAAGACAGCAGTTTCTGTTCCTGATTCAGTGGCAGGGTGAAACATGAATAATGAATACTAATTTACAAAGTTTTGACTTGGGGGATATGACTCTCCTATCAAAGAGAGTTGCAGAAGTTACTGGTTAATGAGAAATGATGAAACTTGAAGTTGTGTTTGAAAGAACTGTGGGAACAAAAAGACACAAACTCCAATTACAGAGTTGATAGGAGTTCAGGGGGATGAATTATAGGAACACGAAAGGTCTGATGTTTGAGGATATGAGAGGAATATTTTTCTGGTAAAGTTAATTGGTTCTGATAGATTAGATAAATGAGATCTTTTAGAGCTTTCTTGAATCTGAAGAGAGCTGTTATCTACAAGGAGAAATGTGTTGTGGAGATGAACATTAAAAATTCTATTTTTACAGTTAGCTTTTTCCAAGAAAAGTTAGTTGAACAAAAAGAAGTAAGCTGTGTGCAGTAAGTCATAGCTTTGTTTTTCTGAATTATATATCCTTTTGTGATATGTAAGTATAATGGATAGGCTTAAGAGAACCCCTTTCCTTTTTGAAGTGCATTCTGTTCAATTACAGGTTGGATGAAGGGATAAACTTGTTTTCAACTTCAAAAATAGTTATACAGGAAAGGCAAGGATCATATCAGCTTGGATCTGTTCTTATTCTCTACAGATTCAACCATCCTCAGGCTTTTAAGAGATTTATAACTAGACACTTGAGAAAAGCTAGTAAAATATGCAGTGAAACAAGAATAATAATTGCCATGAGAGCAACAGTGAAAAGGCTTGTTGCCAGTTCCACAGACGTCAACTAATCAGAATAATTTAAGTCTTGGACACATTTCAGGAAGGCCATTTATATAACGACTCCAAGTGAACTGTCTAGTTTAGGAGCTCTTCTCTCTGTTGCTAATTTATCAGCTTTCATTCTGAGAAAACAGAAGATGCTGCTAGTACTTTTAAAGAATTCTGCAGTAAAGACCAGAGATGAAATGTAGAGCTTTTATGAGCTGATGGAAGAATAGTTTTTGTTTCTCACGTATCTGTCATACTTCAGTGGCAGTAATAATGGCTGCGTTCCACATTCCTGTTTTTCAGAAACTTTTTTCTGCAAAGATCAGTGCACAGCCGCAAATGACAGAGATGGTGTTGACAGAGAACATCCTTTCCATCATCCCAAAACATTCTTTACCTAAATCCCTTATTTCACAGAACCTCCCATCTGAAATGTCTTTAGGCCTGCTCCACACTTGAATTAAAAGTATTCACATCAGAGTAGGATATGTTGATGAAATTAGTGACTGTTGACCAGAGCTCATCTTCCAGGCCTTTGTTACAAGGAAGATTAGTTGAAGCAATGAGTTTTGTTTGCATAAAAGTTAAGACTGAAGTTCAGTGGGCTTCAATGTAACGTGACTTCACCACAGGCACATGACAAAAGACTTGGGTACTATGTATACAGTGATACTAGGCAGTGCAGCCTAATTGTCTAGGGACTTTGTCCAAGAAATATGCATAGCTTTTCCCAAAAAGTATGTTATGAATAGTTTTGTATTATACATGTATTAACTTTAAAGTCAAACAAATAATAGGCTTGTTTTGGGATCTGTTGTATAATTCTTATAAACAACTGCATTGATATCAAGGAGATGATCTGCAAAAAGTAATGGCTACAATAGCATGCATGTAAAACAAAAGAGGCTTTTAAAAGTAAATACTAAGTTGCACAATAGCAAAGGTAGTAGGGACAAACACTGTCCTAACATTCCTTCAGCAATGAAGGACTTAGTACAGGTTGTATAACACGATTATGAAGAACAGGAACATTACTTGGGTGTCAGTATATCTGGGGGGAAAAGAGTTCAGGATATAATAGAAGGGTATAGGTATATTTTGTTCTGTAGTTATGGATTCTATAACATTGGAAAAAAACTAAAGAAATGAGCAATTTTGTGCTTTCGTCTGAACTCAGATGCTATTGCACATGCTAGACACATTTACTAATAGGTTGTCAGCTTTGAAAAATCAACTGAGAAATACTTATAAATTTGCAGATGAAGCAAAGGTGAGAGGATTAAAAGTACATTGGAGGGTTGGATTCAGGATGATCATGACAAATGAGAGCAGCATTCTGAAAGAAATAGAAGCCAATACTATGTGAAAATGTGCGAGTCTGTTCCTCAGAATAGTGTCTGCACCATTATAGGGATGAGAAAAGATGAGCAAGCCAGAGGATTAATATTACAAGTTTTAAATGATAAAATGGATCTGAAGAAAAACATACATCTGTCTGTTCTCTTCTGAGCTCATGCAACCTCAACAAAAATGCTGCATCCAGACTTGCAAGTTGGAGTTCAAGAAGGATGCAAGCCAGCTATCTAGAGCACAGGATAGACAAGGAAGATGTAGCAAATGTGACCTGCATATACGTAAAGTGTAGAGAAACACTAACATTTAGTGAAGCAGGCAGAAGACTGAAGTAGAACTCAAAAATGTTTTCAAGTACTTAAAAAGTAGTTGTGAAGGCAAAGGCAATAGTTTTCTCTCCCTGTCCATTGTGGATAGGATAAGCAGTGTTGGGCTTAGATCATACCAAGGTAAATGAGAGTAGGGGAGGTAGAAAAACCCTTGTGAGCAGTTAAGCTGTACAGTAAATTGCCTAATGACATGGAAAATCTCCACTGATAGAAATACTTGAGAATATATTAGACAAATCTCTGGCAGGTGTAATTGAGCCTGATTTCTTGAACAGGTATGTGATAGATGAGATAGATTTCTTGCTCAATTTACTGTTTTCTGTGAAATACATAAAAATATATTCTCTTTGTTTTTCTCCCAAGAGTCATTTCTGTTTCCCAAGTCATTTTAGTTTGAGGCATTTTTGTTGATGAGTGGTGGCCATATCTTGACTGTTGTTGCTTAGATGGACCCTGTGTATAAGGCAGAGGAATCCACGTATTCACCCTGGAAAGACCCAGAGAAAAGATCAGTTGAAAAAGCTGCATTTGAGTTGGTATCCCATCAACTAGGAGTGAAGTATAGACTTTTGCGACAAAACCGAGCAATGTTTTTTATCTGATGTAGAACAAAAATAATTGGGATTTTTTAAATCGATTATTACTGGTTTACTATTGACAGGCTTTATAAGGTTACCATACCAAAATGTCGACAAGATGTCAGTCATTCTATCAGTACTGAATGACAGAAATACAATTACCAGAACCAGAGGAAAGAACAACAGTATTTTCTTCCAGAAGAAATTAGCATAGCAACAGTTTAGGAAAACCTGTGGAGATTCATTGCTATTGTCCTTCAGTTGTCACCATGTTTGCTTTTCATTCCATTTTAAAATGTCAGCTATGACTGTCTATGTCCATATATGCTGACAGAAGTGCCTTAGGATAAAGTCTGGGTTCCCCCTAGTCAAGTAACTTTGCCAGTTTCCTGCATGAGGTCAAGACTGTCTCCAGTCTTTTCTTTTTCTTCTCATAATACTGTTCTATTCTTGCCCTCAGAATGGTAGATGGAAGTCCAGGGACTAGACCTGTGGGATTTTTTCTTAAAGTAAAAGGAAATAAATCAAAACTGGAACAGGGTTCTATGAATGGGATTCTGAGAGCTGGCTAGACTGGTGGCAAATGCCTCATGCTTACTTGTGATATGATCTGACGCTGAACTCAAATGTTCCAAGCTGCCAGACATGTTCATGCCTTTTCCTCAGAATAGTAAATAATGGCTATGTTTGTGAGTGTCCTTCGGATGCTCTGAATTCCAGGTTGTGTAATTTCAAGCTTGAGAATTAAAGCACATATTGCAATTCCTCCTCTGGGATAACTGTTGTCTTGTTGAACAAGAATTTAATTGCTTTTGTTGCTTGGCCGACCATGAAGTATTAAACACTTTAAATAACAAATAAAATAATTTAATTCATATTTTATTTAGTGAGTGTGGTGCCTTATATAATGCAACATGGTTTTGGTTGGACTCATGTGCTGTGGTGTATTTTTCAGCATGACCTCTGGCTCTGAATCCAGGCAGCTGCCCTGGCTCCCAACCTTTACCTGGCAAACATCCTCCTTCAGAAAGCCAGTATTTGTTGAGACTAAGAAACTGGACAGAGCAGCTGCAGATCACCACATGTATATCTTCTAGACCCAGTAATACCTGATAACTTGAGAATTTAAGAAAACGCTAATGTCCCATGCATTAGTAGGCTTAATTTTTTTTTTTTTTAAATATATTGATTCAGCATTTGGTAGGCCTGTCCCAAAACTGGGAGAGATGAAGCAAACATCTTTACAGATGCATTTAGCTTATTTGCTTAATTTCTATTCATTCCACAAATGGTTATAGTGAAGGTTTACTTGTTTGCGCTTTGATGATACTAAACAGTCTTCAATTAAATCTTTTCCAAGTCTTTTCTAAATGTATCTTCTCTAATCCTCCTTTGAACTCTTTTTGTTTTCTATAGTTTATTGAGGCCTTCTGAAGACAAAAGAAACCAAACCAAATACAAAAAAGCAACGGTTTTCCCTCCCTCAGAGGCTGGTGGTTAATTATGTCAGCATGTTCATCTTTTGAAAATTCATCAGAATCTGAGTGCTTCTCAAGCAAAACCAAAATCTTGGCAGATTTTTCCTCTATCACTATTGAAGCCAGCAGGAGTAAGGAATATAGTAAAACGTCTGTACTGTGGTTATATATCCGGTAACTTAATGCACAGCAATGATTGCATCCAGAGAGTGTCTTGCCTAGCAGTTATTGGGTCACATAAAAAGATATTAGGACATGGATTCCCTTTCTGAGAGAACTTAAGAGTAAACTTTTTTTGCAGGAGAGCATAAGAATGCTTGAATAGGATGTGGCTTCTGAAAACCTGAGTTAAGGAACCCACCTCCAGCATGTATACCTGTGCTTGATCCTCACGCTGCAGTATCATCTCCTTCTCATTATGCTGTTCATTAAAATAACTTCTGCAGACCTGACAGGGAGCATGTGCTGAGATGTATTGCATTAACAGAGGTCTTTTTCTTACTTAATAACCAGCATTATTTGTTTGGCATATTAGAAACCCTTCATGTAGGTACTTAGACCTTTCCATCAGATGGGTGATTTCAACCTAAAGCATCCAGTTCTTGTAGCCTTTTTTCTGTCATTCTGATGCAATTAACTTTTTAAAAAATCTTTGACTTGCACTCTGACTTTTTGGCAACTATCTTGACCATAATGTGTGTCTAAACCATTCTGACCTGCAAGAAACCTATTTGCAACTCCTATGGCATATGGCACGTTTGTGAAAAGGCTTTATTATTCTGTGCTGTAATTTTCCAGGTCAAATTACTCTTTCTTTTTTTTTTTTTTTCAGGCAGGAAAGCTGTAAATCTGGGAACATCTTTTCAAATTTCAGTTTTGCCAGATATATGATTATGAGGAGGTATAATGCTTCTGGATGGAGAAACTTCAGTTTTCTTCCAGGATTGTGTTGAAATATATTACTTAGGTAGCAAATCATATAGTTTGCTCAGAAACACCTTTGGATGGCAGATTCAAATTAAATTATATAAGGTGAAGAAGGGTTTGATTTTTTTATGCAGACAGAAAATAACATCTTTCACAAATTTGAGTTAGTGAAAGATCATGAAAAGAAGCCCCAAAAACCCCCAAAACAACAACAAAGAAACCCACAGTAGCTTGTGCGTAGGATATGGAGACCAGTGCTTCTTTGCAGCAGGAATTGCTGCTTGTCCCCTCTTTCCTCTCTTCTGGGTGGGAGCAGAAATCTTGTGTTCTAAAATAATTGAATGGTCTTTAACTCATAACAAAAAATTTTAAAATCTCCAGCTAACTCCACCTTCTGAATGTCTCAATCGCAGACTTTTTGTCTGTTTTCTCTCTATTCCCATAGGGGTTTTGGGGATTTGGAGTTCTGGGATGGGGCGGGAAGGGTGTTTTACTCTTTCATTACCATTTTTGTGCAGTTGATGGATGATGGTCATTCTTTGCTTCTTCCCGTGAATTATTACTTCTGTCCACAAGAGTGGATAAAACACAAGAAAAATGAAAAATTCACTTTCTTACCTGTAATTTTGCCTTCCTTTAGTATTGATTTACTACTTAGTAAAGATTTTTTTATACTGAAAAGGTAATCGGTTTTACATTTGGTCTGGCATAGAATTCCTTGTTGGTTGGATTTGTCTGAGTGAAGACAAGAGTGAGGATCGCATAATCACAGAATCATAGAATGCTTTGGGTTGGAAGGGACTTCAAAGATCACCTAGTTCTACCTCCCTGCCATGGGCAGGGACACCTTCGCTGGACCAGGTTGACCAAAGTGCCATCTAACCTGGCCTTAGGCGCTTCCAGGGATGGGGCTTCCACAACCTCTCTGGGAAACCTGTTCCAGTCTCTCACCACCCTCATGGTAAAGAATTTCTTTTTAACGTCTAATCTAAACCTAGGTTAAACTTATACATATTGGCACCCTGCCGTGTCTTTTATGTGCTCAGTTCAAAGCTGCTATTTGGGGACAAGTCCTGTGCATCTTCTGCTGTGGAATTCTGCTTCTAGGAAAGCTCCACTGGTCAATCAGTGTATTAAAACTCAAGTGCCAAGTTTTAAAGTACAGAGAGGAGAACTGCATAAGCCTCCACTCATCCAGGTCATTATTGTAATGCTTGAATTTGCAAGAGGCAAACCCATCATAAGAGAAAACAAAAGATCAAAAAAGAGAGAACCTATTTAGCTTTTTAAATACGAATATGCTATGAAGAAAATTATGCATCTCAACATTAGATATCTGAAGCATTTTGCAAGTATTAATCCCAACTTCATTATCTGCTCAAATAGACACTATCTCAGTTTCATTGTTTGAAAGCAAACTTTATGGGGGAAAAATAAAGCTCATGGCAGTGAGATGTGGAGAATAAAATAAGAGTGTGTGTTCAAAGCATGGTATGTTTTCATTGAAAATCTGTCTGCCCTTCCTTTCAGAATTTATTTGATCTATGCTTTTTTCCTCAGTTGGGCTTGAATAACTGATGCCTGTACCAACTGCTAAGGCTTCCTAATTGTTTTTTTGTTTATCTGAACCTGTGAAAAGCTTCTTATCTGCTACTTGTTTAAGGCACAGAGAGAACACTTTTGGGTGTGGGGATTCTTCCTTTTGTAAAGGCTAGTAGGAAAAACTGTGGCTAAAATTGTTTAAGCTAATGAGTAGCTCCGTATCTATATTACATTTAGTTTTTAAATAGCCTCTGAGAAAAAAAAAATAGGGAAAAAAGTCGTTGTTAAAAGAGCTGTTGGTAGGCTGGTTGTTTGGGGTTTTTTTCCTAGGCTTTCCATTTGTTATCCCAGCAGCTACCTTAAATTATTCATTTTGAAGGTTCTTGCTTCATGCCCTCTTAGATTTTTTTGCTAAAGTTGTATTGACATAAACATCTGCATAAATCCCAGTTCAAAAGAATACTTGGTTGAGGGAATTGTTACAGAGACAGCTGCCAGTTGACATCCTGTTACTGCGCGGCTGGAGAGGCTGGCACACACCTAACATTTTTCCCTTTCTGCCTGTTGTATGCAGACAGCTGAGTTGGCCCAAAGTTGCTTTTCATGTAGTAAAGAGTGAAAGATTAGGCCAGCTATGCTAGACAGCCTGAGTGTTACTGACTCCTCAATAATTATTTAGCATGGTTTTGCTCTCTCACTGTGATCATTCTATCATAGTTCATCCAAAAAAATCAGGAATCTGTAAAAATTTTAAAGAAGTGTAGAAGCTTCATAACATCCCTGAGCATATGAGCAAACCAGGGGGAAAATAAAAGCAATGCAGTAATTGTCCAGTGTTAGTGTATGTTCTGTCTTGTCAATCACTGGGTGTAATCAGAGGCATAATAGTCACGGGTCTTTTTTTCACTTTCAATTTTTAAAAGGGTAAAATTACAATTTTTAAAACAATAACATCTTATTTTCATAATTGCTTTCTTTCTCCTTACTCTCAATTTTGAAAAGTATGTAAGAGGATACCAGAGGGGCCCTAGGTTTTGGGGAGAGAAAGAGGGTAGGAGATTTTACATTTTTTTTCTTTCATCTGAAAAAGATTAAGAAACACTCTGCTCACTGTGCTTGGGTTTTGTTCATGCATTGCAGTGCCAGGAGAACATTCTTGAAAGCAAAGCATTCATAGTGACCTTACTTCACTGAATTGGGTTTGTTGGTTATTTTAAGGTAATGACCAGCAAAATTCTAAGCATTGCCATATTTTGACACAGTGAGAGCATTTGCTGACAAAATCATTCAGGATCCATTTGAGATTACATAACACTGTGACACTAATTGCTATCAACTGAGCAGTCTTTCCCCAAATGCTAGCAATGAACAATTAATACTGATGAATTCAAAAAGTTGGTGAAAATATTTTCAAACCTACATGTTGATCTACTGACTTGCTAATAAGCAATAATCTTCAAATCAAATCCAAAGTAAGTCATATCTAACAAGGCTAGAATAAGACAATGTCCTAAAAACTGATGCATCTATAAGGCAAAACATTAAATAACTTCAAGGATTCTCTTCCTTCCTACACAACCTGATAGATTAAACATAGAAGCAAGATACATCATTGATGATGTATGCTTTAAAAGTGGATCAGTGAAAAGTTGACCTGTTTAAAACATCTCAACTTCCTCAGGGAAAATGGTAGTGTAATATTATTGAACACCAGCATCCTAAGATGTATTATTCTACTTGTACTGATCTGGAATTGTGGTATTCATTCCCATAAACAGGCAAACTTAAGATGTTGTGTTGTATTTTGGAGCTGGAGGTAAAGTTGCTGGATGGAGCCGATCAGTACACTTGCCTCGCCTTCACACATGCTCACACATGTGTATACAACAAAAACATCAGCCCAGCTTTGCAAGGAAGACCCCACTTTACACTACTTATACTTGTATCTCTCCATGCCTAGAAAATGATCTGTGATGATCATGGTAGATAATGATCTTTTCTGTTGCTTTGAGCAGCAGCCCTGTTATGAGTCTCCTGTGGCATATTCAGGCTCTGCCACAGAAACAGGTAAAGGTAAAGCTGGGTTCCCTCAAGACAGTCCACTACAGTTCATTGCCAAGCAAGAGGGATGAGATGTTATAGGAATGTCTAGTTCAGCATATTAAGGACTTGATCTGTAGTAAGTTAGTTGTCAAACATTTGCTCTTCTGTTTTCTTGCTATAATAGATGTATGCGTTATCAAAATGTCTGCTATAGGTGCTCTCCAATGACAAAGGAACACAAGGCATTTTCCATTTATTTGTATACATGCAAATATGTGTCTCCAAAGTTATTGAAGAGCAGGTTTTAGCAGACAAGTTGTAATTCATATTTTTGGTGCTACATAAACAAACAATAAGAATATATGTATTTATAGAATAAATAAAATATTAAAAGTTACAGATAAAAAGTTTTTAACAGGTCAGAAAAATGTTGTAAAGCAGGTAAAAACTTTTAATTTTTCAGAAATGTCAGCTAGGAGCTCTGAGATTCTTGTGCTGGAAGAAGCGTTGGAGCAGCAAGCATTAGCAAGGGCTAATGGAAGGGAAAAAGGAACTGACAGGTAAAGGAAATGATTCTTCTTGAAGTGTCCCTTGATTTTCATTAGAAGAAAATAATTAGCAGTGAGGGTAGTAGAAATCATAGGAGGAAGCGAGCCAGATAATTACAAGCAGGTAAGGATTTTTTAAGAGCCTTTAGTGACTAGAATACTTTCTTTAGGGAATACTGCCCTGGTGAAAACTGAGGAATATCAATTCAGCAGTTCCTAGTGGTTAAGCAAAAACTCCAAAGGCAAGGCATGAGTATTATTTTTGCTCTTAAGGACTTAGTTGTTTTTCTTTAATTCAGCAAACAATAACTGGATCCTTTTTTCTTTATGAATAATCCATCAATCTGCCTCAGTTTGAATAGTCCGCCAGAGACAGGCAGATTTTTTTTCCTCATATTTCTTAGTGGTATGTCTTTGGGGTTTTCATGAAATGCCCTGGCAAGGTTTATCTGATCTGTGATGTGATCTGGACAAAAGCAGAGGTTTCTGAGTTTTCTGGAGTGTCTATAATAATCAGTTTAACATTTCTGCAGAGATCATAAGACTGGTTTATGTAGAATATGGTACTTCTGTAGATGCAGCCCACACACAGATTTATCTGGCTGAAAGGGTAGGCATTCTGAATGCCAATCTGTTTTGCATTCTGACACATTAACTTTTTGTTAAATTCTCTGAAGTTAGCAACAGGTTTTGTCCAGAAAGGGGTAGAAGGAAACCAGAGGAAGGTCTTCTGTGCATGGTTTCTGTTGCTGATAATTTATTTTTTATTAATAATGTTGATGACAATTGTGGGTAGTGTTTGTTGCAGAGAATCTGAAGCTGTGAAGAATGGCTCATTGATTACCTTGCTCAACTTAAATTTATTTCCCTTTTCTTAGTGAGGCAGGCAGGAAGGTCATCGATACAAACCAGAAAGTATACAGCACAGTACAATAGTAATTTCTTAAAGGTCAATGTTTTATCCTTTTGCTGTGCTGTTAGTTCTTCACAAATCATAAATATTCATCATAACTGATCAAAAAAAAAACACTAGTGCAGAGGAAGAATGATTGATCTCATTTGGAAACTGAGAATTTTTATTGAAAATAATGGAACAAATCAGAAAGTTAATTCTACTTAAAGTTTGTGAAGTGATAATTAATGAAAATTCAAGTATCTATGATTTTTTGCTTTTTTCTGCATACACATTCTGTAAAGCTTACCTTACTGAAAAACTTTTTCAGCTAGAAAGTTTTTAGAAGTCACATTTCACATAAGAAATATCAGTTGCTCCAGCACCACTTGGAATGCCCTTTGGGGATTTTCCAGCTCAGGCTGGTGGTGCCTGAAGCTTATGGTCAAGCTTATTTTTCAAGAGGATTGATGGCTGAGGTCTGTTGGGAAATTGCTTTCTTCTTTTTTCCCAGTGTAGGGTACAGAATCATCTGCCATTTAGAATAATCTCCCATAAAGTACCTTTGGAAATCTAGATGAATAATGGACAGGGAAGAAACATGAGGATTTTACACTCTGTGTATATCAAGGCTTTTTCCATCATAATAAAATTGTAAGTATATTCCGTCTTTTCCTTAGCATGTGAACTTGAGGCCTGACTGCTATGTCCATTTGTACATCTCAGTCACAGCCTCCATACTCTTCAAGGACTTTATTTGATCATAAATATCATTAATAAAAAACATTGTGTTTCCAGAGAAAAGATTTTTCAGAAACCTTAAGTATTGCTGTTGTGAGTATAGGTACTATGTTCTGAGGAATGGCTGTGGACCAGTAGTGAAACAGCAGTCTCGCTTTTCAAGCTTAGTTATAATGTTCCTAGCTAATTGCTTATACCTGGGAAACCTGAACACAGTGTTACAAATCTAATTAGGACTTTGGTTCTTCCGTATATTTAAGCAACATTACGCCTGCTGGGAGGTCCAGGTATAATTGAAATCTTGGCCCAATTTCCACGTTTGCTTTGCAGGGAACTTTCTATCCTCTTTTGTGGGGGTCTCTTTGCGCAGGTGCCAGCGGCAGCGGGTGCCTGGAGGCTGCCCGGCTCCCGCTGGCATCTGTCCCAAAGCTCTCAGCAGAGCAGGACTCGCCTCTCTGAAGTTTAGGTGTCTGCCTTTCAGGAAATGGGCTGTAGGCAAACTTTTTTATAACGGCATTTGAAAAAGGTGCTGGCCACGATTCTGGTTTTAGCTATTGTAGTAGAGCAAGCGAAAAGCAAAACCAAAAGTAGACTGCTGAGAGGCCTTGTTTATTGGTAATGTTGCTGGTTAGTGTCGTAGCAGTGAGATCCAGCTGGTATGTTTAATCATTTCAATATAATTCAGAAAGCAGACAGTTGCTTATTATTAATTGGCTAATAAGGCAAGTATGTTCCTTTTCTAATTTGTTGGGTAGGGGTGTATTTAGACTGGACAATAAGAGTATTTTGATGAGATGCTTGCAGGCTTTGGCTGTTTTGACACCAGTGATACTGACTGATATTCATGTAGTTAACTGTGGTACGATTAATGGGGAAGTAATGTAAAAGAAGTTTTACTTCTTTGTGCTAATAGACTCTCAAATACACTGCAGGGCACATAAAAGCTTTTAATATATATGAAAATAAGTATAAAAGGTGGTTTAGAAATGTTCTCCAATATGCCATCTTTAAAAGCCAGCAGTTGGCTTAGTTTGCTGAGCCAAAGAAACTCTAGATAGGAGAAGGATAAATAACTGCTAGCAAATTTTGGCTTTTCTGATAAAGGGCATATGTTATGTTTTTATTTTTGCTGGTAAAAAAGAAAAAGACACTATTTGGTAAAGATTTTAGTGACATTGATCAGAGATGGACTTGGCAGTAGCCATCTGCACCTTGTGTCAAGTCTAATTTTGCCTTCAGCAGCTGATAAATAATTAAATTGTAGAAGGTTTATTCCAGCTGATAAATTGCAGGCCCTGGTAGAACTCTGTTACAGCATTATAGAAAAAGAGGCATAGGTGTAGAGAAAGGCATGAATGTGTAGTTCCTGTGTTTCCAAGGCAACAAATAATTGTTATGGCTACTTTTGGACTTAAAGCTAGTTAAGAAAGCATGAATTGTAAACACAAGGTGTGTCACTCAGCATTTCTGCCAGGTTTGGTTATTCAAGCCAAAAAATCTACAAAGGGAAAGATGAGACAAAAGATTATTTCTTTACATTTTTTTGCATGTGCTTTTGCCACTTCCAAGTGCAGTATGGGAGGTGTTACAAAAGGCAGAATTCATTGCTGTCATTGATTTTCTTGATCAACTGTTGCCAGCATTGGACAGCAAGTACCAAGTAAAATTTAAAGGATGTATTTTGTTTGTCCGTTTCTTCCTGACAGTGAAGCAGAGATCTCAGTGCAAGTTTAAAAGTACCAGTAATATCTAGATCCTGTGAAAAGAGATAAAAGTGTCAACTGCTGAATCAGATAGATTCTAGATACTTCATTTTTTAAAGTTTCATTTTCACTGAACTCATCTCACCAATAGTTAGAAAAAAAGCTTGAAAAAACTCAAGTCCTCTGATAAACCTTCAAACTATATATCCTGCCATATTTATGGAACTGTTGGGATGTTTGGAGGAAAAGATAAATGATTTTCTATTGCAGAGGCTTTGAGAAAGGAGAGGTACTATGTTGTGCTTGTCCCTTCAAGCGTAATTCTGACCAGAATCTGATTCCTAGTTCTTTCCGCTCAGGTGAGATCATGGCCAGTTTGGAGAGGGAGAGAGAAGAGGGCTAAGTTCCTGGATATGTGCTTCTGGTTGCAACAGGGTGAACAAGTTGAGGGTGTGGAAGAGTCCTGAAGCATGTGCTTCCTGAACAGGCTGCTGTGGTCTGTGGAAAGCTTTGTTGGGTCCCTTGGGCAATTTAGGTTACAGAGTGCAGCCGTATGCACAAGTATTACGATGTAATAGCAGTGCATCACTAAAACAGTTCATAACCATTGTTAAACTCTCCTTGCAGTGAGTTCCACTGAGAGCAGTGATTGGTACCTGAGTTAGTAGTTCAGAGATGGCCCTTATTAGGGCCATCACCCATAATACTGCTTGTAGTTTCCTTCATGCCCAGGTGGGGAGGTGCTTGAACTCTCTGACCTGTGCCTTGTTGCACAGGATCACAGGCTCTCTGAGGGGTTCATAGATGTTTTAAGAGGAAGGACTTGGAGTAGAGTTAAAAACAAGTAAAGAAAACTGCAGGGAGCAAACATGAACCTTCTAAATGGCAAAATGGTTGCAAGCCTTTTCCCTGCATGCACGTGCTCACAAACACATACATAACCTTGTGGGAATGGAAGTTAACTCCATTGTTTCCAAGTTATTACTTCTAAATTTTTTATACAAAGATAATTTTTTCGTTGTCGTTCTAGACTTTGTGCAGAAAAACCTGAGACTGTGGTATAAGTCAACCAAAAATCAGCCCTCGCTATATGAAGTACACGTTTATATTAAAGTCTTCCGAAGTTTGTAAGGGAATAGTTTTATCCCACCTACCAAGACAAAATATTTTGGGAGCCACTGAAGTCTGTACTGAAAAAAAAAATATTTTCATCCTGGAAAACGTACTTCTTCCTTTGCATCTTCAGTGTGCTAAGTAGGCTGAATTGAAAAAATACAGATCTTGAAAGAATATGAAAAGATGCAGCCACGGAATTGTGCAAGTAACAGCAGACAGCTATAGGCCCAGGAAGCCCAGAAATATGTGTAGATGCTCTGGGCCAGCATACTGTGCTGCGAGTGGGATGAAAGTGGTAGGAGTTCTCAGGAAAGGGCATTTTTTGATACCTTTGGCAACTATGTGGAGAATGCACTGGAAGCAGTGTTAGAGGTTAGGTTTTTAGCAGCTGTAATTTACAATTCAAAGTGTTTGGAGTGGAGAATTCTTAACCTAATTAAATAATGGAAAAGAAATGAGATAAGCACAATAAAAACAATCAATATATTCAGTAACAGTAGAGAGAGATACGTATAATTAGTCCATGTCTACCATGTGCACTTGGCTCTGCACAGACAGCTGAAGAGCTGACGCAGGAGATTTTGGGGAGCAGGCTGGCGTCAGGCATCCTGTTAATTCCCACAGATTAATTCTTTCACCTTTTGCACCTTCATTGACCACATCATTTGCTCCATCTGGCAAAGTCTGCACTGCTGATTGAAGACACTATGTTTGAGCATGCTTTTGTTTTGCTTTTCCCTTTGTACTTCATGGTTTAGCTAATAGCTTATTGCCAAGTGCTACACCTAGAGGCAGAAAAATATGGATATTAACATGGCATAGACTGTGAAAATGAAGATCCATGTCTACTGTGTGAAATCTACATTAGCATATTCAGAAAAATATATTAAATTGTAGGTTTTTTTCATTTACCTTTCTATGTATACTTCATTCCCATTCATGTTAATAGAAACCCTGCCTGTGGATCTGGGAAAGGCTATGTCAGAACTTTACCATCTAAGTTATGCAATTGATCATCTTTTTGAAAACTTCCCATTTTAAAGTTAACACTCATCACCCATCTTGAGTTGCAGACCAAGACAGATGTGTGTCCAGGAATGGAATTTTAATGGTCAAAGAGTTTTTCAAAAGTACTATTTCTCTTATCCCAGTGTTAGATACACTTCAGATTGCTTCTGGTCCTGTGATGCACTAGGGAACATTTGTGTGGCCTCAAGTCTCACAGCACATAATCCAGAAAGGCAAGAGGAGGGGAAAGTATGTAAGTATCTCAAATTCAAGGAGCAGTTACATGGCAAGGCTAGTACTGCACCACTGCATGCTGGGGGCTAGGCTGGTTTGGGTGTGCAGATGTGCTTTGTGTAACCCAGAAAGCCTGGTCTCAGCAACTCACTCCTGGTATTCTCAGTTGCTTTTGTGCTTCTAATGGCAACCATAAACCAGGAAGGTACCAGCTTCTTAATCAGCACAAGAAGAATGTTTGGTTTTGAAGCTCCAAATTAACTGTCTTTGCTGTGTCTTCTGTTAAAGCACTTGTTGAAATAACAGTGAGTAACAGGACAGAAGCATTGTAATATGAATTCTCATTTCCTGTATTGCAAAATGCAAAAGGCCAGTAACATTGGAATCCCCTGGCAAACCTCATTTCTTGGTATTGTGCTGTCTAAAAGGGGACAAAGTGATTTTTAAAGGTTACCATCACATTTTGCAATCAGAATAATTTCAATGTGAAAAGGAGATAAAAATAATGCATTTTATTATTGCATAATTAGACAGAGTGTTTGGTAGAGATTGCTAAATCTGTCAGAGATTGTTGTCCACCCACAGCTTAGCTAAATCATGGGTATTTCTTGCACAACACAGCATAGAATAAGATTAACCAAGGCAATGCCTGACCTAAAACTAAGGCCCTGCTTTCTTGCTTCAAGAATGTGTGTGGCTCTTCTTGAAAACTAAATAGGCCAGGCTGTTGTAGATTGTTTTTAGCATCTCATTTGTAGAACAGTCTTACCTTGACTTCAGTCCTTGTGAGCATCTCTATAGATTCATTATTTTCAGTCAGCTTTTTTATCTGAACAGCAATTATTTCTATGAATAAGCACTTGTAGTGTTGAGCTCTTAATCAGTATTGCAATTGCCAAATGTTAATAATGCACAGTATGTTCTGCATGAAGTTACGCTGACATTTGCCCTCAGCATCCCTGTGAAAGTCCTCCACTGTGAGTGGGTGAAATATTTTCACTTCCATGATTTGATTTTTACCTTTTTAGAATCTATCTAAAGTGATGTTTAGTCTTAAAAAACGTTAGTTGACATCTTTCCTAAATGGAGACAATTGCTTTGAGACGTTAATCAAGGAGGAAAAGCAAAACTGGCCCCAGCCTTTCTCCAGCACCAAGTAGGAGTCATATTACTGCATCCTTTCTGCTTCCTGTCGATTCTCTGATCTCTTGGGCTGAACGGAAGTTTTGAATGAGTGTAATTTGCAGACAGTAACCAGTTCAGATGCAAATTGAAAGTTTCTGGTTTGTGCTCATGTCTGGCCTGCTGGCTGCTCAGCTGCTTCTTTCAATATTGCTCTCTGTGGAATTGTGTCACTCACAGTTCATCAGTAAATAAATAGGATGATCGACAGTCTTAGTTGTGACTTTTATAATTACATGACAACTCATTTCAGAGTAGGGATGGTTCAGATCTCTCAAGCAGATATATTTGGGTTATCTGTATATTATTAGTGAATGAATGCTATCCATTCAGTGATATTTTAAAGCCAGTAGGAGAACATTTAATTAAATGGTAACTCCAGACCTTTCAGAATATAATTAAGAAAATACAGTGTGTGATTGATCCCAGTATGAAATTTTATGGCTCCAGTTGTCATAAGTGAGGGGAAATCTGGCCCATTTATAAATGAAGATTACATTTTTGTTTGTTTTTTCTCTACATTGGAAGACAGGAGTCTCTTGTTTCTTCCATTCTATTCCAGGGTTATTTCTATTCTTATATTATTGGCAGCCTGACTTGGCTCTGGTTTACAAAAGAATTTGCTAGAATTTAGCGATCGTGCTTTGATTTCACCTCCTCTTTCTTTGTATTAGCATTGATTTTTACATTTTTTACTTTGAGAGGACTCAAATTCTCGAAAGTGCTGAGAGAAAAGGGGAGTAAAAATGCTGTTTGGATGTTTTCAAGTCCTTGTGCAGGATGCCATTCTGCATTGTAACAAATGTCAAAACTATGATGGCTTGTCATATTGCCCTGTGAGGCAGTGAGGAGGAGATCAGTTTGAGTTCAAGAGCAAGTCAGTAGAGACAGGTAATGTGCTTTTCTCTGCCATATAGAAAACTTTTTATCCTTTCTGCATCTACCTGATGCAGTAGCAAAAAAAAAAAAAAAGTACAGGCTGCTATGTTTTCCAATGACTGCTGACTGCTTGTGCAGCTAATCTTACTTTGCTGAAAATGAGTTTGCTTTTGTTAATTACCTTATTGAGCACAACTTGGATGGAGTTCATAGTGCTTCAGACCCACAAACCACAAGTTAAAAACTGTAAATTCAGTTAATTAGCTGAGCCAGAACTAACATAAATTATTTACATGGAGCTTGGTCCTTAGTACTTTTTCATGAGAGAGAAGACAACATGGTATAATATTCATAACATGATAGTAAATCTTATCAGATTTTCTCTGGAATAATTAAAGATTGCTTAGGGCTTTGGTTTTTTATCCATTCTACCTCTGTCTGTGTAGTTATCTTAGGAGACTAATTAGCATTCTCATGTTCTCACAGAGATATTCTTTATAAGTTTGCATGGTGGGATAATACAAAGCTCCAATATTTTATTACATTGTTTTTTGGCTAAAGAGAATGCCCTTTGTCGACCTGCTCAGACATTAGAACCTGGCATAAGCCTTTCAACAGCACTGGCTGGAATTTTGCTCTTAACACGGGTAATCTCTTGATTTTTTTAAAAAGGAGAAATTCGTATTTTCAGCTTGAGCTGCCTTTGTCTCACAGTAAGGGAGTAAGCTGCTTTTGCTCCCAACACACAGCATGGCACAGGGAGTTCAGCTGCGCTTTTTGACTGGCCTTTTTCATGTAGGTGCTGCTGGATGTAAAATATCTTTAAGGCTTGATGTTCCTGTTATAGAAAAATGTCATTTTAAACTCAAAAACTTGTATGTATTTTTTACTAGCTATGTGCTTCTATGCTCATGTGATAATCAACACTTACCAAGCAATATATGAAACTTAAAGATTAAAATCTCACCTAAATGGTTTTCCAGCCCTTTCTTTAAAACAGAAAAGCTGTTTAGTAAGTGTCTTTAGAAAGTTATTACTAAAAATGCTGCTAAGGAAATAAACCTAGGTAAGGATGATAACTTCTGTAATAGACAAACTGCTTGCTTTTTCTACCTAAGAGCAAGCAGGATGTGGCATTTAAAATGTGGAGTCAGTTGCTTCTCTATTTTATGCTGTTCATAGTCTTAGAGTGACAGTGAAGTTCAGGGACTGACATACTGCAGCACAAATGGACCTTATCAATGTAACTGAAATGTATCCTATCTTATTATTGATCATCTTATCATTAATATCACGTCATATTATTTTATACTAAGAAAGTAGTGGTTTCAAGTGATAAAATGGTGAACATCATTGTATCTTCCATGGTAATGAGAGAAAACCAGAGCAGTTTGTTATAGCAGGCCTTGCTGTGGGCACGGACAAAGCCAGGGCACCTAAGTGCCAGGGGCATCAAAACACTGTGACAGCTCTGTTTTGTCCATCCCACAGGCAAAGAGGATCTGGTCTGCAGCACTACGTGATGGGCAGTGGGAGCAGAAAGCCTAAGTCCCAGCAGTTGTCCTTTCTCTTAGGCATCTCAGCTGAGCCCGTTGACTCCAGCATCAGGCTCTTTTTTACTGTTGTGGCAAAGCTGAGTTTTGTTTTAGCTTCCAGAAAGCCCTGGGCTGTCCCTGACCCTACTGTGGGTCACCTAGAGTGGTCAGGGTAAAGCTAGAGTCAGTACAAGGGCAATCGGGTGGGACCATGCCACCGGGAGGAGAGACAGAAGAGCCGTTCGCTTTGTCAGAGACCTGACAGCTCTGCTCAGTGGGTCTGGTCAGACTGGATCACAGAAATATCTGCTCCTTCAGTCTCAACCTACTATCCAGCTCTGGAAGGAATAGAGAAGAGGTCCTACATTGAATAAGATACCAGCTCCATGTGCTGACTGGGGACAAGCTAGGTTGTGAATAACTTGGGACATTTGTGAAAAAAATAGTTTAACTGTGTATGCAGAAATGCTGCCATAAAGCATACACAATTATTAAGTACATTTGCATTGTTTTTTCCTAACTTTCAAGAACATGTCTTGGAAGAAAACGAACAAGGAAAAGATGAGGGTATGCTGAGGAGCCTAAGAGGTGAGAGGGGATCTCACTGCTGTCTGCAATGAAAAATGGGAAGAGGAAGAACAAGTAGCAATGGACACAAGTTGGAACAGAAAAAATCTAGTTAGATTCTGTGAAACAAAAATCACAATATTGGTCATGATTTGAACAGGAATTGGACATGACCCCCCAGATATAATTAATCTCTGAATAATTATTCTAGGGGGAGGTTTTTTGTTATGCTAAGTCCTGTAGTGATTACCTGCTGTATCTCTCTGATAAATCACTCTGGCTTTTTTTACTTTGCTTTTGAGTCATAATTCTTTTTAGTCTTTTTATACCTTCTGCTGGTTTGGTGATTGGTATTTGTCTTAGAAAATAAAAAAAAAAAAGGGAGGGGAAGGGGGAAACCTGCCTGGTTTAGCCTGCAGTACCAATTCACACTATAAAATCATCATAATAATTAGTCACAGCTAAATTCTTCTCTGCTGCAAGTCCACCAACTTCCATGTTACATAATATTGATTTGCCAGGATTATTAGATTGCACACATCCGGCTCACTGAGTTATGGCTCTTGATGGAGTTTGTCTGACAGATGTCCTGGCCACTATCCACATTCCTCCTGTTCTGAAAAACAGAGGACATGAGTCTGCAAGTCTGCCGAGCCAAGCCCTTTTGCAATCTTTAGATTAATTTATTTTCATGTATTTATTTTGGAAATACATCAGTAAAATGAAGCTTGTGTTGTTGCTGACAGACATATATGCCAGAATCAGAATATAAAGTATTAAATACTGTCTATGTATATATATATATATTCACAATCTGATTAATTATGTAGTTGCAGTATAGCTCAATTTAAAAAATTATTTGGGAAAAAAATATGACTAAAGTTTTGGAGGTAATAAGTAAAATGGATTTTGAGAATTCAAATGGGTAAATGCCGATTCTCAATTCAAACCTGAAAACTCAGCTGTTTTAAATCTTTGACTCAAATATGATCTTAATTTTAAAAGGAAGAACAGAAAAGATGGAAAGAGAAAAACAAATTTTTGGCAGGAACATGACTAGACAGTCACTGGGGTAGGAAAAAAAGGAGTTCACCGTCTCCAAAATATGGCATGATCCCACAAATGTCTCTCATTTCTTCACTGTCGTTCTTTTAAAGATGACTGCACAGACATTAGGAGTGCTGTGGACGACTCCCCATAGACTAATGAATAAGCTGTTTGAAGAAATAAGTGTGTGTGCATGTTAGAAAAAGGCTAGAAAGACCTTGTTCAAATTCATGTGTTTTTCATGACAGTTGTTTTGTTGGGAGCCAAGTTCTGCCTTGGACCCTGCGCAGATGTTTTTCCTGCTATGCAGAGAGGAGGGAGGGATTTGATACCTCACAAACACTGTTTGCTTTTGCTGAACACGAGCTCCTTGTGCTGTCTGAGGGTGGAGGAAAGTCTTAAGCTGCCTGGGATCAAGAGTCAACACTGAAAACAGGGAGAAGGCCTCGTAAAGTAAAATCTGTGGCACTGAATCAGGCCAGTGCTCAGTCTCACTAGATGGATCTCTTTGATGTTCAGTGTCAGCTGCGTCAGACTAAGATGTGAAGACCATTACAATGCACCTTACATGCATGCCTTTTTATTTCTAATTTTAAAACTTGATGAGGTTTCTTTGTTGTGTTTGGGGTTTTTTTTCCCCAAAATCACCTCTCACTAGTTGCTTTATGTCTTTAATGCACTTTTAATATTTTTTTTAGTGGCTCAAATACATGTTACCTGTTTGGGTGGAAAAACCAAAAAAGGAAAAAATAAACTCTCCAGATGTAGTATATGTCTTTGTTCTCTTGGAAAGAAAAATGGAAGCATACTTTGGTGGCTAGTAGCTGTTACACAACAATAATTGTAAAGCTTCTACCTTCCTGTTTCAACCAAAAGGAATATGCTTTGGGATACAACATAACACCCTAAAAATAAGTTAATTCACCTGTGAGAATGTGAAACTTAATGCTTAAAGATCATACTATGTTACGTTAAGTTTAGCTGTGCTTTTTCCTAAACTCTGTAGGATTTGTGGGGGTTGTTTTTAAACTCATCTTAGCTATATAATTACAGGTATATTTTTCTGATCTTTTCTGAACACTTTCAGCAACTGTCATCTCTGCTTTTTGAGAATCAGAATGAGGTCATCCAGTGGTCAGAATGAATATCTACAGGTTCTGATATAAAATCATTGACATGCTGGCATGGAACAAGTTCATTCTTAAGGCTTCAACTGAGATCACCAAAACATATGTTTAAGAGATGGATATGACATATTCTCATATCGTAGACCATTTCAAATACCACTATCATCTATTAAGTCTTATTGTATGGTGTAATATTTCTGTATTGATCTCTCTTTCACTAAAATGTATTCCCTTATTCTCTTCCCTGCTGCATATAGGGTAGACTTCATCACTGAGTCTTTATGATAACTGGATTCTTTTTACGTACCAGCATTATCAGAAAAAACGTGCAAATGAGATACAGTCCTACCTGTCCCTTACAGGGCAGATCACCTTATCTTGTCTGTCTTTATGCCCTTCATCTGAGGTTTCTATTTATATTCTGAACTGAGAGATGCAGAGAATCTGCCTCTTCCAGTAAGGCTTTACAATTACCTATAGTCCTAATTAAAATATTTTTTAATGTTGACACCCTTTTTAGATTATACTGAAACTGTCCTGTAGACTAAATGGTTATTTCTCTTTGTGTTAAGGAAAGCCTACCTACCTTTGCTTTTCATTTCCTGCCTCTTAGCCATCATCACACTTCCTTGAAGGCAGCTGCTACGAGCAGCAGAAGGGTTAACAAAAATTGAAAGGGCTTAGAAGTGTAAGAACAAAATAATTAAATTTTTTTTTGTGGTAGGGAAGAAAAAGAGGTAGGGTTTTTTTTATCACCACAGTTAGACAGCTCTGCTGGGGCATATGTCATTTTGAAATAGAGTTAAAGCTGAAGCTGCTAAAGGCATAAGACAAACAAGGCATTTGGGGTCTAACATTATTTCAGCCCAGCCTATGCTCTTTCATGTTTAATTGCTTAATTACAGTTTACTGTACATTTTAACAGCACAGACTCTGAATCACTCAAGCTAAAGCAATGTATGATGCTGCAGTGCTCACTGCATTTTTCCAGTCTAAGTGGAATTCATTAATGTGCCTAGTCAAGCAAATGAAATGATCTTTTATGCCATTTGCTCTTGTTCCTTCCTGGTTTTCTCAACCAACTAGCATCTTGGGGGGTGGGGTGAGTTAACAGTGTTGCAAGTGCAAAAGGGAAGGAATAACAAGTGAGTAATGGGCTACTTTTTCTGTGCTATTGAAAGTGGCAAAAATATTGGTTGATGATACTGATTAATCCAGCATTTAGCAGAAAACAGCAGATTTCCATTTTTCAAATACAGAGCCCTGATTTGTTGACTATTGACTTATCTTGGTCACTGAAGCATGCTGTGGTCTTAACATGATATTGAACTTCTAGATAGTCCTTCAGGGCAGTATTAAAAGCTTGTTGATGTTCAACAAATTATTTGACCGTTAAATAAACTGTAAATCAGTAATTTGGTTCCTACCACCTTTTCCTGTTTCCTTTCCCCCCTTTTTTCCCTATTCCCTTCTCCTTTTTTTCCTCTTTCCTTTCTTCAAATTTCTTTTCCCCCTCTTTCATGAAACAGAACACAAAAGCTATGTAGCTTGTTTGGAAACTTGCATACTTTAGTTTGTAGTGAATCCATTATTTCAATAGAGATGAGTTACTGCTACAACCAAAAAGCTACAGTGGTGGTGGGGATGTACTTTTGTTTTATGTTAATGAACTCACCAGTTTTTGCTATGCTTTGATAAATCATGATGACTGCATGGCTTAGTGCAAATGAGTGTTAGAATTATGTTTCTCGTTTTCTGAGTTCTCGTGATTTTTTAAACGCTTTGCTTGAGATCATCATCAGTAGAGTTCAAATTAAAGCTTGACTGTAGTCAGAGTGATAAATATTTGATAGAAATTCATTAAAAGTGTCACCAGCTGTTTTAGATGATACACTTCAGAGAGAAACAAGACTCGTTAGTTCTGGTGTGAGTAGCTGCTTCTTCCTCATTAATCCATCAGGAGTGCCCTCATCAAGGGAGGAAGGGACTATAAAGGACAACAACCTCATTGAGCCAGGCAGGGAAGGTAGAGTGTTTCAAGCAAATCAGTAGTAAAATTGTATTTGATTTCTATGAGGTCAATGTGAATCTGTAGCAAATGCCAAATTCTTTTAGAGTATTTTTTGCGGAGGTGTTGAATGGTTTGTTGCGATTGAACTGGCTCCAGAGCAGATGATGCTCCTTGCTGTTCTCTGGAAACTGCTGAATGTTTCTTTGCAGTGTTAGATTGTGCTGTTTGCATTGGCTACTTATTTGTCAAAAAAATATTAGCCAGGAGAGTGGGACTCTGCTCAAGTCCCAAAGAAAAGCAGAGGGTTGGAGCCTGAAGAACAGAGGTTGGAGGCTGAATCTGGGTCTAGTCCTAGCAGGAGTGTGCTGCTGCA
This sequence comes from Zapornia atra, assembly GCA_013400835.1. Lineage (NCBI taxonomy): Eukaryota > Metazoa > Chordata > Aves > Gruiformes > Rallidae > Zapornia > Zapornia atra. The sequence continues at coordinate 42,105 of VZTU01030149.1, forward strand.
GTGCTTTTGATAATGGATGAGCATTAGAATAGTCCCTGTTTACATCAGTACTTGGAGTACGTGTGCTTCTCTGTACTCTGTAGACTCTTATCCCATCACTATCAGGCCATATGAAATAGAATATTGTTTTGTATGTGTTTATTCCCCTCATGGTTCTCCAAGGGAAAAGCACCTATGTTTCTGCAGTGAGCTACTTTGTTTTCATACGGGCTTTTTGTCAGGAAGATTTTATTGTGATAACTTCTTGCATCTTCACACACATTGAAGAGCCCTGTGTGGAAGAAAGACAGAACCACAGAAATGTGTCCTGTGTATGCAGTAGATAGCAATGACGGTTGTGGTGGTCTTTCGTGCTGCCTTGTACCAGGGTCTGAGAAAGTTTCTCCCCTAGAGACAACATCTAGCCTTACAATAGAAGTGCTTTATCTTTGCTGTGTCAGTGCCTGACCTGCAGACTTGTAATACTGAGCCTGGTGTTTATTTTGCATGTTTATTTTATCCCCTTAGGAGCAGGGCATGGGTTATTAAATGGAGATACAGAGGTTTAAGTTGGTGCCGCAGGTGCAAATGAGGTTCTCTGCCTGTATTACCAAACTGAAATTGATGATAGAAATGAGTTGGTGAGAAAAGACCAATCTGTGAAACAATAGTTTCCGGCTTACCTAGGCATCTCTTTATTTTTGCAGCTTGATCACTGCAGGAATGATTTTTTTTAGTGCTGTTGCTATTTTTCTCCAAGCCAAATTGTTGAGTGCCAAAATGAACAATTTTTTCGCTTTGAAAAATATACAAACTTCTGAAACTGGAGAGTTAAAAGGAAGTGAGAACAATACCGTCTTACAGGGATTACTCACTGATGGCAGTTTCAAAATGTAATCTATTTCATATAAAAAATACACCCTTCCTCTTTCCTAAAAGTGAAATTATAGCAGGAGCAGTAAAGAAGGGATAAAACAAAACTCAGTGAACTTCATTAAATGGCCTCTTCTGCTGAATGGAAGACCAAGCAGCAGCAGAGTGGTGTTTTGAGGGTATTCTTCATTTGTAGTGATGTGAAAAGAGGTATTCTGCCCTTCCAATCCTGTGGGCAGGCAGATGGAACAGAGAAATGTTTGGTCATGTCCAGGGATACACATGCCATCCACCTAAATTGGCTAGCCTCAGATTTCCTAGCATCTATCATCTTTCTCTAGCTACAATAGTGTGAATAACTTCCTAAAGCAAAGTATTAATGAGTAGTTAGGGTTTTCCTCTTCGATTATTATTATGTTCTGATGTAATCACTAAGGCTTGATTCTACAAACAAGGAGTAGTTTTACTCATTGAGCCTTTTTTGAACAAATGAAGCATTTAAATAGCCAGATACATTTGAACTTTCTTATGCCATGTGTCTATACACCCATTTTCACAAACAGGCAACAAATTGTTTCTCAAATGTAAATAAAAATACTATGGTTTGTGGCCTCTGGATGCCTCTGAAGGCTCTGTTAGCTCACAAAATTAAAAATACACTTCTGAAGCCCAGAGGGAGCAGCAGGTGCTGCCTGTCTATGTCTCTGCCTGTTACCCATAGCAGGAAACATCCTATCAGAATGCCCGATCCTGTCCCATATTGCTTCACAGGCGCTGCCTGCCTGTTTTTGAGGAAGATGGGTGCTGCTGGTCCCTGCCACAGCCTTGTGTCACCTGTGTCATTGGCTGTGCCGGAGGAGCTTGGGCTCCTGCTTTCCCTTGCCCCCGGTATGCTCCCAGGTCTGGTCTAGAGGTGTGCCAGCCTTCTATCTTCTATGAGCAGAGATTCCTCTTAAATATAGTGATGTCAGAACTTGCCATTTAAATTGTTGGGCACTCACATTAGGAAAGAGTGAAACAGGATAATCGTTCTTAATTTCCATTTTTAGGTATAGTGATCGTGTACCTAGTAGCTCAGTAGAACAGAATAGGATTTCCAGCATACAGTACAAATCAAATTTAAAAGCATAACTCCCATTAGTGCAACCAGAGTGGCTGCCTTTCTCCATGCTGAAAATACATCTATTGCATTCATCTCAGATCCATTTAATTGCTGCTTACCATTGAATTTTTCTCATTGATCAAAGTCCAGTTCTGCCTACCACAGTGTAATGCTGGCTGTTACCAGACAGCAAAAGCAGGATTTTTTTTCAAAATGAAGGTTCAAGTCCAGGAAATTCAAGCCTGTGTGCTCAGTTGTATTGGGGCAATTTTATTTGCAGCTTTAAAGGGCTCTGTTTTTAAATCCTGGCATTAAATTCTCTGCTGTTGAAATCATTCAGTAACTGAGTGTGAAGTCTCTTTCTGTGTTCTCTATGTAGTTTTGAATTTACACATGCTCAGTTTTTGTCAATCTTGAAACACTTCTCTTAGCTGCTAAGAGCAACTAATGATATTGCAAGTTTCTATTTCTCAATGCCACTGTGGCCAAAGTGACCCTTAGCTTCCCCTGTGTCTCGTGAGTCACGATTGTTCTGTGTAGACATTCTGAAGATGCCAGTCTGGTTTATCTTCTGTCCTAAGGGACTGGTCCTGACCTTCTTCACTATGAAAAGCAATAATCCTGGGTTTTGGTGTGACTGACAAATGCAATCATATCTTACTAGTCATGCTTATATAGGCTCGGGGGGCAGGGGGAGGGTGGCCCAGAGGAATTATTTAGCACAGTGTTTCTGAAAGCTTTTTTTTTTTTTTTTGCAACATGATGGATTTTGCAGGAGCCCAGGTGTTTGCGTTGCTTAAAATTAAAGATGAATTCCTACTCACTCTAATCCTTGCACTGTTTTATCTACAGGAGGGTTATGTGTTTTTTCAAGGGTGGGGGCACGTTTAAAAAAATTACCTGGTATTCTTTAGACCTACTATAGCTAGTTTGTAAATGGAAATCACAATGATCATTGCGGCTCTACTGCCAACACTCAGCTAACTATTCAAGTTTTTTATGGCAGTAGTGAATTGGAACCACTTTGAGTGAAAGTTGTTTTGTTTTGGGGTTTTTTTGGCCAAAGAAAACATATATGGCAGCAAGTAATATTGCAGCCTGTGTCATTTAGTTCTCCTGTATGACTTTGTTTTGCATTTAGCGATGTCTTTATTGACTTATTTGGATAGCAATTATATCATGAGCCAGAATGATATTGTGTACATAGGAATCACTCTCAAATACAATTTGAAATCCACAGACTTATTCCAAAGATCTGAGCACATTACTGAACGCATTAACACAATCAAATTGCAAAATGCATTAACAAATCTAGTCTCTTTTAAATTTAAACCCTCCAGGACTGTGAAAATCTGTAACAGCAAAATCAGTTGTGACAGCATTACTGCCCACGTGTTAGCAAAGTCTCAGTAATAGCATAACCCAAAAGAAGCAGTACTTACACTAATGTACCATAACTACTAAAAAGAGAAAGGGAAAACTAAGAATAATTGAGAGGCCAGAGAGAGAGAGAATACATTAGCCAGAGCAGAATAAATGTTCAACTAATGTCAGTCTGCCAGGATGGGAAAAGCTCTAAACCTAAATCCACATAATTCTCTCAGATCTCTTCTCTACAAATTCACATTAGTCATGAATACCAAATACACTGATTAAAAAAGTACATCTGTAAGCTAAGTAGGCTAGAACAGGGGGAAAAAAAAATCACTAGTAAGACCATCCACTGGTATTTGTGATGACATAGTTTCCAGACCAAGCAAACAAAACAAAAAAAGAAAAAGTGAAATCTGCAGAAATGGTGTCTTGTGCACAACCTCTTAATTGCTTGCAGGCATTTTTTCCCGTGGTTCTTTAGAGAACAGATGGTGTCCCTGCTATTTGTAAATTGGTTGCAGTACTGCAGAAATGAATGTAACGCTGCAAGTTATTACATTTTAAATTGTACGCTTCCACTGCACCAGAATTGTGTGTTGTAGCATCCATAGCCAGCCCCTGTCTGATTATTTTAAACATTTTATTCAATTTTTTTTTCTGTCTGCAGTAGGAAATGCTTGCTCAAAGCATCGGTGCCCTGCCATGACTGCCGATACATATACTGAAAGTGAGCTTCAGCTTAATCTTCATTCTTCTGAAGTTTTTGATGAGATAGTTAAGTCAGAAATTTCACATCATGCTTATGCTGAAAGCAAATGGGAATATTTTTAGTGTTTTAAAAAACATTATTATGTGACCAAAGTGACAATGTGCTTTATATTATTTCAAAGGAGGGATAATGTTCTAATACATACTGGTACATATGGACAAGCTATAATGGCATTCCCCAGCAATTCAGAAAGGTACTTTTGCCCATTTGCTAATAATTTTTTTTTTTGTCTTTCCATACACAGACTTTTTTTCTCTCCTCAATCTCTTCAACTTTGGCACTGAATACACAGATGAGAAACACAATGGTATGATGGATTTCAGTCTGAAATACATGAACTTTAAAAAAACCACACATACAATGCCACCAAAAACACAGTTACACAAAGTAACCTTTCTAGAAAAGGTGGTTTCCAAAGCAGGCATTCTCAGTTTAAGAGCTTTGGTGTTAACCAGTGAAATATGATTTCCAGTGTGGTGAGAAGACTTGGAGACCAAACACTATCTGTAGATGCACATACCAGCCAAAAGGCACTAAAAATTATATGCATCATGAGATACCATCACCTTGCCCTTCAGCAAAAAACACTGATAATCTTGCAACGACAGATAAAGGTGATGTTTCTCCCAGTGAGAAACTTGATCTGTTAACCTTATCAACAAGAGCAAAAGGGTGACATTTCCAGAGAAATCCTGGTGAAAACATTTATGCTAGTACAGAGCCACCTCATTTAACAGAAAAGCATCAAGTGTCCTAATGACTGAAGGCTTCAATCTAAAATATTAAGACTTGAAGTGAGACATCACTTTAAAATGTTCAGAATAATTAACGCCAGGAATATCTTGCCACAAGTATTTGGCAGATTTTCCTTCACACAAAATCTTTAGAGTTGTTTGTCTGTCTTTCTGAAATCTGTGTTGTAGCCAACAGGAGGTTAAAGACACGGTCCAGAGACAGAGATGTGCATCCGAGCTAAACTTGCGACTCTGCCAGTCTCTCCCAGCATCCAGAACATCCATCCCTGGAGCTGCTGTCATTGGTGAGCGGTAGCTGAGGCTTCCCTGCCATGCAGCAATCATAACGTCCCAAGTGGGGCAGGAGCTGCCTGATCATACAACACATGAGCAAGTGTTTGCTTGTTCAGTGCCTTCCTTTCCATTTTGTTCTTTTGCCCATCCACATCACAGATGCATCCTGTCCCAAGAAGATGGCACTTTGCTATCAGCAAATCCTGTAAAGGATTATATCTATTAATTGTGAGAGAGTATCAGTTGATGAATGAATGAAGCGCAATGCTGTTTTCATTTTAATTCTGTTCTGTTCAAGGAAGCATCAAACACTGTTTTCATCCTCATTCATTCCTAAAGGATATTTTGCTGTCGTGAATACATGACACTCAATTGTAAGCATTGCTGTTGAAACTTACATGAAATGTGGAAGAAGAGCTGGCTGTGGAGGAAAGCAAGCTTTGAAATGTGTGCACATAGCTTGGAAGCGCACTGGGGAGGCCACTCTTAAGGTGAATTGCTGCCTTAATAAAGGGGAACTATGATTCCTTGTACCTTTCTAGCATTTAATGCAGGAAACATTCACCCTCTGGAATCACCAGAAGTGATGTCAAAAATTGCTCTAGTCTAAAACTTTCTGAAATAATGGCAGGTCATTTTGAGTTGTATATTTTTTTTCTGTGGCAATAAAAAGAGCAGTAGGATGACTATATCTAGATAGTACCAAGCACTGAAAATACCAAGAAGTTCTGAGAATGAATGAAGTGTGAAGTTAACCCCAAAGAGTTTGATCTCCCACTTCACTGAATCTGGTAGTGACTATGATGGTCCTGGATGTTGTAAAAGAGTGAACTATAACAATTATTTAAATCACAACCAGCATACTCTGTGGCTGTCTCAGCAACATGTGCTCAGATTGGTATTAAAATTATTCTCTTCATCCTCCAGTCTGGGAGGATCTTTGCAAAGCCAGTTTCTGCTGACCATCTTCCTGTACAATGAAGTGGGAGTGAATGCCATTCTCTGTGATTGCTAATTCCACACCAGCCATAATGCAAAAGTTGTTTTGGTTTGAAAGGTAGTGTATAGGTCAAATTTTTCCTTCTGGAGGCAGGGTGGAAACACTGGGGGAGGAGAGTCTCAAAGAATTCAGTATTTGAGTTAATATAATTAGAGGAAAAAAGGCTGGTTTAGAGGTTATGGTGGTGTAGGGGCTGATCGTTGGACTTTATGATCTTGAAGGTCTTTCCCAAGCTTGATGATTCTGTGATTCTATCTTGGTTGTAGTTGACTTTCACCATGTCCCTTCAGTCACAAAAAAATTTAATGTTCAGCGTTGTTCTGTAAATATTGTCAAGATCATTAATTTACCCCTTTAAAATTATTGTAAGACATTCATGCAGTGGATTTTTAATTAAAAAGATAAAAGGTAAGGCTCAGCCTTTTTGGTTTGGACCACTCAGTTTGTATTTCAATCATTTTTATGGATGACTTGTTGGGCCCTTAGTTGCATGTCATTTTACAGCCACTGCATCTATCCTTAGGCATGATTTGAAATGAGAGTGGAGCTGTCTCATTCAAATTTGACAGTTTCCATCTCAAAATTCCCGCACTCCTTTTTCTGCATCCACTTACACAGGAGCAGAGAAATAACACTTGCAACAACAGAGGCAACATTCACGACGAAATGAAACTAGGGGCTGATTGCAGGAGATGGAGCCCACAACAAGCCACTTTAAGTTATATGGTTCTTGCTGATTTAATTCCTGGAGGAGGAAAGGACTCACAAGTGAACTGCATGGAAATTGGAGGGGCTTCAAGACTGTCTGTGTCATATGTGGCCTCAGAGTTATGTAGGAACATTTACCTCCCTGCTGATTTTTCACTTCCAAGCAGTTTAGCTGTGTGTATATGTCTAGTTTGTTGCTTATTTTATTTTTCCTGGGTTTTTTCTCCCTTGCTTTTCCCAACCTGATTCCCCAGGATATTATTTCTGGTAGTGGGATGCAGGGTTTGGATGAATGACTCCACAGGGGTTCTCCTGCTCAGTATTCTGCAGGGGTTCCCCTGAAAAGCCTTTAAAGCCTGCTGGCAGCAAGGAGACACTGCTGACATGTGACTGCAGGACAGCTTTCCTCTGGCACTGCACAACACCCTCTAGAATATTGTTACTAATTGTTATTTGTTAAATTCTAATGCTGTGCCAGACACAAATACCAAGCCAGTTCTGGTTTGAAAGCTGTAGTCTAAAGAGACATAGAAGGATAAAATGCATGAGAAACTCAAGAGGCAAAAGAAATGTATATGTAGGTGTGATGTGTATGTTTAATGCATAACCATGCTGCTGGAGTCCCTTGACCGTACAATCAAACTCCCAGACAGATTTATAGCAGGTGACTTTCAGTAGGTGTAGCAGCAGTGCATTTGTACCTGAATGAAGATGTTAATAATCGAGAGGAAAGATGCTGGATGAGAAGGAGCTTAACAGGAATAAGATGGCACTTTGATGAGCTGGCAAGTGCTCTCTTAATAAGTCCAAATCAACCAACTACAACAGTGCAGTTTTCATCTTCTTTAAACAGGGGTGACCTTCCTGTGACTGCTGGGGCTACTTTCATTTACCTGACACCAAAAGCTCATGTCTTGAGTTTTTATAAATCTTTCATTTGAATTTTAATACCCTGCATTACCTTATCTCCTTTCAGAAATGACTGTGAGCTCTCTTTATCAGTTCTGTAATATGCATGTATCACTTTCTATACAAACCATCTGCACATACCTATTTAGTGAGCACTATTAGTCCTTTATAAAGATAGGAGTGTTTGCCACATTTACTTTCAAATAATTTATCCTCTCCTTTTGTCTGCTACCTCCACATCTGTTGTGTCTATATTCTTACTAGTCCCATTATCAGGGAGTTTCTCACTGCCTTGCAGAAACATGCTAAGCAGCTTGACTAATGTTTGTCATATGCTGCTCCTTCTTTTTCTCCTTTCTCCAGGTGGGAGATTGTTTATACAACATTTATTTTACTTTTAAGGGGGTTTTGAAATTATGTGTAAACTATATAGTTGTGCTATAAAATACTGTGTTCTCAAAATCAAAGGAGTGCCTATTGCACTTGGGAAAAAAAAGAAAAGAAAATAAACCAAGATGGTTTGGTCTTCAGCTCCCACAGAAGCTTGTTCTGGTCTGAAAATTGTCCTCTGCACAGCTGAGTCTTATTCTGTTGTGATAAACTCTTTTTCTGTCTGTAGCTATGGGAGTCTTGTTCTGGAAGGCGGTAATTAGATTTCTTGGCTATGAGAAATAGCACGTGCAAGATGAGATGGTATTCTAAAGTTTGTAAAGATCACTATCATGTTTGGTTTAGTTTCTTGCCAGTTGACTGCTCACAGTGCTCTACTGTAGATCAGCTGGTGAGAAACAAAGTTGGGTCATCATTTGGAAAGAAAACAAAGCACCAATGTATGTGATTTTTTCATTTATCCCAACTCACGGGGTATGCCTAAACATGGACCATTCCATTGTCCATTGCTTTCAAAGTGTCATGTGCTTAGGAGATTATTATTATTTGCATGACTGTCACTTCAATTTTCCTAAAACTGAGAATATTTCTTTCACAACTGTACGATTTGTAGTTTTCTATTCATTCTTCCTGGGACATAAGCAAAATCTTTAGGGAAACTGCAAAATTCCATTCCTATAGTATCAAAATTCCTGCCATTTTTCTTGTTCTCCTGGTACGTTATGTTGAGGTGTTTGGGGATTTTTTTTCTGTGACATAAGTAGCACTGATTTTAACCATCAGTGATTTTTTTTCTTTCCCCCCTCGCCCCTGCCCCCCCCCCCCNTCAGCTTTTGGTTATACCAGCTTCCCGCCCCCCCCCCCCCCCCCCCCCCAAGCTACATTATGAAGCCCTGGGGTTGCAGGGAAGGGGAGAAAAAAAGAAAAGTCTACTACCATGAAAAAATCAATTTGCATTTAGCAAGCAGGAAAGAATTTACATTAAATCATTTCTACACTGGAATTTTTCAGTAATTTTCACATTTGTTTGAGACTTTACCTTTTGATCTATAGGGCAGGGACCACACTAAATCTGTTATGCCTAATGCCAGTAATTCATGCAGAATGAATGGACTGTGATGGATTGCTTTTGTTCCAACAATTGAAGTAAACAGATGAATTTTTTTTACCTTGAGACTTAATAAGAAATGATGAATGAAAATGTCTGTGGAACAAGAAGTAAAGTGTACTTTCCTAGGGCATGCTATAATGCTGAGCAATCTCTGGGAATATGATGAGAAGCAGGCAAGCAGCTTCATGGAAATACACACTCTTCCAAATAGAGAAAGTGAGGCGCTCAATGGAGCACGACCTTGCATGAATTAGGCTGCACAGCAATAGCTGGACCAAATGAAACCACTACTCCTGGCTTGTTCCCTTCTGCATTTGTAAGACTGCAATAGAGCAGCACTTCCAAATTTCATACTTAATTTAGACAGAACCAAAAAGGTGTTGGCATTGTTCTGTTACAGGCTTTCTTGCTTCCGTGAGGAAATTATTATCTAAAATGCAGTTTCAGACACTGAATTTCTGCTAGTTCCAAGCTGGGACACCATGACATTTTAATTTTAGGCTCTGGTAACCAATATCTTTCAGTCCTCAAGTCCATTGAATGTTTTGATAGATTCAGGGTCTGGCCTAGCTTCGAGAAATTGTTTCCAATTATGGTCTTGACACAGCAAAACATGAAGACCGGCATTGTCAGATTTGCTCCTTGCTGAAGGCGCCTGACCATCTTTTTCGCTTATCGGAACTGAGTCTTGTATCCCTGAGCCAGAAGCCTATTAATAGAACAGTTACAAGAATTCGCACGTGTTCAGTACTCCTGCTACAAGTGCTATTAAATTAAACAAACACTTGTTAATAAGAGCTAAATTTCCAACATGGAGAAATACACAAAATTTCTTTGAGTGATATAAAAAGCTTAGTGCATCCCTACAATATTTACTCAGTTAAATCAATAGCCTGCAGTCTATGTTTACAAACTGGCAATCTCCATTAAAGGAACCAAATTGTCTTTGTTTTATTCATCACATTGTACACACTGTGCACAATGAAATTACTTCTTTAGAGGCATCTTCCTTCCTTCCTTCTTTCCTCCCTCCCTCCCTCCCTCCCTGTAAATGTGATGAAAGGAATTCTGCCTCATCCTTGCAGCACATGCTCAGCAGGAACGGTGAGGCTCTCAGTCCCCCTTCGAAAGCACTGCAGACAACACCAGAACTTGCGCTTCTCCCCTTAGATTTGTTTGATTGCCAGTGCTTTGCCCTGAAACAGTAAAAACCTGCTGCTGACAGATAGACTGCATTCATTAACACGTATGACATTTATAACAGCATTTTAAGCAGAAGATGCATCCAGCATGATTCTCTCTTAATTAATGTATCTGAAATCACCAGCTTTACTGCAGCATTCAGAAATGTGTATTCATTAAAAAATTTAAGAACTTGATGATACAGCTTTAACTGCATGAATGGTTTAAAGATGCCAACACTTCTGCCTCCTGAAAGTCAGACCTTGGATGCTTCCAGATGTACATAGTCCTCTCCTGCTCCTTTTCTCTATACTGTTGAAACCAAGGCTGCTAGACTTTCTTAAGTCAGTACAGTATTATGTCAGAGATTTCAAAACCAAGCTTAAGCCTGTGTAGTTTATGAAAATGAGAAGTCTCTGAACTACTTTTCTGAGTAAGAAGAGGTGGAGGGGAGAGATGGGCAGGAAGAAGGGTTGCCATTTAGTGTCATCAGTACTATGTGTCAGGATGCACACCAGGCTATCTCAGTGCTGTGGTGGATCCCTGTGGCAAGGGAACTTTTTGTATCAATTCAACAAATTCACCCCAGATCATGTGCTAAGTGAGTTTACAGAATTTATCTGGGGACATGCAGATTAAGAGGGTTGGTAATAATAGCTAAAGCTCTCATCACGAATGTCTCTGCATACCTACAAAGTGTGTTCTAGTCCTGTATTAGCTGTGTGTTTGCTGTAGATGTGTGATTTTTATTACACACACCCACACACAAAAACCAAACCAGAAGCAGATTTCAGGTTTTAAAAGTGGTTTTAAAAATAGTAAAAAAAAATAAAGAAAAGGTGAAGTTAATCTTCCCAAACAGAGCCAATTTCTTATTTCACTAATGTGAATCTCAACAGTTCCACTTTGATAGTCATGTAAGCCTCACTCCTACTGAGTAAATGCCTTGTAGTCCTGTAAAAATGTGTGTGACTCCAAGAGGCAGGGTGATCTGCTGAGTAAAATACTTAACAAGGACTTGGCATAACTGTGAGATTTGCTCTGTTGCTTTTTCCCTATATGATGTTAGCCAGATTACTATGGTCATGATGAGCAAATCTGTACAATTTGAGGGCATAAATTTATTGTGAGGTTTGAATCTGATTTTGTTTTAGGAAAGTATGTCGTGTGGCTGTAGCTGCCTATGGAGCTGGGCTAGTGTGAGTCTAATCAATTAATTATCTAGGATTCTCTTGTAATAGAGTTAAGTAGCACCAGGTTTGATTCAGCCCAGTCTAAGGTAGATGTAGGAAATGCTGAACCAAGTGATGTTCTAGATATGCTGGTGTGTTGCCTTGCAATGTTGTAGGAGCTGAAGCATCTAATTCAGAGTAAGTAGAACTACTAACTTTTATTGCTGAAGTTAAGTGAATGAATGAATCTCTAGGTCTATTTGCTCTCCTCTACAGTCAAAACAGTAGGTAGATACTATGAAGATAAAAACACTAGAAATTGTGAAGTGCTTGTATCAGTGACTGAGACTTAGTACTGTTTTCTGCTGTCCCATCACTGTCATCTGAGCACCCATATGTCTTAGCTTTAGATATGCACCAATACAGTTAAAATGATAGAGAAAATAGGATTTCTTGGGAGCTGGTTCAGCTTTACAACAGCTGAAATTCCATATGCATGATTTTCCAAAACTTGATCCAGTTGAAAGCTATTCTTATAAGGACTTTTGTTTTAGGTATATTCTGAAGTAGAATATCCTGTAAGGACAATCTGGATTAGTGCCTCAGGGCGTATGTCATTGTCAGAGACCAGAGAATATTTTGAAAAGATGAACAACAAAACATTCAGTACACTTTTTAAATTTAGTTTTTTTCAAAATTTCAGCACTTTTAAAAACATACCCTGTGATGAATCTCTTTGGCTTTGAGAAGAGTATTACGGCATACCAGTAATTTCCTTAAATTATTGCCTGCTGTACTATTATGACGTATTTATCTAGAGTTTCAGGAACTCTCAGGTTATATTCAGATTTTTGTGCTGTTCTAGAGGATGGCAGAATAGGTCAGCTGTGCAAGAGTGATGTTTTCAGTACATATAATATTTACTGTAAGATGCTTGATTTAGAAGAGTCTATGATTCTATGATGTAGAAAAAATTCCTTGCACAATTATATTACATCTAGATGCAACATTTTCTTCACTCATGTTTAAGCTGTGGCTTTATTTTTCTTCTTACTTCTATTTATGTCTTCTTTGAGAGAGTTGAATCCTGTAAAATGCTGCCACTCTTAAGTCAGCTGAAGCCAGCTGTGATTGTTGGTGCTCAGAATGTGACTGATGGTGCTTAGCACCAAGCAGAATCTGCTCCCCTGCACGTGCTAAATCTCCTCACGGACTGTTTAATCTGCAAACAGAACTGTTATCTTTCAGCAGGAGTTTTCTCTAGGTTCCATTTCTAAAAGCAACTGCAAGAACAGATAAGAAAAGATACCAGAGAGAAATAAGAAATGGAAAAAGCAAGAAATGAAAACAAAATAATAGGATGTGTTATAAGAGAGCAGATAAATGTTTGAAAGAGAACAGTTATGAAACATTAAAATTGACATTCTTATTCTCCTAAATCTTACAATTGCAGGAGTTATGTATTTCTGTTAATTTACTATATAAATTAACACAAAGAGGGACTTCAAATGAGCTGACAAGCATGCTATTTCAGCCAATGTGCAAACCTGCGAGATGTCGTATTTACCCTGAATGGTTTGCAGGCTAGACAATGAATCCATCAGAGAAGGTGGCTACCACAGAAATGGATTCGTCTTGGTTTATTTCATTTTGTTTTAAAGTGGAATGACATTGGATGCTTTCTGAGTGTTTGGTTTTGGTTCTAATTGTCAGGAGGCTTTTTTTTCTGTTGTTCAAGCTTGAAAGATCAGAAACAAGAGCTGTAATACCAAATAACCTGCCACGGGGAGATCAGCATAAGTCTTTCACGTCGTTGGTGCTTTTGTGTTCATCTCCTTCCTGCTCAGTCCCAATCAAAAGTAAAGAACCTGCAACTTCGGAACTAAATGTAGCTCTGACCTGCAGGTTGCTGCAGCTCCGTTTCACTGGCCTGTGGTAACGAGATGTGACTTAAGGATCATTGATTATTTTTGGATGGGTGTTTTACACTTCAAAAATCTCCTGTTCCTCACAATGAAAAGACTTGCCATGTGGGGCTCTTGGGGATTATGAGATGGCTGGTCTGTTGTTTCATGCTCTCCTGGTTTCCCACCTAATATTGGGACTCCTCCCTCAGAAGCCCATGATTAAAGAACAGGGTGAATGGACACAAGAATTTCTTGTGATGATGTGAAATTTCGCCATGATTATTATCAAGCAACTTTATTAAAGACAATATGAGGGAAACATGCTTATCCTCTCACTGGTTCTGCCTCTAAATTTTAGGGGAAATATTACTTCTATCAGTACAAGCAGTGTTTTCTAAATCTGGGAATTAAAACACACCCATATTCATGTGCCTTATGGAGCAGATTTTAGGTCAGTTTGGCACTGCAGAATTAAACAAGAATTTTGTTGTTCGTTTCAATGGAATGAGACCAAAGAGTTAAAGAGCTGTTCCTACTGACAAATTGCTACCTAGAGAAGCAGTTTTGGACACTGAAATTACACTATATTGATTTACTGATTTATAGATTTACATTTCTTTCGCTCTGGATACTCTTTACTTCCAGGGCAAGATACATTATTTAGAATGTACTCTACTATATTTAATCCTCTGTAGAAGAGCCATGCAAGCCACTAAAAATAAATTAGTAAGGCACTTTAGCATCAGATCTGCTCCGTGTTATAACATGTTAATAATGGGGAAGATCAAGACAGCTTTTAAAAATTTTATTAAGACAGAAAAGCCACTTAGCAAATTAAGTAGGGGGACAGATGGTCTACATGATTTTGCAGGTCTTTTCCAACCTTAATGCTTTTATGAATCTAGGGAAGAAAAGCAAAGTACAAGAGAAGGGTTTGGAAGAGGAAATTAGCCAAAGAACAAAAATATTTTTCTGTACATTTTAAAGACTGCTTAAATGTTTCCAGGATTGTCGCATGTGAATCTTGGAGAAGCCTCCCTGTGTTTCCTTTACAACACAGAATAAAATACAGAATTTCCAAAATTTTACCTGATTTAAAGCATCTTTACTCAGGTAGACCTCTTATGCTTTGGCATTTGTGAAGTCAAATCTGTTGCTTTCCTTTTCTCCAGCATCAGTTCTGGAGGCAGAGGGGTATCTAGTGATGGACACTCTTCTCTGAACACTAGTCATCCCTGTGTCAATTCTCGTCACTAGCATAAGATGATTAAAACCATATTAACTTGCGTGTAGATGCTAGTTGAAAAGAATGGGAATTCCTAGTTCAACCTGTCTTATTTACTCAGTCTGATGAGGAGCCCCTTGCAAAAGGGACAGTGCTGGAGTTACAGAACTGAACAGTCTGCTCAGGACAACTTTCCTGGCACATTTCAGTCATAGGGAAAGAAACAATTTCTTGTCTCATTGCCACCCTTGGATGCCTGCAGCCTCATCCCGAGGTGGATATGTTATATGAACATTATTTACTTTCCTGAAAGTTTAATGCTTCAGATGATGGAGTCTTCATCTAAGCTTTGTGTCCTGTTAGCAGAAAAATAGCTTGTGGATTGCTTCTTGTTCCTTTTATTCCTTTCTTTTTGAAATGAATGTCGGGGCTTTTATACAATCTGTGGTTTTCTCTGGTGTCAGAGAACAGGAGGTAACCATAATTTTAAGTATTTTATATAGTGTGTTTGCTGTTTACAATATCCTATAGCTTTTGCAACCACTGATTTTGCATTGTAAGCAAGTGTTCTTCATAAAACTGCAACCTTGTTAAATATTTTGATAGATGATGATTTGCACTGTTGCAGAAGAGGCTGAGCACCTGACCTGCTGGCCATTGTTCTTAGCACGTTGTCAACACAGAGTCCCTTGTGATATGCACATTCTGCTGAAAATCTGTCTTCTGATTTAATAACAGAAGAATTTTGTTAATATCTACTCCATTCCCCGAGGAAGCAAAGTACGCAGTGATTAATAGCCTCAAACATCTATAAATATTTCCTCTAAATATTTTGCATTGGTTTGCAAATAGTTAGTTCCACAACATTTTTCTAATATACTTCATGTTAATTATCTTTTACTTGTGTATTTGATTTCTTTCTGCAATGTTGTTTACATGTGGCTAAAATGAACTGCCTAATGTTACATGTTGCCTAAACCCCCTGCATTTGGTTTTGAATGTGTCTGCCCAGGTTAGTTCACATGCACCATTAATCCACACATAGAAAAAGTAATTTAGATGCTAATTTTTTAATTATTATTATTTACAAAATGATCCTTTTCATTAATTTAATACACCTGGCTCAAACATTTTTGGCTACCAAATAGGTTTCCATCCTTAATACAATGTATATAGTAGTTTGAAAGTATTCAAATTCGCACCAGAAACATAATTACAAGCCTTTGTAGGAATATACTTAGAAATGAAGACAACATAGAATCTTGAAGAAGATACTTCTAAATTAATGTATAAGCGGAATCAGAGCTTACCACCCCAGGCATTAAAAGTGTTATTCTAGATTTTAAATTAGAATTTAATAAAAATTAGACCTTAAAACTGTGACTGGCTCTAGAACTTTCTCAATAAAGGCAATTATATTTTTCAAATTTTAAGAATACACTGGCTGTGCTATTTAATTTAAAAATCTCAAAGTAATAGGGAAAATAGTTGTGGGTTTAGAGGTTTTAATTTTTTAATACATATAGTTTGGATTGCAGTACCTAAACTGCAAAAAGCAGAGCATGGAAGAAAAGGAATGAGAGTGGCACTTTTGCTTAAACTAATATTAAAAATACTGTATCCATGCTGAGATGTATGTAGTGAACAATCCATGGAGGTGTTAACCTTAGCAGCGTGTAGGAGTGCTGACATGGTGTAGATTAATACCTCAGAAATCCTTGTGTTATGCTCTTTATTGTGTCAAGTACGGAGGTTTTATTGTTGCATTTGTGCTTCAAGCTGCAGTGTGTGGCTTTATGCAGGCAAATAGATACCCTAGTTTTGATGCTTGTGTCCTGCATGTGCCTTGAAGATCAAACCTTTAGATGTCCATAGTGCTGGGTCAGGATGACTGCAGATAGAAATGTAGGAAGAGGCCTGGCAATGTTCATCATTTTAGGTAATCTTAAGTTACCCAAGATGTTTCTTTCTTTGACGATGAGAAATCTGCAATATCAATGGCTTAGAAACTTGTTCTTTTTACGTTGTTTTTTTTTTTAATAAAATTTATATTTGTATTTTGCTCTCTTACTGTCAGTGGAAAGTACAATTCCACTGTAAAGAAAATAGACAAAATACAACAAGATGGCTTATCAGCCTTGCTGTTGCTAAAAGCAGTGTGCAGTGGATAGGTGCCAGGGAACATTGGGAAGGTCTCAGAGCTGTTGCCAAGGAAACTCCAAGTTGCATATTGTAAGTGTTGGGGTTTTTTCCTGAAAAGAGAACAAATATCTCTTGGGCACTTTGGCTGGATCCTTTGCTCAGAGTTGTGGTGATGTCTCAGTTCTCCAGGTTAAGATCAAGCGGGGTCTCGTGTCGGCCCTGGAGTTAGCATGTTTGATTCAGGACCGGGTTTATTTAGATGCCAGCTAATAGCATTTCTAGCTCACATGACCAAGGCCAGTCTTAGTTTTCTGCCAGTGAATAGAGACTAATTTTTCTTGATAATTAAACCTGATTAGAACACATGAAAGATGCATTATTTCCTTCCATGTGGTTTGGGTTTGTTTTACTCCTTACATTTAGGATGTTCTTATTAACTTTCAACAATTCAAACATTCATTCGTCTCTTGGATGAATTTTTTTATATATCTGTGTTGCTTCTGTTACTGGAGATTTTCTCGACATAATCACAGAAAAGTGCAAAGCAGTTACTGCATTTATTTAACCACAGCTGAAATTTATATTAATGAAGGAGGCTCTGCCTTTGGCTTTTAGAAAGTGAGCCCTCCCTTACTTTAGATACTTGTATTAGAATGGGATGAGTCACCAGCTAATTACAGATAGATATGCCTGGTACTAGGTGAGCTTTCCTGATGGAGGTGTCACCTTCGGTGTCACCTGAAAGCAGAGCCAAGTCTGTGCATGTACCTGGCACTAATTGTTCACATTCCCTAATCTTGTTGTCAAAGATGGCAGTCCCAGTGCAAGGCAAACAGTTTGCTCTTTGTTCCCTCTAAAAAATAAATTGTTTTTAGGGGGAAAAAAAAAGAGGGGGGCGGGTGGGAATAGGGAATAGGCATGGCTCTGTAACAGCAGCAGATGGACCTTGAGGAGCTGATCATTACTTCTGGAGAGCAAGATCTACAGATTATGGTCAATAGTTCTACGAAAGCTCCAGATAAATGTACAGGAATGGTCAAAAACAACACAGAAATGTAGGGCTTATTAGAAAAGTAATAGAGAACTAAATATGGCAGCATCACTGTCAGATTGTAATATTACACAGGGCACTTGTGCACTGAATACTGTGTGCAGGTCTCCCTGTCCCAAAAAGGGAAAGATTTGGAAAGAGGCACCAAGGATAATCCAAGGTTGTTATGCTTGTTATTATATTTTCATTTTCTAGTGGTATCACAATGTCTACAACAGGATAATAGATCAAAATGGACTCTCTCAAAGCTAAGAAAGAGGATATTTTCTAACTGGTGTTGTGACACATTAATTTTATGATAGGAATCCTTCTTCCTGTGTTGTCTAGATAGAGCTGACAATAAATAACTTCTGCAGTAGCTTCTTAACTGAAGTATTCACAATTTCAGGTACTGTGCGTCAATTTTGCTTTATCCTGAACATGTTATCACAGCCCTCTCCTGCTCAAGTAGGATGTTTCTTTTCATCTTTTTCATGAAGATACATTTCTCTCTTTTTTTTTTTTTTACTTTTATCTGTGAGTAGATGGTTGTTCTTAACAATCTTTCATATTTCAAGCATAAAGTTTCATTTTATTAATTTAGCTTACAGAAAGGGTGTCCTTTGAGATTGTGAGCTTTTAAATATGTGTTTGCATAACTAGGTTATAGCAAGAGAGGTCTGAAACAGTAGTTTACCTTTTAGCTGTAAATTTGCTGTAAAAGAACAAGGATCCAAACAGCACTTTATTGTCTATAGAAGCGCATTGTTAGCAGAACACCTCGGGGCAGGGGAAGACACAATTTTCTACTTAATAGAAGCACCAGTAGGCAGAATTCTCAATCTGGTTTTCTTTTTTATTTGGTGGGTTTTGCTTTTTCTTTTTCCCTCCTATGTTTTCCTCAGGTCTTGGAAATGTAATAAGCAATTAATTACTAGCAAGCACTGCATTCAGTTTAAAGTTCTGATGCAGGTGAAAGCTATGCTTTAGTAGATTTCTCGTGGACTATCCAGAGGAAAAAACCTAAGTTTTTGTTGTTTTAATTTGCCTCTAATTCCTTTACCCCATGAAACATCTAAAAATGTGAAGAAATATGTGTTCTCCAGATGAAAAATTGTATAGTGAAGGTTTCAAAATGCTTATTTTAACTCTGGTTTACATTCCTATAATGATAAACCATAAAATTATAATGAGCTGATATGTATGCATGATTACTTTCTGAACGTTTGTTTTGCCTAGAGCCAATTCCCAGCACAAGAAAAAAAGGAAATAAGAAAAACAACAACAACAAAAAAACATATTTAAGCATACTGTGTTAGACGTAGATTTTAGAAAGGCATCTGAGTGAACCACTGGAAAACATTGGCCAATCACCTGAAACATAAGTTTGCTGAAGTGCAAAATCAGTTTCTGACAGGAATGTCTTAATGTTCATGGGAAGTGTTTTATTTCAAGTTTTTCTATTTCAGTGAGTTCTATTCAGTGATTTGTTCTCTAAAAGCTAAGAAACAATTTGAAATTAGAGAAGCCCAAAAGTTGGCCTTATTCTTAATGTTCAGTTTGTGGTCAAAATACAATACGAGTGAAGGTAAAGCTTACTAGTTCTAAAATTTTAAAGTCTGAACTAACAAAAATGAATCAATCTAAATTACAATATATATATATATATATA
>VZTU01030154.1:5881-23467 GCA_013400835.1 Zapornia atra
TGGAGTACGTCGTGCCCTGCTTGCATGACATCGGCTTCTGCTACTTGGACAACTTCCTGGGGGAGGTGGTGGGGGACTGCGTGTTGGAGCGGGTGAAGCGGATGCACCGCGACGGGGAACTGGCCGACGGGCAGCTGGCCGGCCCCAGCCGCGGCGTCGCCAAGCGGCACCTCCGCGGCGACCAGATCAAGTGGATCGGGGGCACGGAGGAGGGCTGCGAGGCCATCAACTTCCTCCTCACGCTGATAGACCGGCTGGTGATGTACTGCGGGAGCCGGCTCGGCAAGTACTACGTGAAGGAGCGATCCAAGGTAAGGGACCGCGGGGCCCCGGCTCCCGGCCGGACCGACCCGCCTCTCAGGGCTTGGTGGGACCTAGCGGGAAGTTTCTACCAGCTCCCCTGCCCCGGGTGGCGTTCTCGCCGTCCGTGGGTATTTGTGGCTCGGGCAGTCCTGCTGGGCTGTCCACTCAGCACTGCTCCGGGTGGCGGAGGCGCCTTGGGCTACCCAGGGGATGCCCTCGCCGGTCTCCAGCCCTTGCCGGAGGCGGCAGGTGCGCGGGGGGCTGCCCGCTGCGGCAGCGCACTCAGGCTATTCACCGCGGTGCCTTGTGCAGGGTCTTTTGCTGGGCTTCTCGGTTGTCGGACCTCGGACAGCCCCTTGGGTGCACCGCCGTGTGCCATCGGGGATCGCTTTGCAGCTGATGAGGGGAAGGGGGCTGCAGGCGGAGCCCGGCTGCCCCAGCTGCGGAGAGCGGAGATCGCAACAAAAGCCAAGCCTTGACCATGACTTTCCTTTGGAGGGTTGCTCCAGGTGGAGGGAAACACTTCCTCCCCCCTCCCTATCCCCTCCGAGCACGTACGCGGCTCGGACCCGCTTATTCGGTTGTTTGCCTCTGTGTGATCGTGTTACCCAAAGCAGTTTCTATGGTCCGACTCCCGCCAGTGACCTGCAGCTGAAGGTTATCGTTATTGCGTTGGATACCTGGCACAAATTAGGGGATGCTCTGCTTTAGCACAGCAAACTTGTGTGTTTTGAAAGGGAGAGCTATTTTTTTTTCCCCCCTAGGCTTTCTTGATCAGAAATGGAGAGGACACTTTCATTACAGGCTTATTAATCAACGAGGTTTATATACACGTGCAATGTCGTTACTTCAGTTTGGGATAACTTGGGTTTTTCTTGTCTGTTTTGCTGTGGCAAAGTGGACTGGCTCAGAACCAAGTTTGCTTCATTGTCCCGAATGCTGAAAACATACCAATTTCATTATTTGTGACTTGAATTCTATAATATATATTAAAAATATCCACTTTTTAGAGAGATGCCTGAAGGAGAAACAATGAAACTTTGGTACAAAAAAAGTTACAAAAGTGAAATGTTAGGCATTTCTTTTGGTCTCAACTTGCACTGAACTAAGGGGACAGGGGAGTGGTGCTGAGATTTAATTTTATTCACAGAAAGTGAAGAAAAAAAAACAGTCTGGTGTCAATGTTTACTTGTGAATGATGTTTACTTGTTGCTTGTGAACACCTTAAAACCTGTGCATGCACCCCCCTGCACACTTCCACGCCGGGGTAGGGATAATAAAAGGTTGAGACTTTTTGCTCCTGTGCTTAGCTCCACTGAACTACTGATAATCAATCAGTTCAGTTAAAAGCTTGGGTAGCGAGGCGTCTGGATTTCACTAACTCCTGGTGGGAGCCTGGTGTTGGGATGTATAAATAACTGTTCTGCTTTGGCAATGCCTTTAAGGTCATCCTAGTTCTTCCTAGTTGACTTCTGCTTGCCTGATTATAGCTGAAAGGGCATTGCTGGCCACCCGGATGGGGAAAACCAGGACCTCACACTAAA
This sequence comes from Zapornia atra, assembly GCA_013400835.1. NCBI lineage: Eukaryota > Metazoa > Chordata > Aves > Gruiformes > Rallidae > Zapornia > Zapornia atra. The sequence goes on from VZTU01030154.1 coordinate 7,729, forward strand.
GCTGGACTAGAGTGAAGGCAGGTGGTCCAGCATTTGTACACAGGCTGGAGAGAAGGGTCTTTTGGGGGATGACCTTGGGTTGAAGAGATGATTTTAAAGCTGAGTCGGGGTGGTGTTCTTGCAGTCATTTTTGTACAAATAGTACTTTTGGCCTTTGTGCTTTAGTGTGTAAGGTGTCAGACTCTGCAAACAGCTCATGGAAGTGCTATGCAACAGTCCAGGACTGAAAGTGACTCACTGTTGTTTGTAAAACTGAATGCGGAGGAACTTCCATCAGAAATTAATAGTAACCAATCCCCTAATTATAAGTACCATGGATATGTGAGGCCCTAGAATAGCAGCTGCCATCAGTAACTGAGATGTGGGATGCCTTCAGCAGGAAGATTATTCCTGTGACTAACCAACTGGCTGCTACAGTGCATGCGGATTCCCACGTCACCCATAGACATTTCCCTTCCATTGAAGCTGCCCATTTTGCTTGTCTTCTAAAGTCTCGTGAATGTATACACGAAAATCCCAAATTTAAAGTCAGTGTACTACTTATTTGCTATATTATACAAATAAATGGATGCCCAGAAAGCTTCTATGGCTTAATATTTGAGGAAGCATGGGGTGTTTCTGAGCAACTGGACCAGAAATACTTAGCTGGACATGTGCTATCATAATTTATTGTTTTGGGATATAGGAATTAGATGTGGGGCTAAGAATCCAGAGCAATTTGTTAAACGTGTTTGCTACATGGTAGTTCCTCTTGTCATGGAAATGAATCTGTGTACTGTCAGCCTTGTAATTCTTTAGAGGTTTGTGCTTTTAAAACAATTGTATGATTTTAATCTTCAGTCTTAAGTGTTGGAGAGAGGGAGAGGTTTGCTTAGTAAGTGAACTTCTGTCAGCTCACTGTCTGCTTTGTGTGATGTGTTTCATGGTATTTTTGTTTTGGTAGCTACACAAACATAAGACAGGTATTATTTTATCCAATAAAGGAACCTTTCCTTGTGGCTACATGAGAGAAATGAGTCAGGATTTTGCTGTTTCCAAATGACTTCCAACAGCATTTCAAGAAAGTTAAGACTGCATCGAAGAGAAAGGATGGGAGTAAAATTTTACAAGGGTACTGGATACTCTTAAGAGCTGTTGGTTGACCTTTAAGGGTTGATAATGAAAAGTAATCTTCCATCTTTGCAGACCAGTGATCTGAGTCAATCTTTGGAATAAGATAATAATACTTAAAAATATTCGATATTATTAAGTATTAATAATAACAATATGAGATATTTTAAGTATTAAGAATACTAATACTTTAAAATATTAGCAGACATGGTTAAATGATCAAAATAATCAGATAACATCCATCTAAAGGCCTCTTCTGTTGACACCAAATGTACTGCTTGTTGACTTCTGCATTTTCCTCAACAAAAGTTTTCATTTTCTAGTAATATGAATACCATGGTTCCCCTTTTGTAGTAGGTAAACAGCGAAGGATCTCACCAAGGCATTGTTGACCCAGGTTGAATCTCCTCCACAGTGTGGGAAGATTCATTCTTGTGCAGAGGGATGCTCTCACCTGAGGACAGTGTGGTTTTGAGGGTCTGAATCCACTCTGCTGGAGGCTTGATGCTTGGTGGAGAAAAGCTGGTGGGTGGTTTTGGCAGGGAAGCGAGCCCACAGCTTGGTCTCCTGGCTGGTCACCTGGCGTGCCCCCGGGTGAGGTGGTGCACCAGGGACTGTGGGTGAAAGGGTGATGTGCTGTAGCTTCTGAGTCCTTGGGTTCCTAAGTCTCTTCTTGGCATTAATAGGGGTTTGCAGGGGCTGGAGGGGATGGTAGAGATGATGTCTGAAAGGTTTGAGCCCGCTTGCATATTGCTCAGATGTGGAGGTGGCACAAGGGCCTGACATGTATTGTAAAATTTTCCGGGGGCAATTGCAAAATTTTGTAGGTGGTGAAATGTCTGTCCTGTAGAAGAAGAATCCCTGTATTATAAATAAATCAAAGCAACAGCGTTAAAACAATGAGAACACCTCCCCAAAGCAAGGTAAGGAAATGCGCCAGAAGAGAAGCCGTTTGAGAAATTTCTCCTTCAAGACAAAACAAACTTTAAAAAAAGTTAAAAACTGCAGATGGGCCAGGTGCTGTGGCATTTGGGATATCCACCCCTTGGGCAGCCTCAGATGTTGCAGAGCCTGGGGAGCCGTGGGCCCTGAATGTCCATCCTGTGGGGAGGCGGGGACTGGGTCAGCTGACTGGTGTGTGGAAAGGTAAAGGCTACTCACAGTGGCCTGGGTGGGGTGGCTAGATCATGTGCTGCTGAGGGGCTGTGGCTCTTCCCCCCCTTTCATGCTTTGCCTCAGCTGGAAAAGCTCCCTGTGGTCTGGCAGGCTCTGAATGATGTGGTTGATGCTTGCTGTCCTGGGCCACCTTGCCTGAATCAGCACTTGACGTGCTGCCAGCATCCAGTCCTTGAGGATGAGGGGTGGAAGGTACTTTGAACTGGTGTGGCTGTGCTCTGTGTGGACTCTGCACCTGGGTCCTGACAGCACTGTGTCACACTGCATCACTGGTACCCTCTTGTGTGCCGTCATGAGCTAAAACCTGTGTCAGAGCTGCCTTTGGGGACCTCAAGCTCATCTTGTGCCTGCTGGACACCAGTGAGCCATGCTGGCTAAAAAATAATGTGAGAAGTCATAATCCTCAGAGTTAACCTGTGTTGAAGGAAGCTTGTGACTTGTGTTGAGCTCAGAACCCAACTACTCGCATTTGTTGTCAAGCATATGGCCCGAAGGTTAAACAAAAAACCCCCTTCAATACGAGATTAGTTAATACAGAAGTTCCTGTGGGATGTGAACTCTCTTCAAACCTTTATGTGGGCCTTTCAATTTTTTTATGGCATGTTCTCTGCATCCTCCGTTTGTAGTCACACTGCCTCCTTGCTCACCCCACTCTGTTGGGCCCTCTGACTGTTGCAGGAGAAGCAGGTATTTCGTGGTGGCATTTCATGGTTAGTCAGTGTTGGCTGAAAACCAGTGAGTCCTTCTGCCTACCACACGATCAGGGTGTTGGTTGCCAAGACTTTTCTTCCTGAGGATTGAAGTGCATGAAATCTGTCACAGGCTTGGATTGAGTGGTTTTACCATGTGTAATCTACATAACTTGTGTAATTTTTGCATGTAGGTATGAAGAAATAAAAGTTCTGTTCTATAGCATTCCAATTCTAGTCTTTGCAATTAAGACAGAGTGGGATGCTGCATGTTCTGATTTGAGGTGTGGATGTAAGGAGCTGAGTAACAGAAAGCTGGCTATAGAGCTGAAGAGCATTGCTGCCTATAGAAATATACTGGTTTATTATGTTACAAAGGATTTCTGATACTTGCATAGCAGAATGCCTTGCAATTAGCTTACAATGGGAGGTCTGATGAATACCACCATCCAGAAGAAATATGCATAATTTTTCTTTCTTCTAATCAAATGCACATGTTCTGGCATAATGGGTGAGTTCAAATCTGTTCTTCTGGCTCGCTGCCGGCAGAGTCCAGAGCCACTGGAACTGTAAATGCAACAGACAAGTCATTTTATGATATCAGACTGAGGAATTCAGCATTGGCACAGATCCTAGAGTGGTTGCTTTGGCTTGGTGTCAAAGCTGATGTTTATATCTGTGTTTGTCAAGCAAGATTAGTTAGCCTGGTTAATTATACACAGGAATGTATAATTTTTACTTGACAATCAGAGCATTAAATGAGTATAAACCTGGGCATATTAAATCTTGTTTTTGTTCATCAGATTATTCTCAAATACTTTTTGAAACTTTTCAGAAGATACTTCTCTGAAAGAGGCACTCAGAATCTTTCAGAATGCTCCTTCACTTGGCTGGGACAGGGTATTGCAGAAATGGGTCAATATTTTACAGGCAGCGATGCATGTTATCCATAAGTGGGGTCAGAACTGTGGGTACCCTCTATGGAGTGGTGTCTGAGCTCATGGCTGGGTGTTGAAGTTACAAGCAGCTTGCATTTGGTACCTGTTAGGTATTACAACTCTGAAGAACCTGACTGTAGAGCACGGGTAGACTTAATCTGTGGTAGGCAGTGGAAGTCATTTGCTGTCTTTGTGTGTTACACCAGAGCCTTTGGCAGCCAGGTGTCTGCTGTTGGTCCTCCTTTTACTCTCTTGTGGAGAAATCTGTAACCATGCAGTGACCTTCCTTAGACACACTCTCTGTGTGCTTCACCCTGGAAGTGGCAGAGGGAGGCAGAAGGTGGCTAATCCTCTAAGATGGGGAAGAAGTCTGAGCTCTTGGGCAGTGTGGTCTGCTTATCCTGATTTTGTGCACGTTAGTGGCACCAGGGTAGGTTACTTGACTTTTTTTGTACAGTCTGTAGTTTTGCAGTCTAGCAGTGCTTCATGAGTCTAACTAGACTCTGGAGTTACACAATGATGGCAAGGCAGTGAAGTTTTCCACAATCTGTCCTATACCAGTAGTGCATTTTCCTCAGTTCCTTCTTATCCATTGCCGTGGTGGCTCTGGTAGCAGTCCTTCCCAGCACCACTCTGTCAGCTCTTAAAGCACCAGTGACTGCTGGTATGCTTGCCAATATTCCTATTACTTGCAAACCCTAAGTAAATAAGTGCCTCTCAGTTTGTTTTTGAATGAGGGCTCATTGCTCAGTAAATGTCAGTGTAAACCTTCAACCGTGGCGTGGGGAGGTAAGCTGTAATATGGGTGGCATTAATGCCTCTGGGTATGGGGAGCATTTGTCCTTTGGACTGGTAGGGGTGTGTATCAGCATTGCAAGGCACACTATCCTTGAGAGAGCCACTGGGGAAGTGGCAAGATTCAGAGTTCAGTGCCCCCTCCTGCTGAGCTGGCATTTTGGGAGGGAGGGGAGCTGGTCCTTGCTATTAATATCTGTACACAGCCTTTTTCCAAGGTAATTATTAATGAATAATTCAGTTCATTACAGCTCACTGCTAATAGTAGTATACATTTCAGTGGAGATGCACTGATGCTTGGAACACTGATACGGGGCAGCATGGACACAGCAGAAGTGAACTTGTTTCTCTGCCTTAAGGATTCCAGCTGTCTGTGATCCAGTGTCTTTATTTGAGTTCCCAATAAACTTTTCTTTCTTTGACCTCCAAACTTACCTAGATGGCAGCTCAGTGTAATACAGCCTTACCTCACATGTTACTTCCTAAGCAATTTTCTTGATTTATTATGTGGAAATGTCTTTTTCCTTCCTCCTTCTCCTTTTTCCCCTGGGGTGTTGGTGGTGAGGGATGTTCAACTGTGTCTGTACATCCTCGGCAATTCCTTTCTGTATGTGGAAGAGATGGCATAGAAGAAGATAAAACTGCAATGACCTGAACATGAATGTGTTTTTAATCAGATGAAATCTTGATGTTTGCTGAACAGACTGTACACACTTGGAAGAGATCAATACTTTTATCAAATGTTTCAAGATGACTCTTCCAAAGTAAAAACTTTTTTTTTTTAAAAAGCTTTCCTTTGCTTCTGTTTCCACTGGATTGCCTTTTGTCTTTGTGCAATAGGTCAGGGGCAAGTGGTCCTTCGGCACTGGCAGGCTACATGGCACTCATACATCTTGTGGTGCATGGCTTGTGAGAATGAGGAGGTCAAGAAGGGGAAGCCTGTGAGTAAGTGTTGCCAGCTTTAGATTGATGGAGAAGGAGGATGTGTGCACATCAACTTGAGGGAGTTTGAAGCCCTGGGTTGGATTTAGCATGACTATAATCCTTCTGTCACAAAGCTAAAGACTGAAACGATGTTAGAAAGCTGCCAGCAACACTAAGATTCCCTAAGCTTCCGTGGAAAGGTTTTATTGGATTAGAGGAGTTCCTGGGTAGAGTTGTTTTGGGAACTGCTTCTGGTACCTGTGCCCAGGGCAGCTGATGGTCCCTGCGATGGGCTCCAGGGAGAATAACCAATGCACTGGCATGGAATGTGGGGAGGGGGCTAGACCAAAGATTGTGATTGATTACATAACATTACTTAGCAATTTCTTTTAGACCTTTTATTGCTTTGAAAAGAGGTAACAGGGAGTTGGTCAGAAAAGCAAGAAGGTCTCTCTAGCTGTTCAGGCAGTGAGGTGCAGGAAAAAAGCTTACGAAGGAGGCTCATGCCACATAGCCTATCTATCTCCTATTGTTTAAACTTATTCACAGGTGTTTCATTCCATCAACACTGCTCTCCTGACCATTCCTGCTAGTGATTTGGAGAGAGCTGTAAGCCCCATTTCCCCTCTTATCACTCACTCACACATAGGCATTTACTGTCTCAGTGACAGAACAGAGCTTTCCCTACAGTAATTTTTCTTTTGTCACTGTTTTGATAAGATTAATAGACAACTTTAGTACCACCATGCAAAGCACTTAATAGAAGGCAGTTGATTAAGCAAACTACTTGTTGCTCTGTTTTTTCACAAATAAAGTAATGCAAGATTTTCTGGCTGTAATGGAGTCTTAGTAAATGTTCATGTCACCAGCCACCCACTTTAAAATGAATAGCATAAATTGCAGGAGTACAGTATAGCACACTGGAAATAGTTTGTCCAAAGCTTTGGCACCTGTAACTGGCAGGATAGCAAAGTCTTTTGCCAGACATCAGGAAATTACATCCTACTTAGTAGCAAAAAGATAATAATTTTGGGATATATATGTATTTTGTGTGAATCCTTTGGACACAATATCAGATTTCGTGCTTTCTTTTTGGACTTGAAAATAAAAACAAGAAACATGTTTGTATTTTTCTTGCCTGTAAGTCATAATAATAATAATTAACCATTGCCTATGTTGTCTTGTGCTGTAATTTTTATACAAATTGATAAGGCAAATGTTTTTAAAGTTTTGGCCCTAGTTCAGCAGTGTGCTCAAGTACGATTTTTAAAGGCTTTTTGGAGTCAAGGGGACTGAAGCACATCATGGGCTATGCTGGAATGCTTAGAAAACTTCAGGAAAAGTTATGATGATGCTTGTGCCATCCAGTCTTTGTCTGTGTTTTGTCTTTTGAAATACGGGCCGTCTTCTACATGGTGTCTTGGGAGGGACCAAGGAGCCTTACCTGGTGGAAGCTAGCAATAGGAGTTACAGTTTGTGTTTGACCTTTATAATTGACTATCTTGTGGCAAACCTGCCTTACACTGCTAACAGCAGCAGTTATTCTAGTAATGCATAGAGGGAGATAGGCGCTAGTCAGTGCAGGCTGGGGGATGTCACCCTGAAGGGGAAAAGCCTGGGTGGGAGGCACTGTCAGACAGCAAGCTCAGAGGTGGTGGGTGCTGGGATGGAGCCTCCTGACTGTCCCGAGGCTCCAGGGAGTGATGAAAGTGCCTTGGTGGACTATGTAGTTGGGGGCTTGAGGGGGGAGGGGAAGCACAGAACCAGGGAAATTTGGGAGGAGAGATGTTTTAAAAAAAAAAAAGGGCTGGTGTGAAGTGTCAAAAAGTATTCAACTTGTGTGTTCCTAGGGTAACGGCCTTAGGGTGTTGTGCTTGCTGCTCAAGACTGTAACTGCACCTTCCCCTTGTGATTTCTCATAGGGGATCTGGTAGAAGTGGTTTGAGGAGTGGAAGAAAGAAGAAGCTTTACTGAATGCTGTAACATATCATGCTGTTAGGGCATGTAGACCATGGTGTCTGACTAGATGTGCACAAACAGAAATGAGTCCCCTGGGATGTATTGGTAACTGTTCTTTACAGTGTTTGCCAGTGTTTCTGCTTCCCTAAATGAACTTGTCCTCTGTCTTCTGTTGTCTGTGGAGTATGTGCATGGTGTCTCTGAAGCGGGCCAACAGGAAGGGTCACTGTCTGGTTAACTGTTCTACAGACTTCCTCTTGACAGAGGAGCAATGAGAGGGCTTGTGAGTGCCGGTCCTCATTGCCAAATTTACTATAATTCAACGTTTTGTGGTGGTCAAAGGCTGAAGTGTCAAGGTTGTCTGTTTCACCATTACACTTCTCAGTGTGTAGTAACTTGATGTCTAACTTTGGTGAGCTAAAGACTCAGTGCTAGTCTGACAGGCACAGTGGTAATTTCTTGGCAAGGATGAAAATGTAGTTGGCTTGTGCTTTGTTTCTTTACATCTGTGTAAGATACCTGCAACTGAAACAAAACTTATTTTTTTTTCTTTTCTTAGTCTTTTGCTGGCACTTGGTTAAAAGCCTGTTTCCCTGTTAACCATCCATAGAAGCTAATGCTGCTAATTATGAGCTGTATTAGTACAGTGTGTTGGCTGCATTTAGGAAAGGTGCCGGTTGTGTTGATGGTGACTGAAACTATGGGCAGACATTGTACCTGTTTCACCCTCACACTAAAAATACACATATTTACCCTTATAGCCCTGGCTTGCCATCTCTACTGCTTTTCATCTGTTTCCTGCTGCAGAGAAGCAGTTGTGCCTCACATCTCTAACAAAGCCAGCTGCAGCCCCTCACCTTTCTTACCCCCACTCTTACCCTAAACTGTTGTGTCTGTGCAGCCACCTTCTTTCGTCTGCATCCTATGGAACAGGAGGGACTGGGCTGAGGGCTGATTCCTCTGGCTGGCATCCTGGGAGAGCAGACAGACCCCCCCGTTCAACCTCCAACTTGGCTCACCCCTGGCTGCCCCTGTGGTGGCTATGAGTACATGCTGCTCTCGTCACACTGGCTGCCGGAGAGGAAAAGTTTTGGAGAGGAAGAGGAAAAAGGAGGGAACAGAGCCAGAAAGACCACTCTAGGCTTTCTGCATCCTCAGGAAACATCCTGAACCCACACCAAGGGGACCACTTCCCTGCTCAATGGTTGCTGTGCTTCCTGCAAAAGCTACCTTAAATGCCGAAGAATATTATTACTTTAACAACCCAGTCTTGAACTGGGTCTTTAGAAACCTGAGAGCTGTTGCTTCAGTGAGTCAGTAGGAATGGCTGGATAAGGAGGGTTCCAGAGGGGACTGTAGTGAAGTAGAGCAACAGGTGTGAACATAGCCAGAGGGAAGGTGGGGAGGGCACCCTTTGGGCATGGCTGTGACCCTGTGCACAGGCACTGCCCCAGCTGGTGAGTCAGAAGCCTGTGGCAGTGGCCACGATGCATACAGCTTGTAGGGTTGGTCTCTTCTGTCAGGTGGTGGCAGCATAAATCCGTGGGAGAGTCTTGACCAGTGGAAGAGAAGTGGGATTTCAGCAGCCTGTGTTCAAAGCCAGAGCCTGATGTTGCCTTGCAGCTGGATTTAGAACTAGGCTTCCTTGTCTGTGAGCTGAGAGCTTTTGTGAATAGCTTTAAGATGTGCACATGTAAGGCTGGAGCTCAATTTGTTGTGTGCATGACTGTTTGCGTTGATGCATGCCTGCTTTACTCAGAGTTGCCCAGTTTCTCTCTACACACAGGTATGAACTGTTGAGGTGGTACAGAGGGCAGGCACTACAGCACTTAGGTGTTTTTTTTTTGGCCAATTCCTTTTTATTGCCTAGCCTTAGAGTGGGCATAGCTATATTATAAAACTGCCTTGAATTTGAATAACTTGTTTTCCTTCCTGTGTGGAAAGGTGCTGTGTCACTGTATACACATTCATCCCCTTTAATTGTACCCACACAAGAGAGACTGTACTGGTGCAAGTGTGTGTGTAATCAGAGCAGCACAACTTTATGCGCAGGCAAAACCTTAGAGCTAAACACTATGTGTTGCTTAGACATAGGAGAAATTATTTCTGATGGTAATTTATTATAGGTAATTTTAGTGAGTTTTATCCATAAATAGTGATGTACACAAAATTCTGTGGAGGAATAAATATACTATTAACTAGGTAAGGTCCTCTGAAAAGGTGATGGAGGAGTAAAAGATGGGCGCAGGGTGCGATACGGCTTTTTCCTGAAGTTAACATAGGACATAACTGGGCACATCAATTAGCCTTAATTTGGCGTTACTGCTTCGATAACAAACTCTTGAGGACCTTTCTTGTCTATTTATGTAGCACAGTAATGTCTCAGGTAATTTTGGGAGTACCCTCAAGGCATATTTAGGGTACCTGCCAAGTGTGGTGGTGCTAGTGTGAACCCTGCCCCCCTCCCTGGTGGCTGAGAGGGATGACTTTCACTGAGCCAAAGAGCATGAAGAACATCTTCCTGTTGTTGTGCTGCCTCTGCTGCCATGGGAGCATCAGAAATCATGAGAGGTCATCCCCAAGGAGAGACTGTGCTGTGAAGTCAGGACCTGTCTTCCCCTTAGCACAATGGCTACGAGGTGGTGGATCATCCCCTCCTCTGCCTATGGGTTCTGGGGGTGCCTCCTGTTAATCTCCAAAGCAAAGCACTTATGGGAAGTGTTAGGGGTGCTGTCTACTGTGTGTCAGCTGATAAGTCTTGTGGGCAGCATTGCTCAATTGCCCCTGGGCCTGTGGGCTAAAAATAAATGAAGAATAATGAAAAAGGGATGTTGGCCGGCTTGGGCAACTCTGACACCAGCAAAACACAGCTTGCCTGTGTTGTGGTTGTCTTTCCCAACCTTTATTTAAACCACCCACAAGAGCATCAAAATAGGTAGAGTTCTTTAAATGTTGCAGGGAGGGAAAAAAAAAAGTGGTGTAATCCTCTGGGTGATTAGTAACAGAACTGCAAAGGTCGTAAGCGCTGACAAAGAATGAAAAGCTAGAATATTTAAGGAACTACGAAATTACCTTTTTACTACAGCGCTGAGGATATTCGTTCCACAGAGGATGTCTGTGCTGGTTACCATGCTTTTATTCCCTGCTGAGAACCTGAGTATCCAGGGATGGTCCTTACAGATTTCCTTAATGAGCCTGCACTTACTTATGAATTTGCTTTTCTGTGGGGGTGGCACTTGTCATCGTGTCTCCTGGGACTCATTACAGGGGACGGCTTTCTCTATCTGCATTGATTGCTTGCGATGCTTCCTCGTTAGTGCAGCTCTTCCAGGTTTGGCTCTTGATGGAGAGGAGGGGACCGAAATACTTTCCTGGGTGATGAAAGAGGGCTTGAAGAACAGGCAAAACTAACCCTAAAATTTAATTAAACAGAGGGGTTTTTTTTTTAAGTGTGGGAAATAAGCGTGTGCGTGCAGCAGGAGCGGGGGGAGGGAGACCAGTAAGAACCAGAACAGAGAAGCGCCTTGAGTGTGTGTGTGTACTGCAAGCGTGGGTTTCCCCCTCTTCCCTCCGCAGCGTCTCTGTGAAGTGTACTCTGGAGTAAAGTTTGTGTTTGATCGCCAATCGCCTCACGCTCCGCACGTAGCACTGTCGTTAAGCCATCATCCCGCTGGCCTGAAGCCAGGGCTCCCCGGCGCAGGGGCGGTCAGTCTTTCCAAACTGAAACAGCCTTTATTGATACATTGATGCACTGCGCATGTTTACGCCTGCTAATTGGAGACTTAATCTGAATATCCTTGACTGAACTAATTCACTGGCAGTGGCCTTTTACGGTTTCAGGTCCTGCCGTGATGGTATGCCTGCTCCTCACAGCACGCTGATCTCTTCTGAAACTGTATTGTCTCTGTGTGCAGTGCAAGGCACAAAAACTGGCAAACATTGCAGCCTAAAATGTAGTTTTAGGTCAGAGGACTATGTAAAATAATAAACTCTTACCTGATTTTTACCGTTGCACGAGATGAAAGAAGCACTGGGAAACTGGAGAAAAGGGTTAATTGACATACATGCAGCAATCCGTAGGCTAATTAAGCGTACAAAGGAGGTTAATTCTTTTAATTATTCAAAGAGGCAGAGATGCTCACTGCAAGGACAGTTGTGATCCTATTGCCATTGTAGATTTTCTTCCCTGAATTTCAGTATTCTGTTTTTTCCTGGCCATGCCCAGAGGCTGAACCCAGAATGTGGGTGGTAGCCTGAAAACAAGAGGTGTTATTGTACTTGGCTTCAAAAAAAGAAGAAAAAAAACCCTAAAAGCAAAAGCAGTGTAGACAGTTTACAGAGGAAGATGATTGCCTGGGACTCTTTTGCCCAGGAAACCACAAGTCAGACTTCTTGGAAGCCTGGAGGACTTCTCCCTGGGTCAGGTCCTTTTGCAGTTTCCCAGATTGCCCCTTCATGTTAGGACCCTGGGGGTATCCAGTGATGGGGAAGCTTAACAAAACTCACCACTGTGTCCAAAGCTTGGTTTTGCAAATGCTTCCTATTCTCTTGGCAGTCACGGATGGCCACTGCTGACGTGAGGCATAGCTGTTCCACGACTTCCCACTTCACAGCAGTGCTGCCCTGGCAGACAGCTTGAACTTGAAGGTCATCTAGATTTATCTCTGAGTGTGCGTTATACTAAGCAAAGAAATAAAAAGTCACAAGCTGAAGCTGTCCTTCACCAGTAATAGGACTCTTCAGGCCATGAAGAACTAAATTTTGTTGCCAATCGTTAGAAGAGCTTCGTAAGCCCCACCACAGATTCATTTAATAGGGATTTTTTTTTTTAAAGCTGCATCAATCTGTGATCTAGCTTCTGTACAGGCAGATTTCATAAGATTTGAAAGCCTTGTTAGTGGCTCCTTGAGCTACCACTAGATAACATGATAACATGCTAGCCATCAACAGCTGTGATGTGGAGATAGTCCATGAACAGAAGTTTTATGGGTAGTTTTCTGTTTCTACCCTTAGTCCTTAAAAATGTAGTAAGCAGGAACGGTTTTCCTTCTTATGGTAAGTAGAATAATATTAGGTAATAATAGCCATTTGGTTGATAAGCAAAGATAAACCAGTATCTCTGCATCTTTTTCCTGCAGATGAGAGCAGTGCTCTTTCCTGCAATTCCTGCTCTCAGGCTGTCCCTCAAAAATTTCTCCAAAATATGGAGAACGTGAAACAATAATCAAGCTAAAGTGGTGCATACAGAAGACCAAATAGAATAAAAAGGAAGATACGAGGTTTCCAGGTTTTGGAAGATTTGAATCTGATAATCAGTGTTGCATACATGCAGGGAGAAGCAAGTATGAGACCTGGATAAAATGCTGTCCCTGGAAACAAGATTTTTGTACAGTTAGAAGTACTTGCCCAGCAGGAAGGGTTGTTTTTTGTTGTTTGTTTGTTTTTTTTTTAAAAAAAAAGGTCAGTACTGATGGGCATCATGAAAAAAAGCATTGTGTTCCTAAGATGAGAAATGTTGAGAATAAATGTATTCTCACTTGTGTGGCTGCATCTCTGGCCATAGAAATGTCTTTTCCTTTCCTCTCAAATTTTCAGGGTTGCTGATACTTTTGCTCTTGGGACTGTATCTGTGATGTCAATCTGTCCTAGATAGAGCAGTCCCCTACTGGTACAGGGTCCTATCAGTCTTTCATACCTTTTTCGCCATGGCTCATTGGTCCTTCAGGAGCCACTTGCCACCTGCACCTGAGGAAGAATTGGCTAGCTGTGCTTGCAGATGAGTTTGTGGAGTTTATCTGCTTTGTTTTTCATGAAAGAAGGTAACTGCCCCAGGATGCTATTTCTGTTGGCTTTTTTCCTTTTTCAGATATCTTCCATATGACTTCAGTTTAGGCCTTCATATTAAGATAAAAATTGAAGTGAAAAGGTGCAGCTGTCTTGCCCTGTCAATTCTAGCCCTTTCCCCAGCGTTTCTGAATTTCTAAAAATAGGCTCCTTCTCTTGCCTCCAGCTCTGAGCAAGAAGGTGATAGGAGAGAATCATAGAATTGTAGAATCATTAAGGTTGGAAAAGTCCTCTGAGATCAAGTCCAACACTGCCATGTCAACTAAACCATGTCTTGGAGTGCCATGTCTACATGTTTTTGAGTACCTCCAGGGATGGTGACTAACACCTCAGGGAAGCCTGTTCCAGTGCCTGCCCACTGCTTCAGTGAAGAAGTTTTTACTAATACCCAATCTAAAGAGGAGGTGGCTAGGCTTAGCTCTGTAAATCCAACAGCTCTTTGACTGAAGACTGATAACCAAGTTATTGTTGAGGGAATTAGGTACTAAATTGCCGTGCAATGCTACCATGATGCCCACTTCATGTTTTGCCTGACTGAAGTGAGCAGAGTTTTATGCTGCACCACCCTTCTCCACCCACTGGAATCGGTGATTCCCTTTCCAACAGGCACCAAGCTCATGTCTCTGATTCTTTTTTCGTGTTTTAATATAATTTTATTCCCTCTGTTCCCTTCCATCTCTTCAGAGATAACCAATTAGACCAATTTTCCTAGTTTATGCTTCAGTATAGCAGTTGAGTGGTTTAACTTTCATAAATTCAAACAAACTAATATTTAATAGTGTTCATGAATATTTTATACTTAACCATTATAAGCTACATGGTGGAAAACACTTGGGCGCAATTGGGTGCAACAAGAAAAGTACTTAAGAAACACCCCGTTGTGCCTGTGTGTCAGACAAGCCTCAACTGAGAATCTCTTGTCTTTGATCATGAAATGTCAGACTACTCATGTTCTTTTAATGTAGAGCATGCTGTGTGCCTCTTGCTTTCTGGCTGTACAGACTGTGCGCGTCTATGGACTAAAATCAGGTTGAGTACAATAGGCACTCAGCCCTAAGTCAGTCAAGGGGATCCTTATTTCCTATAGTCTGGTTGAGCAGGTTTTGCTTGTGCTTGAGTTCAGGACTAAGAACCATATGTGGGACAGAAATCTGGGAAACTTAGAAGTGTGCAGCCAAAGAAAAATGTATCTGAAAGTTGAAATAGCTATGGCATCAGTAATTATTATAAATGTCTTGTTTTTTTAGACAACTGTTAAGTGATATCGTAGATCAGCATTATTTTGTGACTATATAGTACCTTTTATCTAACAGACTTCTCAAGTAATTTCTGAATTTAACTGAGGTGATCTCATCTGGGGATCAAAAGCAGCTGCTGTTCAACAGTGCACAGGACAAACCTGGTACACAAAATTTGAAAACATATTATGGGGTCTTTAGCTTAATCTGAAGGAGCGGTTGGTGTTGGCAGCATAGTTACACAGGTCAGAATCTTCTCTGCTTGTTGCAACAGTCATACTGGTTCTGGGGGAAACTAAGGGATCAGTATGGGGTTACAATCCCCACCTAAACTGTCTACATTAGGAGTTCGCTGCAGCTCTGGCTTAGTGGTAGCAGACTTGGAGAGCATCTCCTGACCCGCTGTCATCACTGCTTCTTATTACGTGGCATTTGCTTCCACTTAGGACCATCTTCTAGCTGGGATGTTCTCTGAAGTGTTTTGTTCCAAGTATCATCCCACTCCAGTGCTGCTTATTTTACGGAATGTAGCAGAATGATGCCTCGCAGCATGATCCTGGCTATCAGCTAAGAGAATTTGTGTTTCCCTTGCTAGAAGGACTGGGAGGCAGGGAAAGATCCTCTCTGTGGAACCGCTGCTTTTTATCTGCCTCCAAACTTTGGTGTCTTGCAGTTTGACTTGCAGATTTCTCTGGCTGACTTGAGTGTAATACTTAAAAACTGAATGATGAATAACTTACTTTTGCAAACTTCTGTGCAATGTGGAGTATACTGATGATTCCTGGCTCCTCACTAAAGTTGGTAATTACTGCTTGTTTAACTGGTGGTTGATTTGCAGTCTCTTGGGAAACCTAGCATCTCTGAAAATGACAGTGTGGAAACTGCAGACTTGATTTGCTTTTCATTTTCCAAGTTCTGTAGGCTTTCACTTACGACTGTCGACTAGACCACCAGAGCATTGCTCTTCAATCTGTGGCATGTGTGCGCACATGATTGCAAAGGCATGTGTCTGTATATCAGCACTTTAACTGTTCAGCTGCTGGTTATGTGAAAAATACTAAAAATG
>VZTU01030155.1:0-81498 GCA_013400835.1 Zapornia atra
GGCCGCTGCCGGCTGCCCCTTGCTGGGCCTGGCCGCCCTGCTGGCCGCCCTGCTGGGGACCCCCGCGGGCGCGGCGGCGCAGCAGTACCACGGCGAGAAGGGCATCTCCGTGCCGGACCACGGCTTCTGCCAGCCCATCTCCATCCCGCTCTGTACGGATATCGCCTACAACCAGACCATCCTGCCCAACCTGCTGGGCCACACCAACCAGGAGGACGCTGGGCTGGAGGTGCACCAGTTCTACCCGCTGGTCAAGGTGCAGTGTTCAGCCGAGCTCAAGTTCTTTCTCTGCTCCATGTACGCGCCGGTGTGCACCGTGCTGGAGCAGGCCCTGCCGCCTTGCCGCTCCCTCTGCGAGCGGGCCCGCCAGGGCTGCGAGGCCCTCATGAACAAGTTTGGCTTCCAGTGGCCGGAGCGTCTCCGCTGCGAGAACTTCCCTGTCCATGGCGCGGGTGAGATCTGCGTGGGGCAGAACACGTCGGACGCTCCGCCGGGACCTGGTGGCGCAGCGGGCCGGGGGGCCACTGCCCACCCCACAGCTGGCTATCTCCCCGACTTCCTCACACCGCCACAGCCCCCCTCCGGCTTCTCCTTCTCCTGCCCCCGGCAGCTCAAGGTGCCCCCTTACTTGGGCTACCGGTTCCTGGGGGAGCGGGACTGCGGGGCCCCCTGTGAGCCAGGCCGGCCCAACGGGCTCATGTACTTCAAGGAGGCAGAGGTGCGATTTGCCCGGCTGTGGGTGGGCGTGTGGTCTGTGCTCTGCTGCGCCTCCACCCTCTTCACCGTGCTCACCTACCTGGTGGACATGCGCCGTTTCAGCTACCCAGAGCGGCCCATCATCTTCCTCTCAGGCTGCTACTTCATGGTGGCAGTGGCCTATGCAGCAGGTTTTTTGCTGGAGGAGCGGGTGGTGTGTCTGGAGCGCTTCTCTGAGGACGGTTACCGCACTGTGGCCCAAGGTACTAAGAAAGAAGGCTGCACCATCCTCTTCATGATCCTCTACTTCTTCGGCATGGCCAGCTCCATCTGGTGGGTCATCCTGTCCCTCTCCTGGTTCCTGGCTGCTGGCATGAAGTGGGGCCATGAGGCCATCGAAGCCAACTCCCAGTATTTCCACCTGGCTGCTTGGGCTGTGCCCGCTGTCAAAACCATCACTATCTTGGCCATGGGGCAGGTAGATGGGGATGTACTCAGTGGTGTGTGCTACGTAGGTATCTACAGCGTGGATTCACTGCGGGGCTTTGTGCTGGCACCCTTGTTTGTGTATCTTTTCATTGGCACTTCCTTCTTGCTTGCTGGCTTTGTGTCCTTGTTTCGCATCCGCACCATCATGAAGCACGATGGTACCAAGACGGAGAAACTGGAGAAGCTGATGGTGCGCATCGGTGTTTTCAGTGTTCTCTACACAGTGCCAGCTACCATTGTCCTGGCATGTTACTTCTATGAGCAAGCCTTCCGTGGCACCTGGGAGAAGACATGGCTCCTCCAGACCTGCAAAACTTATGCTGTACCCTGCCCCAGCCACTTTGCCCCTATGAGCCCAGACTTCACTGTCTTCATGATCAAGTATCTCATGACCATGATTGTTGGTATCACAACTGGCTTCTGGATCTGGTCTGGCAAAACACTTCAGTCCTGGCGACGCTTCTACCACAGACTGAGCACCGGCAGCAAAGGCGAGACAGCAGTATGAAACCCCCCATCCCCTCTGGTACACACACACGCACGCATGCACATGCAGAGGAGAGGAGGAGAGGGATACTCGGCAGCAGCAGAAGGCAATGGTTCCCTGAACAGGGAGGAAGGAAGGCATTTCCAAACTGTTTTTTAATTCCTCCCAGAGAGCTTGGAAAAAAAGTAACTCTTGGCAGAAAGGATCAGATGGATCATGTCCAGTTCCAGTGGTGCTTATGCCTAGCTAAGTGGAAGAGCACAGAAAAAGAGGCCAGTGGTGGGATGGGAGAGTCCTTCATCTGCAAGAAGTCCCTTTACCTCTCTTTCCCACAACCCTTGTGCAGGAAAATAATCCAACCCAACTAAAACCATCCTGCCTTGCTTGGATGAGGAGGGGAATCCAGATGTGTGGAGCCTGCCCCTGCCGAGAAGTAGCCAAACCCTCTCTGAATTACTGGGGTCAAACTGCAGCGCAGGCAGGGTACCTCCTGAGCTTA
Organism: Zapornia atra; assembly: GCA_013400835.1. Lineage (NCBI taxonomy): Eukaryota > Metazoa > Chordata > Aves > Gruiformes > Rallidae > Zapornia > Zapornia atra. The sequence goes on from VZTU01030155.1 coordinate 2,172, forward strand.
CCGCCTGCTCCTTCCAGCTCGATGGAGCAATCACGTGAGTACCGCACAACCAGCTACAGCCCCGATCGGGTGCTGGTGAGATGCCTCTGTTCTGTCAACTCACAAGTTCCTTTTTACCTCAGTGATACCTGTTTTTAACTGGTTTAAAAGTGAAAATTCAGCCCTCAGTCTGTTCTTGCTGCTGTGGGGAAGGAGTGGGTTGCTATTCCACACCCTGAAAAGAAATGACTTGTTGCTTTTCAGCAGAAGGCTTTTTCCCCTTGCCTTTGTTCTAGGAGACAAAGGGGGAAACAAAAGTGTTTTCTATGTAGAAAGGCATAAGCATGGGATCGGTTTTTATGGGCAAACTAACAAAAAGAAGTCGTTGAGGTTCACCCTTGGATGTGAGGAGCTCGCAGAAATAAACATTCCTTTTATGAAAAAAGGAGAAAGCAGGATGTTTTCCTCCCGATCAATATGGGTCGCTTTTCTAAGCTGAAAGAAACACAAGACTTGGAGGGCAAGAAGAGCCAAACCAAGAGCATCTGCCAAAACAAGAGCCATTAAAATACACAACGTAAAGATACGATTTTTTTTTCTTTCCTTCCCACAAACCTGCTTTCTCTCCTGCATTGCTGTGAGCTCGCTGCACTAAAGTAAATGTATGGCCAGCTTCTGGGGATGGGAGGAATCTTTTTGGCTCACGACGGATCCTTTGCCTACTCCTCAGGTTCCCTGAACTGCGTGGCAAGGACTGCTGGTGCAGGAGGGGGCTGGGGTTTCAAAGCAAGGAGTTACTGCAAGTGAGAAGCCATCTCATTTTGGCAAAAATGTAGCTGGTTAAGTTTCCAGTGATTGCATCTTGGAAGGAAAGACATTCGAAAATTAATCAAGTGCATCGTTTTCCTTTTGCAATGTGACAGATTTTTCTATTCTGAAATTATGTTGACTTGTTCATATTTTATTTTTTTGCATACTACTTTATATTCACTGAAGGGTTGTTTTTATAAGTATATGTGTGTGTGTATATTCTTGCCTAAGGACAAAATAGGAAATTCTGGATTTTTAGCAAGTCTCCACCCTATAGCTGCTCTTCATTTTTTGGGGGAAAAAGTGTCTGGAATGAAACTTCAAAAATAAATAAAAAAAGAAACAAAACCTGTTCAGGGTGAGGAGGCAGACTGCTGCTGTCTGAGGGCATACCAGCAGTCTGGGCATGAGGAACAGGCCCATTGGCCAAATCCTTCAGTAGATCTGATCTCGGACTTGCAGGGCTTGGGTTTTTGTCTTTTATAATGTGCACGTGGAAAAAAAAAAAACAACAAATGTGTAAGACAAGTGCAGTATGTATATTTTGTAAATCTCATTTTTGTAAGAAAATATGTATTTATGTTTTTACTTGATTTTTTTGAAGGTCTGTATGAGGCCCTGCTTCATCCCATGTACAGATCACTAAATAAATAATTTTTAATACAAGGGTTCCAAATTAAGTTCTTTTGGTCTTTGAAAGCTCAGAGGTTGGGGGTTGGGGGGAGCAACTCTGTGAGCATTATCTCCTGTCCTGCTTTGTTGTGAGAGATGCAGGAGACTCTTGGGTGCCTACACTGAACCGGCCTGAGTACCAGCCCTACACGACAGAAGATCACATTTTGAGACTGTTTTAAATGTTTGCCCTCACTTGAGGTACTTGTATCCTAGCCAAGTTTTTTTTTCTGTCTCTCACTGAGGGCAAGCTGATGAACCAGTTTCCTTATCTATAAAACAAGGATAATGCTCTCTTCCCATTCCAAAAGACATTGGGAGTGAGAACTGGAGGGTGCTATGAGTGCTGTAAATTAAATCCTTGCTTTGCCAGTGGAGTGTTTTAGGGAAACACTAAGGACTAGGTCCTTTTCAATAGCTTTCAAAGGGCACTGTTTTGAACTGGCTTTTTTCTCCCCCAGCACCTTTGCTGTCTCCAGTTTTGTTCAGGTGAATTTGACTTTAATCTTAATAGCTAGCCCGAAGCCTACATTCTTCCTTATCACAGTCATCCGAAAGCCGATAGCTTCAATGGAAGGGGTCTAGTTTATGTCTTTTTTTCCAACTGAAATGAATGTTTAGATCTCAAGCTGTGTTGCAACAATCATGGAAAGTGCCCCAGCACACTGAAATTTACACCTGTGAAATGATGATAGTTTCCAGCTTTTCTCTCACAAAGATTTCAGCCTACTTGCTGGGTTCATCACCCTTCCTTTGCCTCAAACTATGGCTATGCTCAAATTTAAGCTACAGAAAGAGATCTAAGAGGCCTGAACTGGATGCAATCCTGGGAGCTGTGGTTGCACTGCAATATTGTTTCATTGACTGAGCATAGTGCAATAGTTGCACTTTCTCAGGGCACTAATTTATTTGGATGGTCTGGTGTCAATCATAACCTTTTATATTTAAAGTGACCAAACTACTGAGTTAAAGTTCTTTTCAGAGCTAGCCCCATTCATGCCACCCCTCTGGAGAAGCCCCATCTTTTATTTGAAAACACCTCTAGCTGTTCCCCAGAATTGCTCACTTGTTAAGTTTCCTTTTTGAAAAGGCCTTTGCTTTCCTCTGAGCCAGGCTGCTTCAAACTGCTCCATGACATGAGCTTGCTGATCATTGCTGAGGGGGTTTCATTCCACTCACTTAGGAAACCTGAACCTTTCTATAAACATTTCCTCCCATTAATCCATCAGTGCCGGCCGGAGCGATGGAACGGCTAAAACAGCTCACGCTCTGAAGGACTAGGAACGGATGGGAGCAGTGGTGTGACTGACACTCCTGTGCTGTGCAGCCACAGCTGCCTCACTAAACATGCAATTAATCCTTAATACATCATGGACATCTAAGCCTGTAGTTCATGCAGGTGGCCTGTACACCCCCCTCGTTTCTCCACTCACCACCCATCCTTGCTCCCTGGATGAAAAACTGTATTTAGGTGTGACTGCTACTTTTCTGTCCATATGTGGAAAAACTTAAATAGACTGGGGGTTTTTTAGTTCACAAGACATTCATATCTAAAAGGAAATGTCTCTGTTTCCACCACAAACCACTAAAGCTGAATGCTTTTATTTCAGTATTTCCTATTAGGTACTTCTGGATTTAAAGTCACTTACACGAAACTATCCAAATCCTGGGATTTAAGCTGATTTTTGAATTTGAGATTGTAGGTGAAATTTGATGCTGGTGCAAAGCAGAAGCAACTGTTTTTCACTTTTAAGCAGATGTGACTTGCACCAAGACTGAATTTGCTCACAGTGGAAACAATTTGGAGAATTTCAAGTGGTGATAGCATCTGGCCTCCTGGAATAAAAATCTCCATCCCCATTCTGATAACAAAGTAGCAGTTACTTTCATAATGGAGTACAATTTTTAAAATCTCTGTGATGGTCTCTGAAAAAAAGGAAGGAAAATAAGCCTTTACAAGCCTTTGCTAATTGCTGAGAAACAATTTTTCTTTGGCTGATGTTTAAGTCCACTTTCAGTTAACTTTTTTTTTAAGCTTAAGAAAAGTTTCCTACCCTTCACCTTTAGCTCTTGTCTATGCAGTGGTTTTGGCTCACCAGACCTTGACAAGTACTAGTTATCATTGGTCAATATCCCTGGAAGTTTAGAGCATACGCTACATTTTCATGAAAAATATATAAGAACACTGGTTCTTAACTTTCAGTGGTGTTTGCATTACTTTCTAGAAGAAAGTCACATTATTTCAGGCAGGTTAAACAGGAGGCTTTAACAGTTCTGGAGTTCATGAATAGCAGCAGCAGCAACTGAATGCTTGTCTCTGCAGAGAAAAGTGCTTTTATATGAAGTCAATATTTGTTTGGGTTTATTTTTGGTGGAATACCCACACCAGCAATTGAATGTTTTTGTCTAAGTACTTCACCCACAACCAATAGCTTTGCATGCAAGTAAAAACCACACATCTCTCTGTTCACCAACTGGCACCAGTAAACATTTATAGTTTCACATGGGTTTAGAAACCAAATTACTAACTTGTATCTTAACTAGTCTTTTTTTCTGCAACCCATTCTCACTTCCATCCAGACCTTACAGGTACTTTGCATACACCCTGCTCTCCATACTGTTACTTTTTAAAGCTGTGAATCCAGCTGAAAGAAATTTAGTCTGTTGCTTGGAGAGGAAAAGACGACTCTGAATCTTTCAGCACTATGACTGTTCACTGAGATAGGCTATTGCCAAGCCTGCTCTATATAAACCAGGATAATTGTTTCATGCCAACATGAGCATGTGGTTTTGGCAGCTGCAGCATTGCACAGGATTGGGAGAAGAAATACAGTGCGTGGCAAGTTCCCAAATGCCCCACTTAGAACCGACACATTTTGACTAAAATGCTGCCCAAACTGTAAAACTCAAACACATAGATCAGGGTGTGCCGCTGCTCAGCCAGGCACTCTGCGCCGCCGCCGAAGGACCGCGAGGTTTCTGACGCTATTTAAACTCGAGGTCTGAGATTGCCTTGGTCCGGGTGGCCGGGCATTGCTTGTCTCAAAACCACATCAGTGGAATTAAAGCACTTTCTCCTAATCCAGGTAAAGATCAGGCTCAAGCACAGCGTTACCACAGCTGCAACCAAATGGGACTTGACTGAATGATGCACAGTGATAACAGACAGGCCCAAACAGGGTCGTGAGTGCCTGCTCCTCTACATGGCTTATGTCTCTTATAGCCAGCTCAACCATGCCAGGAAACTATGGGACCAGGATAAATGAGAATATGGATAAAGAACAGGAATAAGCAGGGCCTAGAACAGATTTTTAAATAAGAACTGTAAACGGGGGGCGGGGGGAAGATATCATTTACCCATATTAGTCAGAAAATCCTGCTAGCAACAACATGTTCATTTTGGCTGCCCCAGCTGTGTCACAACTTGGGTTGGCTACACACAACCCTTTGCTTAAGCATGTTAATCTTAGAAATACAAGTGGAAAAATCAGTGTGTACTGCCTCGGTGAGTAGTCTACATGAGTAGGTTTTGGATGCATGGGTCTGGGGAATTAATCTCATCACGTGGACATCAAGGTAGCCATAACCTTACTATTAGCACCAGGATCCCAAAGACCAGGATGACTAGTAGAAAGATTAAACAAAACAAACGACCAAACAAAAAAACCCCAAACCCAAACCAACCTCCCCNCTGGAGGTATTGCCAATTCTAGCATTGTTCTCAAATCAATCTGAAGGAAGATAATGCTGTTCTTAGGACAGGCAAGGGGTAAGATTATTCTCACTGCACTGTCCTTTTCCTTGTGGGAAAGAATTCTGACCGGAGTTGTAGCAGAAGAAAAATACGTTATCTGGCCCAAGTGGACATAAAAGAGTGTTCCAGCAAGTAGGCACTAATCTAGCATTTGGAATATAAGTGCTTGGTTACCTGCACTGTCACAGACGGTGAACAGATCACTTACAGCCAGACTTTCAGCAGTATTCAGGCAGCTAAAGATGCAGACAGGTACACAGAAAGCACTTCTTATAAGTGCTTCAATTCCCAGGTGCATGTCTTGGTAATTGACTGGAAATTTCCACCTCTAATTCCTTGCTTTAATAAAATGGGAACAGTGGCACTTCCCCTATATTATAGGAGCGTTTTGGGAATAAATCCTCTCAAACCCAAAATAAATTAAATACAATGATAATAGCATTTATACAGATACCTCTGTCAGATCTTTGTCCCATGGTCTGATGTTAAGATCACCAGCTAGAATAAATTACTCGCCTGTTTTGCAACATCTTTTCTCAAACTAGGTAGGCTAGGTACATCCTTTCACAGGAGTATCACTCTAGCCAGGGCTTAAGTGCAAGGTGTGAGAGGGTATAAAAATGCAAGTTAGGTAATTAGAAAATTACACTGAACTGGGCATACATGACAATCAACAGCTGTTGACTACAGCAAAACAAAATTATTTATGTTATATTGGTGTTTAAAGGTAGCAGAGAGAGAGATGATTTGGGCCCATCTGTGCTGGTGCTATAACATGCTTAGCTTAGTATTCCTCAATCTCTCATTTCCTATGGGCTGTAAGCACAGTTCTTATCAACAGACTCTGTGACACCTCTGCTGTCCCTCTTTAAATCATTACAGTTCCCTTCAGCTTGCTGAAATCAGGATCTAAATCACAGTAAGTAGTAGGCATAAAGCAGAGCTGTCCAAGATTTCATCCGAGCCCTTCGCAGTAGGAACCCACCTTCCCTATGATGTTTTGGTTCACTGCTTAGTTCTTCACCAGTTTTTTCTGTTACCATGACCTCCAACATTTTTCTCTTTACTAAAAATGGCCAAGTAGAAAGGTTAGTTGGCTGTTTGGACATTTTCCTGCCTCAACAACAGGGAGCAGCATGAGATGACTACACTTCTTTTAGCAATGAAATATGGAGGCATCTAAGCTTACTGGGGGATAAACATTTGCGTGTTGCCCTGGTGCCAGCCTTTCCTGTGGGAGATTTCTGCACCTTCACCACACTTCAGTTTTTCATTGCTAAATAAAGTAAACCAACTAACAAAAAGGATTCCTAAGTGCATCAAAGCATTCTCTTAAGTTAAAAATCCCACACCAAACAAAAACATAACTTAAGAATTTTTATAGAAGACAGTCAAAGGAAGCTACTTCCAAAAATATTTACCTAAAGCATGAATCAGATCAGTTGCCTGACACAAATTTTCCACGCGGGGGGTGCGTGTGAGTGTGCACATGTGCACACATGTAGCATAAGTGCGTGTTCATGTAACAGCTACGAGTTACAACTATAGGTAAATCTCTCATCAAAAACCCAGTGAAAAGAGAAAATCAAAAGGCCCTTCCCCAACACAGCTGCTTGCTTAATTAAACACTGTTGTTAATTGCAATAGTGTGCCTGGACCCCCTTCCCCTGTTTGTTTGGTGCCTGTATGAGCTCTGGATTGCTCAGAACTTTCACATTCTCACAGAAAATGAAACCATCTATAAAAGGAATGAAAGGCTGTGATGTATATATATCTATAGGGCTATTTTTAAAGAAAAAAAGATATTTTGTGTGAGCTAGTTCAAAGCCAGCTTTGATTATGTAAAGCAAAAGTCAGTCTTTAGAAAGAGTAAAAAACTAAATGTAAAGATGGAATCTTTTTTTACTTAATCCATGATGAAAAGAGCATTTCTTATTTGTAATGCTCTTGCCTCTTGATTTTTTTTCTTTAATTAACGGCAGAATGTACAAGTTTCAGGCAGCATTTCCCGTCCTTACTTTATGAGATGTGCAAAGCAGCATTCCATTAGGGCCAGCAGCCAGTAAAAGGGATGTCATCTGACACCCTTACACAACTATGCATACCAGGCTGGAACCAAGCAGGATTATGTGAGTGGATAGAAAGCCCTTCTAGAGAGAGGATTTACTCATACTGTTTTTCTTTACACATTCTGGTCTCTGAAGATAGTAAATCAGCTATTGGATTTGCAGAAACAACTCTCATGAAGGCTAAAGAATTCAGGCACAAAGCAGATGAAGGCAGAGATCAGGCCTCTCTAAAGCAGCTCAGAGCGACCACGGGAAAAGACTGAACTGCCTCCATGTCCGAAGGGGCTAAGCAGTGCCTGTGTCTGAACCATATTCCTCTGCTAAAGCAGAGGCAGGAGGTGTGCTGGGTTTCCAGAGCACAGGCCAAATCCCACTGCAACTTTCTGCTTTTATGGTAGGCTAAACTAAAGTTCTGGATCTGAAGATTTAAGATTTAAAAGACCATACTTTATAGTTACTGCGAGCCAGAAACTGTCTTTTCCAGTAAGAAATACCTTATCTGCAAAGATGAATTCATCCGTGCAGATTTTTGCTTTGTTATGAAGGCACAGAGCTTTGTAAAGCTGCTCACAGAGAGAGATCTGCTTGTCTGTCTTTGGGATTCCTTAAGGTTTTTGTCATTTGACTAACAGAGTCGACATTAACAGAGCTAACGCTTTAACTCTGTGCCTCTCATTTTCCTCAAGCAAAGATCTTAGAACACTGAATTCGGAATCAAATCTTAATCAAAACCTCTCAACACAAGAGCTGGAAATAAACATTTCTCAGAAAACAATCTCAAGAGATTTAAATGGCTCTTCCAATTTGCTATTGATTTTTATTAAAACTAGCTTTATTAATGAAGAGTCCTTTGGTCAGCATTTCACCACTGCCATAAGTTCACAGACTTATTATGTTACTTGAACACAGACATTAAAGGTGTAGTAACGAGTTATATGCGTATAAATAAGGTCTATGTAATGATAACTGTTAGTTTCACAAGCTCCACCTCTCAGCATCATCCCCGGCTGCATCTTATTTAGCTGGGAAAGTTCTTTGCACCAATCCCAGCCTGTTTTATTTGTCCTTAAATGTAATTCTGCACAGACAATGACATTTTTATTAGTAAATGAGAAGCAGTTTGTGCCAGCAGACTGGATACCAGACTAGGGGTCAGGAGACTGTCATGCTTTTCCCAAACTTGCCCATGGTCTGCAAATTCTTCCTATGATCCTTACCTCAATTTCTTTTTTTGGCCCTTCTCTAAATAGGATCATGCTCTTTGGGACAAAAACTGTCTCTATTGTCCCCATGTACATGTTGGTACTGTTCCTATCTTGTTGGAGTCCTGATCTTGACAGGGCCTCTCAAGATTTGGCACAATGCAAGAGGTTCCAATTAAAAATAATTGATCATTAAGAGCCAGAGAATGGTAAAGAGTGAGCTGGTGCTTTACTTTCTATGGGGAAACAGTCAAACACTAGTGGCAAAGTAGAGACATGTGCGATGACACCAGATCTTCCCAAAGAAATGAAAGTGGGAAGTGTCACTCATCACCTTTTGGGCTTTTGTGTAACATGTGTAAGGAATGTTCCCTTCTCTGAAGAGTCTCTGTGGACTCTTCAGATGACGGGATTTACTGTCACATGCCCTCTTCTGCCTGTCTTTTTTTGGTGCTTGTACAAAGTGTTGCCATGCGGGGTCTGTGTGATAGCACATATTGCAAAATATCTCCAGTTGAGTGGAATCAGTGCTGGCCAGTCAGATTGTTAGTTGGCTGCCTACTCCCTAAAAATGAAAACCAGACACAGAGGAAACTATCTTGTTCATAAAAGGAAAATATTTATACCTGCAATGGAAAAAACCCAACACAAACCCCTACAACAACCCCAAAACAAAATAACTGACTGGATATTTCATTAAATGATCATTAGTGATTCCACACAACTACTTCAAAAACATGGATTCGAATTAAGCAAAACAGTTTTCCAGTTCACTCTGAACTGCTTCAATCGAAGAAGAAAACTAAGGGAAAAAATGTCTGAATGTTTTGTTTAAATGCTTAAATGAAACAACTCCAGGTTTGATTTGGAAATGCACCCAAAAATGAGTGGAAAAACATTAAGCAACCTTATAAGATTCAGCTAGAATTAAGGGGCAGACTGGATGGAGCAAGGCCAAGATGGACAGGTGAAGGCAGGTAGCTTGGCTTTGAGACCACAGGGTTTTGCCTACACAGTTTGCCTCATATCACTAAGAAAGTCAAACCCAGTGCACCTGCACCACATAGACTTGGTAGTAAAGGGCATAAGGCAGCACATGGAGTATTTTGCTTAATAAAATTAGGAATGGCATAAAGGGAAAAGTATTTGTGGAAAGCAGAAGAAGATGAGAGCAATAAAAACAACTGAGTCTGGGGCACAAGAGGCATACGGGCATCGCTACAAGTACACTTGCCTTTCTTTGGTTTCAGGTTGGACAGGAAGAAAACAACTCCAGTGCGAAGCCATGTCTGTACCCGCTCAGCCCAACGTGCACAATAACTGGCCCTGCCTGTTGGCTAACGTGATGGGCTGGCTTGTGGACGGGGCTGAATCATAGCCAGCCATCCCAGAGCTCATGCGAAGCAAACGCGTGGCCGCCTGCCTGCCTCCCTCTAGACAGGTGTTACTCTGGGATTCCTCATAGTGCCTTTTTAGCAGGACTGGTCTCCAAACATCGCTGTCTCTGTCACTCAATAAGCATGGTGAAGTGCCCAGGCAGTAGCATCTCCAGGGCAAACTAATTGCTGGCTAAACACTGTGAATGCTCACCATATGATGATATTCCTCATGGAAATTTTCAAAAGTTGGAAGTTTGCTAACAAAGAAAGATATTCAGGTTGCCAGGAGCATGGAGTGCCTTTCTAGAATGTCAGTCCTAGCTATTCCCTTGGAAACCAGTAAATAAAGAGTTAAGGTATGAGCAAACACAACCTTAACTGTGCTGTTTGAGCGATGCCCCAATATGGCCATAACACACAGAGCCTGTGCTATCTCAAAGCCAGAGTGCAAACATTTGGGGAATAGGGCACATGACCACAGGGCAGAGTCTAAAGCCTTCTTTTTCCAAGGGAAAAACTGGTCTGTACCGAAGCTGCAGGGACTGGGGGCAAGGGGGAGTGCTGCCACCAGCCTTACCCAAGAGACAGCTAGTCTCTTCTTCAGGACTAACACCTACTCACTTCGCAAGCCCTGTCCTCGAAGACTGCCACAGCACTACTCCACCCCCCAGTACCCAGCCCACAGACCATCCTGTCGGCACCCTGGAACACTTCTGGTAATTCCTCTGGGGAGGAAGAGCTCTAGGCAGCATTATTACCACAATTTACAAAGTCAACAGCAAACAGAGACACATTGCTGAATCACTCGTGAACAGGGAAGGCAGAGGAAAAAAAGCAAGCCATCTTCCAGAAGGACAAGGCCTTTCTCATGCCAAAGGCCAGCAGTTTTCTTGTGCCATAGCCACAAAGCAGCCATGTGTTCTAGCTGTGCCAGCTGGAGCGGGGCAACTCCCCACAGTTGACCTGCACAATCCCTGATGGCATGGCCAACTGTAGCAAGGGCAAGATTATTCACGTTCTGCTTTTCTAAAGGCTCACCACATTGTTAAGATGGAAAGGTATAAGATGCTGACAGACAACTTCACTGTTGGGCCATTTAAGGTTTTGTTTGGGGTTTTTTTTTGGCAGGGGTTGGGATGGTAGAGAGCACGCCATCTCTACTATGGCACGAACACTGCTCTGAAATGTGTAGCCACAGAACACTCTTCACCATGACAGGGATATACTCAGAAGTGCTGCACTGTCCCGCTTCTCTATTTATTTCTCCTTCTCTGCTCCCTAGGAAACCAAGAATCACATTAGTGTCTCACTCTTTTTTTGTCCTACTTTGAATGCCGAGTAGCTAGCACCCATTATTCTGTGACAATGTCCCATCTTACTGACATGTCTTGAATATGTACATTTTTATACTGCTTTAATAGTGCTATTTTAAACTTTAAAGCCTGTCACTTGTCCTCATGAAAGTGAGATGGCAAATAATGCTATTCTCATATTTTTCTGGTCTTTACATCCAAAGCAGCAGTCCCCAGAGCAAGTCTCTGTCCTCCTGTTGGTAAGAATGTCTGTAACCAGTTTGCACAATACTGTCCTGTGACAGCAACTGAAGGGCAAATCCTAATACTACAATTACAGCACATCTACAGCATGTGAGGGCTTGTTCTGTGATCACTTACAACACCTTGATTTGGAGTTTGGGCTGAGCAATGAATGAAGTATCAAGTGAGAAATACAGAAATCAAAGACTAGAAAGCTAAACATTGTATTACTGGCTGTTCTCACCTTTGTATGGACACAGGTATGTACTACTAGTAGTATACTAGCATGAGATCAAGAGATGGACCACAAAACTGAGTCTTGAATCCAAACGTCCTCCAGCCCCAGAGGCCCAGACCCCAATCTTTGAATTGCACATTCCTACAGTTTGAGTCTTCCCAACATATCTCTTAAGGAAGAGACATTCCATCTGTAAAAAGTGAAAATGCAGAAGCTGTTCTACAGCAGCCTGACAACAGCATCCTCATGTTCCTCAGAAATGCTCTCGTGACTCAGGGGTGAGGTTGCAGGGCTGCAGACCCCACACTTTGACCTAAACACTCTCAAGCCACAATCCCAAGCTCAGGAAATCAGGCTAAGACCTGGTTCTGTTTGGCAGAGAAATGCCCTATGGCAGAGGTGGCTGGTGAGAGCCAGGATAACTTGGCCGCAGGGGAAAAAAGGCTCGTGAAGACTGCATAGTGCTGAGTCCTAGAACTGTCTTGTCCCCTTCCTAATGATAACTGCTGCATTTTCATCATAGCATTTGTCACCAGCAAATTAAGAGTTAATCAGAAGGGTGGACTGAGGAGCATGTAGCTTATTTATCTCATCCTGTAGTTTAAAAAAAATCCTCTTAGATTCAGGTGTAAATGTCCCTTTTCTTGACCTACAAGGTATTTGCTGTGCTGTCTGTCTCTAGGGTTAAAAATCTCCCTGGCAGTCAGCGCTTCTGTAAACACTCCCACTTTATCTGCAGAGAGTGAGAATCCCAGCAGTACTGGAAGCAGATATAAATGGAAGCTGTTAAAAAAATTAATTAAAAAAAATAATTCAGCATATGCTAAGAGTAGCAGTGATTTCTGGCAAGAATTAATTAAACCAGATGAAACACTTCTGATACGATTTGTGCTATCAGATCATTTAATTAGTTTTGGCTTTTAGTTCATCATAACAAGCTTCTGTGAGGGTGAAAAAGAAATAATTGTTTATTCAAATGGCAATAATTTGGGTTTCTTTAATTGACTCCTAGTGTGAAAGCATTGATTCCTGCTGTTTTCTAAAATGCTGGGTGGAAAAGCTCCAGCACAATCTCCAATTCTGGAGGCCACTGACTCCATTCCCCACTGCAGGCTCCCACCTGCGATCTAGCCCGCTTCAGCCCTATCACTTCTCTTGGCTTGTCTGTACACTGCTGAGCATCCAGGCAGAGCTTAGCCATTCTTGAATGTTAGGGGGCTTATTAAGTAAATCCTGTGTGAAGCTGATGAATAATATTGATGGCAGCAAACTGAGTTTTCTTTCCAGCAGGCTGGAAATTCTGGAAAATAAATGTTTTTAAAAGAAAAAAATATTCAGACACACAAAAATGTCTAAAAGGAAAAAATTCTAGATAACACAAAATCTTTTTTTTAAAAAAGTGTTTTTTTCTATAACTAAATTTTATTCACCAATCTTTGCCCAAGGACAGGGGAGGAAATTCATTTTGCTTCACTATCAGGAAAGAGAGTAGAAATATTACTGAGCCTACAAAGGCACATGCTAGCAACTTTAAAAGTAGGGCTGTTAACTCCTGTTTCTCCTGATTGCTAATTTGCTGGATGCCAGTCAGTTAAAAAAGTCATGTAATTCCTGCTGGGTAAAAGGTGGTACAGGACTACCAAGAGTGGGAAAAAAAACCCCACAACGAAACAAACCAAAAAAAGGCAAAACTCTCAACACATTTCTGCAGTTTGAAATTCCATGGAAGCATATTGCAGATTTATGCCTAAACCAATGCTGAATTATGGGTCACTGCTGTAAAACCAGAATTCCTTACATTACTTAATCTAACGAGGATCGTGAAGGAAGAAAAAGGCCCCAGTTTGCAAGGTCTAGGGGGCTGAGACCTTATCTGCACACTTTCCTGTAAAGCTCCAGGTGCACTGTAAGATCTGTATCATCAGTTCCATGATAAAAAACTATGTTGTTTAAAACAAAACAATCAAAGGCTGAAAAGCGAAGCTCTCAAATATCATGAAACGGCAAAGCAAAGGTTGCCTAATGTAACCTTCCTTCTGCCTCCGGGTTGTGTGGTATAATACACTGTTTCAGGCTCTGACCAGGTACTGCCCCCACAATCATTTTTTTGGCAAGAGCCCCTGCTTCACTCCAGGCACAGGACCGACAGTGCTCTGCATACAAAGCAGCTCTTCAATATTCTTTTTAATCTCCGCTCTTCAGCATGGGGCTCCAGCTTCATCTACTACAAACTGTCTCAACACTGCATGAACAGTGATACTTCTCCATTCTACGCTGGTTTTTCTTTGCTGTTCAGCTCCAGAGCCCTGAATGCTTTGCACTAGTTAACACATTTATTCCCAAAACGTCCCTGTGAGGTGAGGAAATACTATCCCTAATCTGGAGAGTAAGATTGAGTTGCTTTCTAAAGAAAAGTAGCAGAGAGGCAGGAAAAGCAACCAGATCTCCGGGGTCCCAATCAACCACCTAAATCATCATTTTTACAACAGGCCCCTGGCCTTTATTCACACTGCAGAACTTCTGCTAGAGGTTAGGCAGCAGTGCCAGAGACATAGCCCCATTCACTGACATAACATAAATCTAGCCCATGACTCCAGACCAATATATTATATGACCCCACTCTAGGTTTACTTAGGGTGAAATTCAGCCCTGTGCAGAGTGCCAGCATTTACATCCTTCCTCAAAGGCTTGCAGTTGTGTGTGCACCTCATGCTTACCCTCTGATCTTTTTGGAAAGAGAAGTTGTACCGTTTATGCCCTAGACCCTGCAAGCATGTAAGTAGAGGCACATGTGTACAGACTAGGATTAGAAGAGGCAGAGTAAAGGTTACACCAGCTTCTTAAATGCACCTTGATAACCTAAAAACTGGGAAATGAAACAGTGACACAAACTCTATGTTTAAAGAAACTTTACCCCATGCATTAAGGAATACAATAATTGCTTTTCAATCACCATCTAGAGAGCAAGGGTGTGCCTGGTACACTTCAATACCTTCAATCTGCAAATCGAGAACCTTCTGTGTTATTTAGATGCATGCCTTGCTATGAAGGAGGAAAGGCCTCAGCTTTTTTTGCACAGACACCTACCCAGTGGTGTGAGGGAGAGGACTACACGTACTGGTCTCATTGCTTCTGCACTTTGCCAAGTTGAAATGTTTTCACCTAACCAGCTGTGTGGCCAGTGGAAGCTTGTAAAAACCCCAAAGCAGTGGAAGTTCCCTGTCCCTTTATATCCGCAGGTGATTCCCAAAACTCCTTTGTTCCAGAGCTCATGGTAAAGCAGTGTGCAAATAATGTTATCTGAAATTGTATCTAACCCAAAGCAAATCCAATTTTCACTGGAGCAGTGACATCTACCAATTACCTCACTGAAGTCATATCTTCATTGCCTGCTTTGAAGCCCATAAATCAGTCACAAGGCAAAAAATTGTCAGCACAATAGAAAAAATGTAGCTCCTCACACACATGTGTCTACATCCACTTTCCTGGTCTTCTGAAACATTCTGTGAGAGGAGTAACAACTCACCTCCCACCTCCAACCTTTAAAGCAAATTTACTAAATCAGACATTTAATATTCAAAACAGGTTGTTTTTACAGTTCTCATACCTGCCGTGGGCTTCTTTTTCACTGAATGGGGATTAAGATGTTTAAATATATTAATTAAATTAAAAGTGACTGATGAAAAGAGACCTATCAGATACAGAATGCCATTCTTTGTTGTTGTGATTTTTAATTTCAGCTTTTTGATTTCTTCCTTTAAAATATATTTTACATTTAGAAATAAGCATAGTCTTTTTAGGGAGGCTTTTAGCCATGTAGCTACTAAGCATCTTATATATTAAGGACTGATCTTTGCAAAAGCCTTCTGAATTAAGGAGAATTATTCCCACTTAAACTATTGTACCCTGTTGGTCCCATAGCTGTGCCCATATGATGTTACAGCATTCCAGTCTCACACATGTATTACTGTGGTATATGGGGGAGCTGGGATGCTCCTGGCTGCAGCAGTGTTGGCTCGGGGAGAAAAAGGTGCACCCTGAGCAAAGACCCTGCAGCTGGACTGAAAAGGTGAACTGGATGTTTGGAAGTCAAGACAGAACAAGGTCTGGGCAAAACTGAGTTTTTCTGTCCTAGCATAAGGGGCTAGTGCCAGCCTAGTGCTGGGGTCACAAAGCACCTAGAAGCAATCACAGCAAGTCCATTAATACAAAGACTCAGTGCTAGCTCCAAAACCCACCAAGCTAATCATGGGGTGGAGTGAATTTTGGAGAAGACTCACCATGGGTTTGCCTTGCTCGTACTTCTCCCTCCCTGGCATCCTTTATTAGCCAGTGTTGGAGACTGACTTTGGGTTTAGGTTTGTCCTCCCTTGATTTAAGATGCTGTAGCTCTGCTCTTACACCATTAGGTTATGTCAAGGCATTTTAGCCACTGGGAAAGGGTCCAAGCCTTGTCAAATTGCACTTTCTGTCCAGCTGCCCCTGAAAAGATGAAGGGACAATGGCAGCCAGGCGCTACCCCGATGGCTCTGCTCCACCTTGGCAGCAGTAGCAGCTACCAAGGCTGCTTTCCTGGGCTCTACCACAGCCAAGTCACCACAGCTTCATTTCTGGTTTGGCTGCCCTTGGTAATTGCCTATTTTGCCTATGTCCAGACCTTCCCAAGGCCACACAGAGCGGGAAGCTACACCCAAATCCCGAGTCTCAATATAGTAGCTTAGCCACAAGACTGTCCTCCCTGGTTTCTCTCTCAGGCACACACTGTCTCAGTTTACACCAAATACAGCAGTGTCTCACAAAACACAGTTTTCTTCTCCCATTTCCCCAGCTTCAAGGGGGGTATATGTTCACTTACTGTTTTAAAGCAAGGGATGAGCCACAGGAAGAACTCTATCTGGATGCTATGGTATACTATAAAACCTAACCAAAGCAGGTACAAATTCAATCTAATATTCTCTGGTAGGGTATTTCATGACTAAAGACATGCTGCTGAAAATGTTATGTGCTCTCTGGCCAAATTCTTAAACCTGTGTTGGCTCTCCTGCCCAACAGCCCAGAGATAAGAAAAGGAGGGGCTTGTCTGGCCTGTGTGCTTTGTCAGGTAAACAAGTAACCACTGTGGCACACAGATTACAATGCTGGATCTCCTTGTGTTTACCCTCACCTACATCTCTGCTCTAGTTGCACCATTCCAGTGGAGTGCAATGGTCTCTGACAGTCACAGAGCATCCTCCAAGGTAACCTCCAAGACCAGGAAAATAAAGGAAGAATTTCAGCCAGTTGCTGAGTCAATGAGGGCTTCAGTAATTCAAAAGGGCACTTCTAACAGTGGAAGCATGATGCAGGGCATGCTAATGCCCAAGCTTGTTGATCGCTCTGTACCCCAAATTCTGCCAGACACAGGCAGGTGTGATTGCTAGAGGCTTTTTCAACTTCGATGCAAACTTAAGTCTCCAGAAATTCTTACATATGTAACCCTTGAGGAGGCTTAACATGAATTCTTTGCTCCTATTGTTCTCCTGTTCACATATTGGGAAACTTCTTCCTGCTTCCTCCTTGTCAGGGGAGACAACTTCAACAATATGGATTTTATTGTACACCCCTTACATCCCACTTCTGCCCCTTGTCAATAGCACAGAGGCCCAAACGCCATCTCAGCTGCAAAGAGGAAATGACTATTCACAAGACACAAAGGTTTATGGATTTCTGCCTAACAAAAGATTATTTCTAAGCAGGCCCTTCATGTACTGATGCCTCATCTCTTCCAGCAGGAAAGCAGACAGCCTCCAGTATGACCAACATCATCAAGTGAGAGCACCCTCCAGGGCAGGTGTACTATGCAAGGTAGCCTCTTAATCTTCTCACATGCACAAGCACTATTTTTCATACCAGCTGCATCTTAAACACTCGGTTAAGATGGTGATTAGTGGTGGTGGTGGGGTGTCACAGTGGGAGCTTTCTTAAGAAGAAAAGGCTTTCATTGAGCCAATGAAAGCTGTTGCCAGGGAACCAGATGCCATGAACACACCACTCCAGCAGTGCAAGAATACAAACCATGTGAGTGCTGGACTGAGCTTTAAATGCATTTGCTGGTTGAGGCCCGAACACACCATTAACTCTTTCAGTACTCGAAATAGTTCACACAATGAACCAGGAAGATGGGAGTCTTTTAGAAAGGCAGAAGAGCAAAACATCTCCCAATATCTCTCTATTACACCTCCTTGAGCCAAAAGAAAAACAAAGGGGGGGAACTTTTGACCTTTAGTTTTTGACTGGCAAAGGATGTTTGTTTGTTTTCTAAAGTATGTAAGGAAACTTCAAAGTAACAGTTTTACACTAATGTGAAAAGGAATCAGATAAGTGCTCAGATAACTCTAGAAAAGTATTAATTTTGGTTTTGTAGGGGGTGTTACACATGAAGTTCGATGTGCACAGTGTGTTCACCAGTCAGTTCCTCTGCAAGAGGAACAGAATAGCTTAGATTCCATTTTTCCCAGATCTGAGCTGGTTTCCAACACAAATGTTACCGATTTGAATTTTATCTGATCAGTTGCCAATTTGTTTCAAAGTTAACTTTCCACTCTGATTACTAAACAGCCTTGTACTCTACCGACAGAGCATTTTTTTCGTAATGTAAATTCCACAGTGCTCTGCAACCCTACCAGTAAAACGCAGCTAAAGCTCTAATTAAAAATCATGCCTGCCATATGTCAATTCATAAGAACTAAAATTAAACTAACAAGGCTCTGTAACCAAAACTTTTTTGGACACAGGAGACTGCCTGCTCCATTTTGAAGCAGTAACATGTGGAAACCTGGGTAGTTTTTGCAGGACAATGTCTAGTCCCCAAAATGTTCATCTTTTAGATTCCAGTTCAAATCCAGCACAGGTCTAAGTATGACAAGCCATTCCCGCTCATGGCTGGGGTAAAAGCCCCTCCATTCCCATGCAGCCAGTATTGGCTGCATAATTTCTTTAATCCCACAGTCAGTAACTGTGTTGAGCAAGTAACACATTGCTGCCAGTATTATACCAAACTCCCCTGTCAGTCTCCATTTCAACCTTTTTATATCCTATGGTAATGCCAGCCGTCTAGTAAGCTCTGAGTTGGGGTCCAGTGTACTACTGCCTTTTTATGCCGCTCCCACAGTGCAGAAGGCCTGGGGGGAAAGGACACAGCAATACCATTATAATGCTTAAGTGGCCATAAAGTCCCAGTGTGAGTCCTAACAATCTGAACATAAGGGACAATAAACCTTGGGCCCCTCAAATTTATTCTAGGGGATTGGCAAGAGTGGGTATAGTGCAAAGCTGATTTAAAGTCTTCATGCAACTCCCATGCCAATTCCTGCCCAGCTTGGTGGTGATGGAGAACGGGGCTCCCATGTGTCCAATGGCCATCCAAACAGGCACAGCATCGCACTGTCAAGATGATGTTTCCCGTTCATTCCCCATCGGAGACCTTTGGAGTCTCCCAGCTAGCAGCAATTCCCCAGATGTACTGCATAGCTGAGGACTGGGAGAACACACACACACATATGTGGCAAACTACAATGCTGAAAAATGTACCATGTGCTTGTACAGAGAGCTTCTGTCTCCCTGGATTGTGCAGTGATTTACTTGGGGGCCCATAGGCCTGCTGTGGGCTTGGCCCTGAGACCCTGCCTTGGTTACTGTGTTACTATGAAGAGGGGCTGCCTGCCTGCTTACAATTTAACTTCTGGCTTCAATCTGCAGATAGGCATGCCAGGCTTACTGCAGTTGTTACACTGCAGAACCCGGGCTTCAGGCAGGACACAACTGCCTCTTTACCAAAGTTCTTGCGCAACCCCTGTAACACAGGGGAAAACAACACTGCAGCTCAGCTGAGGTTAGCAGTGAGTAAACGAAGAACTGGAAGAGATTTCTACAGGCAGAGTTATCTAAACACAACTTTGGCAAGATATGAGGGCTAACTGCCCAGTTTTCTAACCAGTTCCATACAAAATCTCTAACAATCAAAACCAGTCAGTGTCTGCACTTTGTATTTTCAGCCTAAAACACACATACACACAGCTAGATACCGCACAGTGGCAAAGGAAGCCATTCTGGTGTGCTGGCTTAGTGGGACATCAGGATGAAAGTGTCACTTACTAAACAAACATGGTTCCATGGCATATCAGTGACCTCTGCAGAGCTCCTGCCAAAGATCCCATGCAGATGCAATCCTGCTCAGTTTGCAAGAGCAAACAGAACTCCAGTGCAAGATGGTATTGTTACAGAGGCTAATGATCCAGTCTCTGCACTACAAAGAGGTGCAGATGTACAGAAGTTACTATGCTGGAGAACAATATTTAAACTCCAGCTATTGCTGTCCTCCTCCCACAGCGTGCTGCTCAGCTCCTCAGCCAAGGTAATCACCCCGAAACATACGTACGCCTTACGCATATAATTGTGCTGCTCTGTTAGAGGGACTTAACTGAACTTACAGACTGGAGGATTCAAGAAATAGGAAGTGCAAGATGTAACTTCCATGTTTCCAAAATGTATTTTCCTCCTTCCAATATGCATCAAGATGTAACTCTCAGTTGGTGTAATTGCATGTTTTCCTGACACCAAGGATCCAAGCCTTAGTGCAATGATTACACCTGCTCCAGGGCAAAACTGCCAGTGTCCTATTGAACTCTGATAGGTCCTTTGTTGCAGCAAGTGGAAGATGCACAGCTAGTGGGGCACAAGACAGTGAGAGCTTCCTGAATGCTGCCCTGAACAAGTGGACTCTGTCCCCAGACACGGCACAGAGCCCCTGTACACTATCCTCAGGTCCAGTAACCCAATCTGAAGCCCCCTACCCAGTCCTCTGACCAGCCTCTGCAACAAGGCCATCCTCATTCCCCTCTGCAGCCCACATCCTCTTCAGCTTTGCCCCCTTTCCTCCATGCTCAAGGCTTCCCATGTCCTCCCCTTCTCCTTGGCACTGGCAATAAGATTTTCCATTTCCTTCCTCATACCCTACTCATGTTTTCCTTGTTCAAATTGTTTCCTCCTTCACTCTCAAGCCCACCTACATTCAGATCAGCATCTGGTCCTACTTTGAGTTAAATCATTATTTTTTCCCCAAACAAACCTCTCATTACAATCACTGTCACAATGAGAGACACACTGATACTCTCTGAAAATGCATGCTTTCCATAGCTGTTCCATACCTACAGATCTGGAGAGTTTTTTTCAGTCATGCATTATTCTGAATATACACACATTTATTTTAATGGCATTTAAAATAGATCTGATGCAGCACTGAAGACTGCTGGATTTTTAGTCATAAAATATATCTCCTTCTAAGATATAAACTAACAGCACTCATTAATAAAACTGACAATCATAAAAAGCAATTGCCAGTACAGCTCCTCCCCACAAGATGAATCAAATGTAATTAAACACTTCTTAAAAACTATGTGGCATGGTGCTGAAGGAGAACTGCTAAAGAAAGGCCAAGCAGAGAATCGATGACAGGCTTTGGAAGTAAATTTAGATTGGCATTCTCACTTAAATCTCTATTTTCTTAATTTATGTTTGGCTCAATTCATTATAAAGTCATGAAGAACAATCATGCTTGGAAGAAAATTATCCTAAGCTGGGGAGAATTTACAATGGTTCTGCCATACATTTCTATGGCTGTTTTGTTATGGAAAGTGTCATTTTTGCCAACTGAAGAAAGCAGCTCCTCTGCTTGAAGACATATATATTTTGTACGTTTTCTACTGCTGTTTGTATAATGTAAAGCACTTTGAGCTCATGTAGTGTGAAAGACACCGTATAAAATGAAGTTAAAAGTTGTAGTGTTGTAATGTGCTGTAAGTCTTTGTACATGGCAGCAGGGGGCACTTCCACAAGATGATGCTGAAGTGCAGTTGACAGACTACCCCGGTTTCAAGGCCAGGCAGAGCACGCACAGCGTTCGCATCTCACCTCTGAAAGCAGAGCATGCTTGCACTGAACAACAGCTCCCTGCCCCTCTTGTTCCTACCAAAAATTCTCAAAGCAAGTTGCATAGCTTAGCAAGAAAATTAGAGAGAAACCTGTGCCTCTGAATGAAGTATGAAAAGGGCAAAGAATTGCACACCGGAGCACTGAAGGAAGCACCTGGATAGGTCCTGCCATCCCAGTGCTGGTGTGGGAGCTAAAGAAGAGAAACACCATCACGGGACTGAGAAACACAGCTGAGATGCTGAGACTCCTACCTTCCCTCGCAGTTACCTAGGAAGGGTGACATGTTCCCACACTAAGTTTCTGCAAGAAAAACAGTTGGATAATCAGAGAAAAAGCCACTCAGGTCACATAAAGATCTACACAAACCCATAGAGGGTGATTGTTCCACAAAACAATCCCCCAAACTGGTGTCTTCCAGCTCCAATAACACTGTTTTTCTCCATTCTCAGCTAATAATGGAAATTGGAAAGTGCCATAAAGAAATCACAATAAAGCAGCTTGGGAAGAATAATGTTATTCTGTCACCTTAGGGTATTTACTGCAGGGCAGTCCATCTTTAAATCTGAACCTGGCCCTTGAAGTGTTTCTGTGCTTACTTGTGCTCTCCCTAACTGATGCAAGGATCTCCTAATTTCTGTTTGCCACCATAGCAACAGAGAAACAACCCCTGATCACAATGAGGAGGGTGATGGTGGTGGTTTACAGATCCCAAGATCTTGCAAAGCAACCACAACGGAGACAAAAACAAGCACACAGGACAGACAGGAGGAAAAAAGTAACCAACTGCACCAAATCTCACTCACACTTTTCAAAAACCCAGGTTGCAAGTCTGGCTTCTCTGCTCTTTGGAGTTGCAGGTTAGCAAGGCACAGAGTTAAGAATTTGTGTGTTTCTGAACTGTCTGCTCTGATAGTAAATTTAGTTCGAAGGGGAAGCTGCGAGCAAGCTGATGTTCCCGAGGCTCAATGCCTAATCTTTCCCTGCTAAACTGTGGCATTGGACAGGTGTTGAAAAGAGACCAGGAGAAACTAAAGTGCATTATGAACCAGAGGTGAATTGCTGTGAGAAAATTCTCCATAGTATCTCTCAGGGATTAAATATTTTCCATTTCAGAATGTTAACTAATGTTGAAATAATCCTTTTAATGACAGATTATTTTACAGTATCTCCTTTGCAATGAAAATCAAATTGTGATAATAACCAATGGTGTAATATAATCAGAGATATAATTGTCTGCTGTAGCTAAAATTGGAGAGTCTTAACAAAATTACTGTTTGGGAAACCAAAACACAAAAACCCATAGATTTCCAAAGGGAGAAATCATTGTCTCTGGGTTGTTAAATGTCAGATGAAAAGGGAAATCAGTTCGTTTGAGGATTTATTTCAAGACTACACTACATCTGTCATTTAAAATAATACTTTGTTTGAATAGCACTTTCCATCAGAATAGTTATTCTAAAACGCAACTTTTGGTCATTGGAAACCAGAATATGGCACCCTAACTTTACATCAAACAAAATATACGAACACTCTAGTTACAAGAATAATTTGGAACTCCCTGCCTTATTAATTGCATTTAAGAAACCAGAGAGTTTTCCTAGAGAAATGTTGCATGTTTGTATTACAGTTATCTCTCAGTGACTTAAGACAACTGATCTATCAGAGCCCTTCTCATGCACCTCAGTCAGGGCACACCAACACACAGCATTCTCAAAGCTCCTATCATAATAATGCCCTTTCTAGGGCAGCCATTCCTCTCACCTCTAAGTGCACGGGGATGCATCTCAGGCTGAGATGGACCCCCTCCCCAGCCAAGATAGCACAATCTGCTTTAGATGCATGCCTGCTGCTGCCTTTCCTACAACAAAGCCAGCTACACCCCATATTAAGACCATTTTACAGTTAATCCCTCTTAACTTTGTAATTAATCTCCTCTCCACTAATTATGACTTAAGGAGGCTCATGTGAGGAAAAGAAAAAAATCTTCAGCTAAGAGGGACCAGCATAAGAGAGCTGTGGACTGATTCAAATGCTGGAGCAACACAGTTACTACCTCTACAGTATGGCAACTACCTACCCCAACCTGAGGCCAGGGCCATGTTTCTGCTCATGGTACACCTCCCTTTCTGAAGGAATCAATTATACAAAGAGAAAAGGCAAAGGGAAAAACATTTCAAACCAAAACAATTAACAAGCTACGGTTGCTTTTTATTCCTAAGACATTTGATCCCTTAACTATTACATTTCAAATCCATTAAATTCCCAAGTAAGAAAAAAGAAAATGTTCTGTGGCAATAGGGGTCATGGATGAGACGCAACAGAGCAACACAAGTACTCCAGTCTGCGACCACAGTCTTGAGGAAACAGTGTGAAATGAACCACATTGAATACTGATCTGAATATGGCTCTAGCAAGCAGCTTATCGACAGACATCTTTGTCGTTTCTTTGCACAGCAACATACTACTCATGACAGACACTGCTCGTATGTAAAACACTTCTACGTGGTTTATGTGTTCGTTACTGCCCCTGCAGTACTTCCTAGTTAGGGCACTTCTCAGATACAGTCAGAAGTATCCTAAACACACATTTGTTTAAGTTTTCACATTCCATAGCCCATCAGACTGGACCCCTCGTGAAGTATCCATGAAGCATTTCCCAGAAAAGGAGCACTAAAAGCAAGCCACAACTGCCACCATCAAAGGAAACTCTATCTCAGTGGTGGCGGCAGCAGCCTGGCTTTACATGGCTCTGATACTAGGCAGAGTACGCTGCACGTTTGGTCACTGCCCAACGCATCTGCTGTCCTATGGACCACACCCATAAAGCCCACCTGCAGTCGAGAAGCAGCCAAGTAACGCCATCCCTGAGGTCACATAGTATGTTGCCAGGATAAAAGCACACAGAATCTTGATGGTTAATTCACAGCCTGAACTCTGGCTGTTCAGTGCTTCCTGCTGTGGGTGGTCTGTTGGAGAACACCCCAGCTCAGGTCCTAGCGGTGCTGTACTGCAATTCTTAGGTACAGACAACAGAGCTTCGTTTGATAGATTTGCTGATGACAGCAGATAAAGCCACAATGGTGAAAGCACGTAAGGGAAGAATAATTTCCTGTGTATCTAGTATGCCACAAGTTGACAAACTCCAAATTGATTAAAGGTTTTGTTTTGCTTTATCCTCTCCAACGTCTACCCTACTTTTTTGCTTCTCTGCCTCAGGATTATTTTATCTGCAAGTGTCATAAAAGTTACTCCCATTTTTGGCAAGACTTAAAATACAACACGGGCCATGAAGGACTGCTTGGGTCTGGCTCTTCCACAAACCTAGAGTACGAGAATGGGTCTGCTGGTTCTGTACTCTGAGAATCTAGCTGAGCCTTCATGGAAAAAGGGAGGTAGGAAAATGGGCCTGCAGAGCCACCAGAGTTGCACACCCTCCAAGACTCGACAAGAGCCACCCTGGTATATGGAGGAAAGTGGGTAAGAATCAACAGATTACCTGAGGCCCCTGGCTCTGTTGTTCTAGATATTAACTATGCAGTGACTCCATGAAACCTCAAAAAGACTACTGCTATTCACTGATGCTAGCAAGCTGCTAATAAAATCAACCCGATATTCAAACATGTTCTTTAGCGTCATCTTCCCAATAATCTTCTCCTCTTTCCTTTGAAAGTTATCAACTATAGTTCATTTCCCATGATTAAATTTGTACCTCTTCTGAGGTGTTAAGGGGTGCCAACACGGCCTCCACAAAGGGTGAGTTCTCAAACATGTTGCTTTCTTTGAAACTCACATGGAGACAGATTTTGGTTCTCAAAGTCTGCTGGAATTTTGCCAGCGTCAATAGAGCCAGTTCATGTGCAGCTTCATGTCTATGAAGTCTGACAAGGAAGGAACCTTCTCTGCTTCTGTTCAAGTTTTCACACTAACTAGCCGAGGGTTGGGGTTTTTGTTCCTTGGACTGGAAAGGAAGTGTCAGCCATCCCACACGATACTCATCACACTGGCTCCCATATTTCTCAAGTCATGGTATAATATTCAAAGCAATTACATAATAGCATTTTGTATTCTGCATAGCTCATTGCTATTAAAGCTAATAAGCTACACCCATGCCAATGACATGATTTTTTTCTGCAATGCAGCAACTCTACTTCAAAAAAGAGCACAATGAAGCTTTTTAAGAGGATGAGACTTATCCTGCAATCTCTGATGGTGTGAGATATTATAGAGCTGCTACCGACATTTGTCTGGGAAGATTTTGCTTAATTCATTCTTGGCTCCACCATCAGTGATGTAATGAGTTCATCCCAACTTGTGGCAAGAGGTTTTTTTTCCCTAACATCCTACGTCTTGATCTGTGCTATATATACATGCAGTGATATGCTCACAGATGTCTATGACAGTGTATTCTCAAATTAAGCAAGTCTATGTTGTACCAGTTTCCTGATGACACAGGATATTAGTAGCAAGATGAATACCAGGTAGCAAGGATCCTCATCCAGCATCATATATTTTTGTACTCTGACAAGTACTTAAATGGTTTTCCTCCTAACCGTTTCTCAGTGTTTTTTCATTTTCTTTCCTAAGACTATGTCTCCATGCTAAATGTCAAAGCACTGAAGATTTTACATCAGGCTATGTTGCACCAACAGTGATTACAGGGGATAATGAAGAGAAAAAACTTTTCATCTGCACTCTACTTCATGAACTAGGTACAGACCCGAGTGCGGACACTGACATGGGTCGAGGGGAATTGTATAGTACTGCAGCAGGCCTGATGGTAAGCTCTGCCCAGCTCCTCATGTGACAGAAAGGGTCATGCACAAATACAACTTGATATCACCTTTGTATTTCATTGATCCTGGAATTAAGCAGTTTAATTATCCCCAGCACAACTTGCTTTGCTGCTGCCTAGCCTTCTCAGGAGACCTAGGGCAGCTGAGGATTTTGGCAGTGTCTTAATGTCTCTAAATCCCTTATTCTTTGGGAAGGAGACCAGGGAGCTCCTATCTTGACATTACAGCACTTCGCTCAGGGATTTTCAAATCCTGATGGTATCCCTTAGGAATAAACTAACCTTGGAGACAAGGTAAAAGGGACAAATTTAATTAGACCTGTAATTTCTTATTCCTGCATTAAGGTAAAAGCAGAGTAGAGCCAAGGTTCTCCTTCACAGTGATTTGATAGGGTCAGCATTTCCTTGAGTACCTCTGCACTTTCTGGAGATAATATTGCAGCAGGCTGATCATAAGAGTTAAATGAGGTGTGGGTTGAAGCTTGCCAAATACATTTTGGAAGTGCACTCAGTGTCTGGGAGGGCATGGAGGAAGAAGCAGAGATACTGCCCTGCAAAGCCTGCCACCAAAAGCAGGATCCAGCTAATACACCTATATTACCAGACTGAGACTGCCAGACCTGATGTTCAGAAACACTATCAAGCCCAGCTAAAGTCATCAAACAGCTGCAAGTGTCCTGAAAAAAACCCAAACCAAAACCAACCTCCGTCTACACGAAGTAGATGTTTCCTGGAAAACAGCATTGGAAGGAGGAATTCAACTTTTAATTGGGAAATAAAGTACAACACAACTATTTCCCCTCAAATCTGTCACACATCATCTTAACCTGTGGTCACAGCACTTAAGTCTTTCCTTTCCTTGGCCAGCTGTCTATCCACACTGTTATTTGTTCTGTTTCATTCAAGAAGAGTAAACACCTCTTGCAAGATTCTGAAAGGGGAAAATGGTACATAGCATGTGTGAACTCTGTGTCTGCCATTGTGTATGTGTAGGGTTGTATGAGTTGAGGACTGAAATTATTTTTTTCCTCTTTTATATGAAGTTATCTGATTTATTGACAGTCACAGAGAGCAGGGCATAAAAATACTGGTCTGACATTCAAAAACTTGGGTTTAACTAAATTTCACCATAACTAAATATTCACCACCACTGAAATACAGAGGAACTAGAGCCTTTGACAAACAACTATATCACTTGTGGAGGAGATCTGACAGCAAACAGCAAGTCTGTGATACATCTGGCAAAGCTAATTAGAAGTTAGTCAGCAGACAGCTCTGCAGTAGAAAGATCTGGTTTTGTCTTAATCCTACAACATGCTGTTACTATCACAGCTCACTAGAAAAAGTTCTGCTACCATCTTTAGCAGCCCTGGTAATCCTATCCCAAAAAGGATCAGCCAAAAAGGTTTTTGAGAATTCATCACATCCATGAGCCCAAAGGGCAACCTGAGTTACTTTTGGAAGGGGCACTCATGAAAATGCAAAATCAAGACCTCTAGCCTGTCAGCTATAAAACAAGATACATCCCATGTGGTATTTGCAATGAAACAGCTAGGTTATTTTTAATTGTTTAACAAGATCAAGGAGATTGACTTTGGCACATAAAGGCTCAGTACTCCCCCAAGGTCTACAAGCTAACCTAAGAAGCAGTATATGAACACTTACTGCCTTCCAGAGCATGGCCACCTTGCTAAACTTTGTCAATAATTAAACTATCTCTTCAGTGGTAACTGGACCAATATGACCCCTTCATAATATGTTCTTTCTTTCACATACAAACATGCATACTAAAGCCATCAACTGGCAGCAATGTTTAGTTATTAATAATCTGACCAGACTGGAAACAACAAATTCCTCATACAAGAACACTGACTTCCACACAGTTTGTAAAAGCTGTCTTTATTTTCTGGTATATTTATTATTAGTCTACAAGGTGTTTGTAAAATGATTCATGCACAAGACAGTTAATTACAAAATACTCAAAGGTTGAAAGTTCCCTTTTTTTTTTTAGGAACTACATCTTGCAAAATCATTTGGAAGATTTGACAGTAGCCTCACGGATGTTTTTATTTCTTGATAATACCACCTTATTATCTTGGCTCCAGAAATATCCAAAGACTTCATCTCTATTGTGTTAAGCACTACACAAACACACAAAATGAATCAACAAACCTTTCTTCTAAGAGCTTATATATGAAATTGCTATCTTCATTGAGCATCATGAGAAATTTTAAGGCATATGCCAAAAGTT
The DNA here is from genome assembly GCA_013400835.1 of Zapornia atra. Classification (NCBI taxonomy): domain Eukaryota; kingdom Metazoa; phylum Chordata; class Aves; order Gruiformes; family Rallidae; genus Zapornia; species Zapornia atra. The sequence continues at coordinate 30,822 of VZTU01030155.1, forward strand.
TAATTCCATTTGTAGGTAAAGCAATAGGAAGTGCCTGGAAAATTTCAGCACTATCACAATCACGTAGCTTAGAGTGAACAGCAAGAGCAATATTTAAATCACAGGAAGCAATTTGGCTAGTCCTAATGATCTAAGATACCAAGTATTCAGCACAAAATATTTTGTATCCCAGCAACTCCCAAATTGTTGTTAAAATCTTAATCCTACAGCTTTACATATGATATGAAAATTTGGCCTTTTATACAAGTACCTACTGAATAGGTTGAAAGGTGCAACAAAATTCAGTCCTATTCACACAGAGAAATGAGTATTTTTCATGTTACTAATTAAGGGCATTTTAAAAACCCTGCATGTGCACTGTATGGGCATGAATAACCCGGCATGCATACACACAAATACTTTCCAGTTCTAGCATTTGCGGGAGCCTTAAGCCAGCTCTATCATGTCTTACACAGTAACGATATCTGCAGAGATAAAGAGTGAACCTTTACAAAGAGAAAGCCTTTAATCAGTCTTCTAATCAGAGTCTGAACTAATGAGGAAAGTCTCAGTGCAATCGAGATAGCTTTTGCTTAACTACATCTGACATTTTGGAATAGATTAGGTTCTAATGGTCTACGGCAGAGCTTTCTCTTCAGAAACCTTGGGATGTCATTAATAAATACTGGCCATCATATAGGGACTCCACACCTCTGTAGTCGAGACAAAACATCTTATAGGAAATCACTGCCTACTGTGTCGTGAACCACATCAGTGAAGCCAGGCGCAACATCCATCAAAGATTAAAAGAGCAGAAAACGAACACTGCTGTGACCAAACACTTGAAATCATGTGTCGACTGCCACAAACAATTAGAATTCAGCAGGGGTATTCTCAGGCATTCACAAATCATGACTGCAGGAGACCTCAGGAAATGGGGCCACGATTAACCCATCCTGCTGTCCTCAGCCATAACAACGGGCTGTTACAGGGAAGAAGCTGCAAGCTTTCTTGTCATGAAAAAACAAAGACTCATTTTCCTAAAACTGCACCTCCTGATCAGGATGTGAACAACAGTCTGTTATACATGGAAACTTAAAGGTACAGAGAGCAGAAAATCTGAGCTTAATTATGTATTTTTTTAGTAAGGAGGGAGACCTGCATCTGGCAGCTCAAAGGCTGCAGACTTGGGGTCTCCAAGGAAGGCAGCAGCTCTTATCCCCCCATGTCTAGTGTCAATCTCAGCACATCTTTGCAGACCACTGACAGTGTCCATCAGTTAGGACCCATATTGTCCTTCCTTACACACACAGAAAGACAATCACTACAGGCAGACAGGGTGGACATAACATTTTCTGGTTCTGGGTGGGTAAAGAACAGAAATACCTTCTGAGCATCAGAGCTTGTGAAAATTTGTAAAAACTGTAGAATAAAATTGCTAGGTTTGAATAATATTGGGCTCACAGAAAAAACAAGGCCAAGCTACTCATGGTATTGTGTCCACAGGCACACAAAAATTAGGGAAAGTCTCCTCTTTCTGCTTTTTGGTTTAAAATGGGTCAGTTGAATTTCATCCTATATTCTCAAATCTACATCAAGACTCCCTGAGATAGCCCGAGAACTGAAATGGGAACTTCCTCACCTGCCATTTGGAAAAGGCATAGCATTGAATTTTCACCAAAAGGGCTGGAAGGGCTGGCCCTGCTGGCTAGCATATCCCCACTGCCCTTCAGGTACCTGTTCTGCCTTTACCCGGACATCACAAGCTCTGGAGTCCTCCTCCAACTATCTCTCCCATAGCCTCTTTACAACCTCATTCATGTAGGCCCTCCTGCACTGCCTTGGTATTTGTAGTTGGCTGTGGAGCTCTGCTTTCACAGAATGTTTTGATCAGACTTTCAAAGTTTTATCTTTTTCATGTAAGTTTAGGCTTCCCACCCAATATTCTTACATGCAGGCACGTTTTTTGGCAAAGAGCTCAAGCTGAGAGCACCCAATACCTTTAAAGTCAAGTCTTGCGTATTTTAAGAGAGCTCTCAAGGTGGATAGGCTCAAAGGCAAACACCACTGATATCAGTGCAAGTTTTCTACTGTATGGTATCAACCTGTTCTTTACAATGTGTCTCACTAGAAGACATGATTGAATACTGAGGAGAAATATATACAGAGATGTAGGAAAAGAATAATTAAATGCAGTAATTGGCTGCAATGCAAAAGAAAATGGACAGGCTTCAACATGCCTCCTGTACTATGAAACACTCGGGCAAGTACAAAGTGGCCCGTTTTGAGAACTGCCAATAAATACATTCCATGAATCTACACGAACTAGAAGATGACTAACTGGCACACACAATTACAGTTTAATAGAATTTGCAGTTTATGGAGATAACTACTGTTTAGAGCTGTTACTCCTACACTTCATTTATTTCTCCTCCAGAAGAGCTTTGATTTTCCATTTACATCCTTCTAGTCCCTTACATGCCTGTTCATCTGGACATAGGGAACCCAGATCTTTCCAGCCCATGAAGAATAACAGGTCTTCCCAGGTTAGTCCTTGATGAGCCAGAGGAGTGACATGAGACACTCATCTTAATCAGGGAATAAGTATGACACATTGCAGAGTACTTGAGATAAGGCACCAAGACCTCATTAACTCATTTTCAGTTACACTGCATGGGATTGTGAATGTTCAGATCACCGGCAACACACTGCATAGAGGCAGAGCCTGGGACAAGGCACAAAAACACTGGAGGTGGCTAAAATCAGAACAGGCTAAAACTGGCTTAGCCACTGGCTTAGCCACTTACCTTTAGACATCTTCAGAGGTGCCTTCTGAGTTATTGATTAGAGCCTGTTAACTCAGCAGCAGCAGGGAGATGGGACAGACAGTCCTCCCATATCTGTTACTGCTGAAGAAGGATGACAAAGGAACACCTTGGCACCCTTATTTTCACTTCCTGAACAAATCTGATAATGAAATTGACTAACAGATTTGCCCAGGCTATTTGTATCTCTTCAGACTCTCATGGACCTGGGATACTGGCATAACAGGCAGGTTACACTGTGAAGGTCAGTGGCATTTAAAGTTAAAAGATTTTTTAAAAAAATACTTAATAATTCAGATGTTTCTGAAGTTAGTACTGGTGGGCTGTTGAAAAAAAAAGTCTATTGCATTATATAGAGGAAGTTAGAAAAGCAAAGAACATTCATGCATATATTCCTTCCCAGATGAGAAGCAGGAAAATAAGAGTAAACATTCTTCTCAGACAGAAGGATTCAGAGAATTTTGAGTCAAAACCAACTTCCATTCAAATCCATGAACAGATACCAGCAGACAGGGGTTTAATCAGGCCTCAGATTATTCTCAATATCTGTGATAGTATGACAGAATTGAGCATGGTAAATTAATAATTTCACTGTGCATGATACAGGAAAGGGATACAAATTAGGGACTTCCCAATTCATAAGGTCTCACTTCCATGCTCTCAAACTTAGCAAACGAAGACACATTAAGACAGAAGAGTTTGTATTTGGAACAAGTGTGTGTAGTACGGGGATTACAATTTATTCTCTTTCCATGTCTGAAGACCTGGAACAAACTGAGCTCTTCAAAGTTCCATTAGTCCCCCAACAATCTGTAAACACATACACTTCTTTATACATTAACAACCTGTTTTCCTCTCCCAAACAATCATTTCTCATCAATTATTGCCAACATAATGAACATTTTCTGCTCTCCTGCCCTAAGCCACATATCTCTTTCTTAGCAATATATCCATTCCAGAGTGCATCAAGAGTCCACTACTGCTTCAGAAATATTTCAGGATTTATAGGAAGACACTACAAAACCTGTCTGCTGTTCCTAGAAAATAGCACTTTCTGGCTGTACTACCATCTTTCAGCAATGAACTAAGCCAACAAATCCACATACATGTTGCTCAAAAATCTTTAAACAGAAAACATGGTCTAAGTCTATATCACCATAAAGAGAAGAAAAAAATGAACAGGCAGTTTATTTGCCATTTTTCTAAAACAGGAAAATGTTGAGACATTACACAATATCATTAGGCAGATGTGAGAGGGTTTTTCCACATTGTGAAGGTTAGCTGTGGAACTCATTGCCACAAGAAATGGATCCTTGAAATGCAAAATTAAAAAAAAAAAAAAAAGACAAAACTATGGAAAAAAGCCCCAAACACATTAATCAAGGACTATAAAAACTACAGACCCACTCAGCTGTTCCTTGAGAAGCACCAGGAGAATATCATGGGGAAGCAGCCAATATATTTCTCCCAATCTCTCATTCCCTTCTAAGCATCTGTTACTGACCACAGAGCGACAAAATGCTGGGCTGAAAAGACCTCTGGTCTGCCCCAAACCAGGCCATTCCTATAGAAGCAGATGCCCCAATCCTAACAGAGGTTACGTTTAATTTCTCTCAACAGGGAAGCCATCCCACAGCAATAGCATGAAACTGATGAAATTCAGAGACTGTTTTACAAGCCAAGGATTTCTTACATGGTGCTGCTGAAGTAATGGAAAGGCCATATAAGCTAGAGAGCATGAGGAAAATTCTCGGTACAATGTGCCTCTCCCTACATCTGCCTCAGGCTTTTGAAACTCATTTCCATAGTAATTTCCTTCTCAACTTGACATTGCTTTGCTCCTAGTTCAATGAATACCTCCCCTGTTTGGTGAAATTCCTGCTAGGATACAGGATGTGAGCGCTTAATACAGTTTGCATTCAAATTATGTTTCTATGCCTTCTTCAGGATATGTAGTTTTAAATTCCAAAGTACTGGTCAACACCTTAAAGAAAAACAAAATTGCTGAAGCAAAACAACACTTCCTGGAATACAGCATGAATTCTCAATTAGATTAAAACTCAACCTGTGCCCATGCACATTAATAAACAAGGAGTTTCCCATGCACTGCACAAGTATCAAATCTCAATTGCTGTCCCTGAGTGTGGACTGCTGAAGTCCAGCCATATCAACGTCTTCATAAATTCATAAACCAGCATCACTCAGTTGTCACTGAGTGCAATAGAATGGATATAGTTTCCTGCAGCCAAAGCCACAGCCTACTATTTTACAAAGACAGCATAACTCTTGGTATTGGACAGGGGTGTAAACTCACATTTCCACCTAAAAAAAAAATGTACTTGCTCTGATCTCCCATAGATGCTGCATTTCTGCTTCAGACTTCATAAATTTATTTTACATAGGACAGAGTTGTTTCTAAAGGAGCCTAAGAACAGAGAAAAGCCTGCAGAAAACTATGGAAGCCAAGAAACACCTGGCAAGAGGAGAGCCCAAGTACCTGTTTGGGCATTAGCAAGTGGAGACCAGGGCCTGCAAAGAACACTACCTACAGTCAAACTGCCTCTTGTTCAGGAGCCCCACAGGTACTCCTTGTTCACTGCTCCACTTCGCTGCCTCACAGCCTGCCAGTGTATGGTCAGCATACACTGGAAGGGGTTTAGAGACTAGAAACCACAAAAATCTTAAAAAGAAAAAATAGTCTGGCCATGCTGAGATGATGCAGAGAATCTAAGTGAAGTTTATGATGCTCTTGTCTTAAAGTTTATTTCTCAAAACTGTATGATTATTTTGCTAAATCATGTTGTGATTCCTGGACTAACACTAAGACTTGAATAATACACCTGCTTACAAACAATGTACCGAAAACAGTTATGGAGATTTCACAGACAAAAAATATCTTGCACCACTGTACCCACTAAAGAGTCACCTTTTAGGGGATCGCAATCCATTACACTGAAGTCAATACGGTCAAGCTCCTCTTGAGACCAAGCAGAATTGCTTGGCTAAATGGTACACAAAGGGCAAAGAAAAAGTATTAAAGAAAAAAAGAGGTTACCCATTTAAACACCCTTGCTAGAAACAAATGAAAGAAAGACTTAGAACTTATTATCTCTCTTTCCTGTTCTAGCTATGCAGTCTTACTCCTTTTATGCCTGCTGTGGTATTAAATTTCATTCCTGGAAGAGCTGATTCAGTTCACTAAATCAGCAGAAAAACATTCCAGCCAAGAAACAAACATGTAAGTAGAGTGCAGACTCAAAACAAAAAATGTTTTAAAATCTTTCTTTAGAATATTATTTTGGTTGGAAAATGGGCTTTAGACTAAGCACAAGTTCTTGAGAGGGTCTGCTTTCTGCAGCACATTTCAGGTTTGTCAAAAAACCCCAACTGTCTTTGAGTCATATGACATAAATTCAACAAAACCACGGCAATTGGCTCCAGAAGGGACGGAACAGCACATTGACGTTTTCCTTCTCTTATATCCTAGGGCAGAGAGCTGAAAGGTCTCCAGGTTGCAAAGGCTGTTATGGCAGAGCATAGGCACAGGAATGAGCAGAATTATAGAGAAAATTCAAGGGACATTGCAAATCTAACCAAGCGCAGAGAAGGCTTTGCTAAGGAACATCATCAACATCTGTCATTCCACTTTGGGTGGAGGCTATTTCCCTGAAAGCCCTACAAGAAGAAATATGTATATTTTGTCCATGCCACATAGCAGGCATATTTGTCCTGAACTTGACAGATTCTTGAAGAATGACCAGGCTTATAAACATGTAGCATACAAGGAAGCATTTATTTGATGCCCACTGCTGCCACTGTTAGCTGTAACTACAGGGCACAGGGAGTCTCTCAACTACTTGTGACCTAACAGTTATGGCTGTGTGTGGCAATGCTCCATAGGAAGAAAGCACTGTTGCAATGCAATGCATTTATGGAAGTCTCATGAGGAAATATTCCTCCTCCACAGGGCCATCTGGAGTGCAGAGCTTTTTTTCCATGACAGATTCAGTGGCAGGGTAAGTTTGACAGTTGGAGGCACTGACCTGCTTTTAACTGTCACTCTTTATGCCATCTCCCATTCTTTTAGACCTAAACAAGGATATGAGTGAAGAGCCAGGATGTTAAAGTAAAAGGACTTAATGAGAATAGGTTTGTTTCCTCCTATCTCATCTGCCACAGGCTCAAAACAAGATGTGGGAATGGAGGAACACAGAATGGTCACACTTTTCTTTGTGTGTGTGTGTTTGGGGTGTTTTGGGGGGTTGGGTTTTTTATTTTGGGTAGGGTTTTTGCTTGCTTGGGATTTTTTTATGTTTCTATAGCTGAAATACCTTATCAAATGGTCTTAGGAGTCATAACTTAAGTATGCATGGAACTGAGACAAACCAGTGGTTAACTTGGTTTAGGACCTTGTCTCTGACAGCAGATAGCATCAGACACTTCCCAGTAAGGGATCAAAAGTGAACATTAAATTAAGAAATGATGAGTGCTTAGGTAGCGGGCTCCCTGTCCTTAAGGAAAAAGTCCTCCCTGAAAACCACTAGTTAGAGATTGGCCTCAGCTCAGGGCACCAGAATTAGAATATATAACAATATGTGCTTCTTTGGAATAGAGTGGTAACTCCTCAAGTACTTAATGCTTTGAAAATGGGAAACTAAAAAGTGCCCATTACTACTCCTTTAGAGATGCAGACAGCAGCAAAATGCTGGAAAAGCTGGTGTAGAGTTATTTGTAAGTTCATCCCTGGGGCTGATCTAGGCACCTGGAATAATGACATTTGAAATGCAACAATAGCAAGTGGTGTGATTAGAAATATGCCAAGGAAAAGCACTTAAAGCCACACCCCATGCTATGAAGAGGAGCAGGGTTGTTCCGTGACATTGTTACAACACTAACTGGGCTATATGTCTAAGGTTATATTCTTGTTAGAACATGATCAAGGTCCCAGCCACACTGCATATTTTAATCATGCTGTAATTGCATCAGGGGACAACAGTAAGATAACCAGGTCCTAAGATGCAGAACATATTTGAGGTGAAGTCAAAGAGAGCAAGAGAATATCCAGGAGTAGAAGAGACAGCACAGTTGAAGTGCCTTAGGGGGAAAAGCCTGATGTCTGCCAGAAAGTCAGAATAAAACGAGGCTTGGATGGAAATCCCGTGATAGATTTGTCAGGACAGCACTGATAGGTTTACTTGCAGGTATAAATTCATTAAAACTTGCTCTGGTTAAAACAAACAAACAAAACCCAAACAATATACCTTGCAATAGAAGCAAGTATGCCCTATAATAAAAGCAGAGGACTGATGAGACTTCCCAAAGTCTGCACCAGATACTTTTTGACTTCCCTTATTATACTATTCCTCTGGAGAAGCCCATGTTTTGATAGGCTACTCCATTAAAGCACTGGAATTACCTTTTTAGCTTGCCTTTACCCAATAGGCTGTTCCTAGTATACTAGTGTGACTCCTCTCCATGAAGCTGTGTCTACAGAAAATGGTGCTGCAGAAGGGAGTCAAATCAAATAACACTGCTGTGCTTGAAAAGGAAAAGTGAAAGACAAAAAAAAAGAGAGAAAGAACACAGCGATAAGAATTCGTACTATGCAGGCTAACAAGGCACCCTTTGGAATCGGTGGAAATTCTTCAGATGTTGGATCAAGCCAAATGTGCTTGCTTTTATGGTGCTGAGTGTTTGACAGGTATCTTTATTCACTGTCATCTCTGTTGACCAGGTACTTATTCATTAACTGCTCTTCTTTATTTATGTATTTATCCTCACTCTAATAGCCAAAGGTTCCATTATTTATCAGGTTGAGATAAAAGCCAGATCTCAGGGTTCAATAGGAATTATAAATAGAGTTAATACATGACCAAACTACAGCCTTAAGAATTATCTCCAAGTTTCAAAATATACAAAACATCAAGCAGGAAGGAGTAACAGTATCTGATTTGCCTTTATGCAGCTTTTCATGTAGCACCCATACTGTGCAGCTACACAAAGAACTAAATCCAAGTAGTAATGTTTGGGGTTTTTCTGTTAGCTGTGCAGAAGTGCATACATAGGATGCAGGATGACAGAGAATATGTCACAGTAGGAACTGAAGCATAACCATGATCCGGAAGCAACTGCTAACTTAGGAAGCCCAAGCTCCTAAGTAGGAGAGTGCTCTAATGTGAAGCTCTTTCGTAATCATAGAATCATTTTGGTTGGAAAAAACCTTTAAGATCAAGTCCAACCATTAGCCTAGCACTGCCAGGTCCAACCACTAAAATATGTCCCTAAGCACCGTGTCTACATGTCTCAAATATATCCAGGGATGATAACTCAACCACTTCCCTGGGCAGGCTGTTTCAATGACTGCTAAACCTTTTGTTGAAGAATTTTTCCCTAATAGCCAAATAAACCTCCCCTGGGGCAACTCGTGGCCATTTACCCAGTTTCCTCAGCCACCCCTCATCAGACTTGTGCTCTAGACCATTCACCAGCTTCATACACACTCCAGCACCTCAATGTCTTTTGTGTAACAAGTGACTCAAAATTGATCACACTACTTGAGGTGCAGTCTCAGCAGTGCTGAGCACAGGGGGATGATCGCTTCCCTGGTCCTGCTGGCTACACTATTTCTGATACGAGCCAGGATGTTCGTGGATTTCTTGGACACATAAAACATCATTTCTATTCTTTCTTTACAAGTCCATTATTGATAATGGACTGATTGAATACTGGGCCAAACTGGCCTCTTGGTGAACCCCATACAGTCGTTCTTGTGGTGATATGTACCTTTTTTAAAAATATATTTTTCAAAAAATATTTACCTTTTTAAAAAAAAAAGAACTTGAAAAAAAGCTCTTTGCTCTACTGAACTTTCTTTGAATGAGACTACAAAGAAAGAAAAAGATGAGAGATAATTCAGGACACTTGACATCATGGGTTCATATTTTGCAACAGATATGAGAAACATTGAAGTTACCTAGAATCACAGAAGAGCCCCCCAAGTTTACACACTCCCTTAAGAAACATCTGAAATGCAAAGAAACCCCAAAGGAACTCCTGCTCACACTTTTGCTTGCTCAGATGCGGATCCAGCTGAAGATCAGGACTCAGAAATGTATTGCTATAGAAAAGCTACATGCAAATCATCTTATAAGGTATCTAGCCTAAGACTCAGAGAAAGGGATTGCTCCTATCCTGAACTGCATCGAAGCAGAGTCAGCTTTCGCACTCTTAATCTGAAGGCATTTCAGAGCAAAGGCATGTCAAAGCTCCTTCCTCAGCTGTCCATGTCAAAGTAGAGTCTCTACCCATATTGGACAAACTTAAAAAAAAATCATATCAGATAAACCACCCCAAATTTCCAGCTGCTTAGCCAAAGCTTGTCTGAATGAGCCAGGTCTCTTTGGCAAGTGAAAACTGGGCTGGATGTCTTGCAACAACACCCTTTCTTGAAGCAATCAGCAATTTCCAAAAGTTTTGCCCATTCCTGTGCAGAATATGAGGGCAGCCATCTTAGAGGAAGTAAAAGAAGCATCTGGGAGAACCACCAACCAAAAGCAGAGTTATTCAAAATGATGAGCCGTCATGCTATATACCAGAATCCCATTACAATACTGGATAGGAAAAACAAGATGACAACTCCTTAAACTAAGGGGCAGAGGAAAAGAAAAAAAAAAATCCAGCCTGTGGCCAGATCTGCACCTACTTTGTGTTGGTTGGAAGAGTCTTTAGCCACGTTTATCTTGAATGCCAAGGTGTGGCTCATGTAGCCAGCACGCCCTAACATGCAACGCACATCTAGATTTGCTCTTATCAGATCAAAATGGAGCAATGCTTGCTGGGACCTGTAGTCTCTGAGGGCCATATCTCTTTATAAAAAGACAGAGGGCCACAGGGCACATCACAGAACTCTGCAGATTGCATGCGGCCCTCCCACAGTTAGTTTGCAACATCACACGCTGCCAGAAGAAAGATCAGATTTGGAATCTGGGCTGCCAAGGCAACAAAGACTGAAAATATTACAAAGACAGATTTCTCAGCTTAAGCAACACAGAGAAAGAAAACTCCTGAGGTTCTCTAGCAGGTACATTGCACTTGTCCTTTTTTCCTCCATACACTAACAAAGCAATAGCTGTGTATTTCATGACCATCAACATTGACACAGTGCAAAAAAAAAAGAAGGGTGGAGAAATACCTTTGCTCCCTCAAAAACCAAACCAAGTTGTTAATAGCGATCTCATCATCTCATCTTTTCACAATGAAAGAGTTTAATATCACCAGAACATTGGAGACATGCATCTGCCAGCCCTCTGGGTTGTATCTGCATCTCAAGTCCTGCTGCTCCAAGTAAGCAGGCCCGTCGCTTCAGCTCAACAAATGGCAGTACTAAGTTTGGGCGATTTTCTTGTTGGTTTGGGTTTATTGTGTATTTAAACAAATCCCTTAAGAGTTAAGCAGCATTTTACATGGATAGCATGACAGCTTTTGGGATACACGACTTGAGATGGCATAGGGCTTTTTACTTGTTTTGTGAAAGAAAATCGAAATACCTAGGGAAAGCTTGGTTGGAAGCTGTTTCTTAGCAATCACTGTTAATGCATAAATGCTTTTTCCCTTTAAAATGCAAAATTTGGAAACTATTCCTCCTGTCACTTACTTGAAAAGGCAATGACTTTCCCCAGTATACCTGGCATTAATGTGACTCCTGAACCACAGATGTCATACAAAAATACAAAACAAGGAGTTTAGAAACTGAAAACAGAGCAAAAGTTTTTCCATGTTTTACTTTTCCCTTCAGTTCATCCACCGGCCTCCCCAGTTTCCCCACTCCTCCTCCCTGTGCTTTCAGAGTCTTAGAATGAGAAGGGAGCATTTAGGAGCCAGTTGGTCTGCCTGAATCTGTAACTAGGCCATAATATTTTAGCCCTCACTTGAGCTTTTCTTTCTATCATGACTGTCATATTTACCTGTCTGTCTGCTTAGGGAGACATGTCACCTGAAAGCAGTAATTTTCATTTGGCTAAAGACATCCACTCTCAGATTAAGTGCATCAGGTCAACCAACAGCTGCTTGCTTAAATATTTTGATGTATTAGAAGAAAAAGAAAGTGCAGAAAACATGGTAAAAATAACTACTCAACAGTAGCACAGGTTATAACCAGAGTCAATGAATTTACAGTGTCACTTAAGAAATCTAGCAGAAAAAATCAAATAGGTGTTTGTCATCCATATTATTATTTAACAATAAAAGAAAATAGAGGAAGAAGAGAAAAACCTGTGTGAAGCCCACCATGCAATGAAACAGGAAGTGTTCCATCTATGTCACATAGGCAACATATGCAATTTCCCCCCAACTTGCTAAGATTACAAAGGCTAAACCAAACATTAGCACATGCTCCTAATTTGACGCCTACCTGCTGGGCTATCCTAGTTGGCAAATACCAGTTCAGCATTGCACAAAGGCAAGGAATTAAGTTGTATTTGTCAGGTTCCCAATCTCAACAGAAATCTAAAGATCCCACTCAGAGCAACTGTGCATTCTGACTTGGCCAAGTCCAGTCTCCTCAAAAAAAACCCAAACAAACCCAAACAAAGAAACCAAAGAACAACTGTAACACAGCCATTCAGAAACTATTTCTTCCAAGAAACTGGTTAAGGGAATGAGTCACAAAAACTCTGAGTAGTGTCTCCATTTACCTCCCTTACTCCAGGAGCTCTCTGTTATACAGCCAAGACAGAGACCAGCGGCCATGCGAACTTGTTGGCTCCTTCCCTGCATGATCTCATTTCTGGGCTAGAAGGTACAGCTAAGCAGCACCAGATGGCCATTGGAGGCTATCCAGACATACATCAAGGTAGCTTCACCCGATCCCCAACAGGCAATTAAGAGTTTTCTGGGGAAGAGAGGAAGGCAGAAGCAAGAATGAATGCTAGCATGAAAGTCCACTGTAAGAAAGGCGAGTCAGCCTACATCAAGAAAGGCTCCCTTTGCCTAATGTTAATCATGCTAACTAATTTTCAGCTATAAAACTAACAAGTTCCTGGCTACTCACCACTAGGCTCATCCCTTGGCAAATGGCACCAAATCACAAACACATCAAATAGTCCAAAATAACTTCCAATTGAAATATACCTGAACTGCACATTGCATGGACATTCCGCACCGTTCAGATGATAGCAGAGGGTGATTGCTGTCTCTGCTGCAGCATTAGTTATACCAACTAACCAAGGCTCAAGACATTGAACACATTTTAAAAATAAGATTTGATGTCTACATAATTATAATGCTCTCATATCTTTCTTAAACTGTGGCCATTTCTGATGAGATGTGGATGACACTGCACATGATTTAACACTGTACTATACCAAAAAATTCAGGGGAAGTTTTGGGAGAGAGAATGTGCAAACTGAACAGGAACTCAGCCAGAAGAGCTCTGTATGTGCCCTATTGAATGGCACAGCATCCCTCAGCATCACAATTACATGCAGTTCACAGCTTTTAGGAAAGATAAATTACAAGCAAAACTATTTACAACATTTAAATTAACTCAGGGCTATTTCAAGTGTGTTTGTGCTGCTATGTGTCTGAAACACAGATTTTCTAGAAAAAGGTTTTCAAACTAATGGAAGAAGCCTATTAATTAAACTTCCTAATTAAAACGTCTTCTATAGCAAATATGTTGTTACTGGAAACAAAACCCTGACACAGAATATCCACATAAGAACAGAAAGTGTGGTTGTGCACCCAATACCTCACAAGTATTAAGGCCAGTAAGGCAGAAATTGTTTTCTATAAACTAGGGATCGACATTAAAAATTCAGTACTCAGAGCACACAGTTACCCAGTGGAATACGAGACAGAACAGTTATTTCTAAGAGCAAAGGAAAAATATGGTGTCTATTATCATTTATCAAAAGGATACTATAAAAATGTCTTTCTATATGCCCTTATAAGTTCAGTAGCAGATCCATTACTTAAATTCTGTAGTAAAATCCCATGATTTGTACTTTTGGTTAACCAACTCTAATTAAATTTTCTTCAAGTCACTACAATTGCTCATCTTTTCAGATTGATAATTGTAAAAGAAGCATCACCTGCAAATGCATTCGAAAATAAAGATTAATGGCTCTGGATAAACAATACCAGCATGGAAACCACAAGTTGCCATGGGTATTTTTTAATTTCTAAAGGATTTCTTTGGATTATTGGTTTTTGGTTTTTTCCCATTTGGAAGTGTACCTCTTTTATGCAGCATTTCATTATTTTCCCTGCCCTAACTTTTCTGCTGAAAATTATGAGCTACATATCCAAAACAGCATCTGAGAATCAGGTCTCCTGCCACCTATATTTGTAAAGAAGGATCTGGCATGCCAGAAGAGCAGGGCCATTGCTAAAGCTTCCAAGAGCAATGTCCTTCCAGTCAGCACTTCCAAGGCTATCCCTGTGGGGGATTGCATGTGGTGCTCTCCTGGAAGAGCCAAAAGGTAAGTCACTTCTATGAAAGGAATCTATAATTACTGCTTTTGTTTAAGCCATGGAGACTGGTGTGATATTTTTAGCAGGAGTCCGAGGAATTTTTGGGAACTGTTTTTATTTTTTTACTTGTATGCAGAGGAAAAGGGGCTTGGGGATTCATTTCTGTAAGTTCACATGTGCCAGATGCTATTAAAAAAGCAGGAAAATCCATTATATACCCTACATATAGACACACCTTTATGTATTCCTGTATTCCCATCAGCACAGTAGTAGTAAGACAATCCAGTCATGGGTTTGGGATTTTCCACCTTTCCAGTACACAAGGCAAGGGTATCACAGCCTGATACACTTGAGCAGAGGATCAGCTCAGTGTGGGATCCCCTCCCTGACAGAACCCAAACGCACCAGATCCTCCTGATCAACAGATCATACTGCATCCTGCACACAGTGAGCCCATAAATGAGCCCATTGCTACAGGCCATCACATGCCAGGTAAGATACCTGGCACTTTTGGTGTGGAAGTAAGAATACTGCATGAGAAGCAGAGCACCTGGAAGCCAGCAGGGCTTTCATCCACATAATGGATAAAAAGCTGCCACATTCACTGCAAACCGTGTAAAACTCTGGCACGGGAGTCAGTTGCACATCTAATGTTCAACGTGCAGGGTTTGGCAAATCTTGGCAAGAAATTTAATAATTTACTGAGGAAAAGCAACAGAAAATAGACCAGTGGCAGAACTAAACTCCAAAGATTTTCTGTAAGAAAGTTACAGGCAGCAAAGCCATCACATTCAGTGCAGCAGGCAGGTGTTTTGTTACATGCCCATAAAATACATGCTCTTGTCAACTGGCAGCTTTGAATTCCAGGCCAGTTCATATTCACCCCAGAAGCTGCTCACATACCAGAGAGAGTAAAGAAATATACATCCACTCAGGAAGTTTAGAAAGTGGCAGAATGGCATTGAAAACCCAAATAAAAGCTCCTATTTTGTCAACCACTTTTCATTTGTACATACGTGCGCTCCTGTGCATCATGACGGAAAATACCTTGTACGCAAACGTTGTTTCGGTGATCTGTGCCGAAAAAGACCAAAACCTGATGCTAAAGGGAAAACAACCAGTACATTTGAAAACACCTATCAAACTGGATTTACTTCTGTGCTACAGATGAGCTGGTCAGTTATCAGCCTCATCATCCTCTGAATTACCAGAGGACAATATAAATAATTATTTGAAGGGCCTCTAAGAATGTGAAAATCCTCTTTCTAAAAAGTGTTTCTGCTTTGATGATACAGATTGCTAACACTGCATATTTTTATGTTTTCAAGAGTATTATAGCAGCCCTTCACTAGGCTGCCTCATCATAATTCCTGATGGTGAAGTTGTCTGTCTTGCATTTTGTCCATAATTCAGATGTTTCTGTACTATCAAATCCAGACGAGTTTAACACAAACAATCCAAAAGAACACTTTTACTTTAGATAGGTAGCTCTCAAAGTTCAAACAGTCCTGAAAAACTGAAGAACAGGACCCAGTCAACATTTTTCTCACTGAGACAGAATCCCTTCTGCTCATTCACAAAATACCATTAATGTCTGCACAGCAAGCTCACTTGTCCCAAACAACAGGAGAGATCACAGCACAGCTATGGAGGGGTTAGGGATATTGTGTGCTAACAAACGTCAAAGCCGCCTTGGAATTTGCCAACTGTAAACCATGTGTTCCTTTCCCTTGCAGTCTCAAAAGAGGAAGAGGCAGCTAGTTTGTAATCTGCTCAGGTATTTCTGCTATGCGCCTCGGCTGGCCAATATGAATCATTTTGTGACAGACAGGTTATGCAATCTCCAAAAAACTAAATTGCAGGCTAGTTGATGGGAAAGGAGGAAGTCTTGTTACTGGCAAGGGCCATCACATACACAAAACAAGAGTGAAAAATGCAAACAACAAGAACAAATAGAACTTGTGTCTCCAATAACTTTTTTGCTGTTAAAAATAAGGATGTGTGTTAGGATTCCATAACATGCAGCACGGTTAGTGATTGCTGGTGCAGTAATGCAACCAATGCGATCTGGTTTTGGGGGGCTTTAAGAAGATTGCTGCAGAAGAAAGTGGCTGCACCATTACACATGTGGGCCAGGTCACCTGAGCAAAGCCCACTCTGGCTGTAATTGTCATGTAAACTGCAGTCCAGCCTGCACTGACCCACAAGCATTCTGACCCTCCCTAGGACACAGAGATGGCACAAGCCAGAAACTCTGCAGCCCTTCCAAACCCTCCTCAGCCTCTTAATGCCCCTTGCAAAAGCTAGGGCATGTTCAAACTGCTGCTGCACTGCAGCTGTCCCCTCGGAAGCTGCAGGTGAGCAGGCAGAGTTAGGGCCCTGCCCTACAGGATATCAATCAATTCTAGTCAATCTGTAAGACATCTGCAGAAAGAGGCAAAAAACATTCTCCCCACTTCTTTCCTTTCCTGACATTCTGCACTACCCTGTTACTGCACTGACACGTTCCCTGTACTGCCTCTTTGTATTGGTAGAAGGGTTTGCTTGGGGTTTTAACAGCCCAAGCCATGGCAAGTCATAGCAAAGCAGTCTAGCACAAAGTATGTTTTCTCAAACTGTGCATTTTTCAAACTTGATCTGGTACCTGAACTTTAACTGTCACTTTCATTTTTCTTGTATCATTCACAGTAGCAAAGGTCTCAAAGGTCAAATTATGCCTCCAGTTACACACATACAGCTCCAGAGGTCATATTCCCCCCCATCCAAATAATACAAGGAAGAACTCAGTGGGGGTAGGGGAAACAGCATAGTGTAACAAGCTGTTCTTTGTTACTTTCTTAGGCAATGTGCAAAGCTGGCAGTCAGAAATCTATTTTAACTAAGTTTCTTACGAGACAATTTACTAATTTTGCTATGACAAGCAAAACTGCACACTCAGTGAGTCAATGTTTCCACAATTTGCACATTATTTCTGTACATTCTTCTGTGTTTCCTGAGTGTAGTGTAGACGCATGTGAAGGATCAACTTTACTTAGCTTTTCTTATCCCATACAGATGGGAAACACTACTGCTGCCACAGCAGCAACTTGTGCTTTCTGCCTCTCAGTCAATCTGGGGTTGAAATTAGTATCACTTTTCTTGGGGTCTGCTTAGAACAACTTAACCTTTACCTGCAAACAGGGATGTGCTCATGAAGAACCACTCTCATAGCACCTTTTCCAGTGGGTTTCAGAAGCTAAAAATACTGAGCATGAGGGCCTTCTAAAAGCTACAAACCAGCACCACAGCTAATCACAGGGCACTTTTCTGCATCCTCTAAAGCCTTTAAAATCATTTAAAGCAAAGGAATTCACAGTAAAAGCAGAGATGCTCTTCTCACCCCAAGCATGAGAAAGCATCTCAGCTCATTTCTGTTGCACAGATGAAGCCAGGCACACAAATGGGAAACACTCTGGCAGCTTCGACCAAACCTATTTGAATGCATTCCTCTAGACTGCACAGGATGAAAACATGCTGTAATTGTATTGGGGGGGGAAGAACTCTAGTTTAGATCAATACACATATATTTCATTGTGAAATGTTATGTTTCAAGTTAAAACTGTATTACAAAAAAGACCAAGCTTTATTCAGGTAGCCTAAAACCAGCCAGATCAACCCAAGAAACCTCCCAGCAATATTTACTTAGCAGAAGACCTGTGAAAAACATTTCATTTAGGAAGAGATTGTGTAAAGTATCAATCTCTTATGTGAAAAGGGAAAGCAAGTCTAGCATAGCATTAATTATGTCCCCTTCAGTAAGAAACATCACAATGTTTAAAACCACCTGAACACAAACTGCATGTGCTATTATTGCTAGAAATAAAGCTTCAAGCCAAAGTAATACCTCTGCTAGCATTAATACTATTTTGAACCATTATTACAGCTGAAGATACCTGATCTTTGTTCAAATTAAGGATGAATGTTACTTTGCAGACATTAGTGTTGCAGAGGCTGTTGAAAACTATCAAAAGAGAGACAGATGTTTGAAACAGAAGTTATGATTTCCTACAACCACGTTACTGCTGAGCAGTGCTTACAGATCCAAGACCTTTTCTGCTTCTCACACAACCCCACCAGTGAGTAGGCTAGGGGTACACATGAATCTGGGAGAGGACACAGCCAGAATAGCTGACCCCAACTGACCAAACAGCTGAGCCTAACTTCCCTCCCTAGCAGGGTTCAATGCCAGGTTGGATGGGCCTTTGAACAACCTGGGTTAGTGAAGGGTGTCCCTGCCCACAGCAGCGGGGTGGAACTAGATGATCTTTGAACTCTCTGCCAACCCAAACCATTCACTGATATTCCACACAACATCACGCTCAGCATGTAAATCTGATGGAAGGAGGAGGAAAAGGGGAACATTCAGTTGTGACATTTCTCTTCCCAAGTAACCACTGCAGGTGATGGAGCTCTGGGTCCCTAAAGATGGCTGGACACCTACCTGCTGATGTGAAGTGGTGAATGAATTCCTTGGTTTGCTTTGCTTGCATATATAGCTTTTTCTTTACTTATTAAACTGCCTTCATCTCAATCCATCACTTTTCTCACATTTACCTTTCTGGTTCTCCCCCCCATCCCACCAAGGGTGAGGCGTGTATGAGCAAGGAACTGTGTGGTGCTTAGTTGCCACAGGGGCTAAACTACAGAAAGGGTGGTTTTATATGCTACCTTATACTTTAAAATATGTTAAAAGTTACGTTTATGAACTTTCCCAAAGGCTACCACAAGTATATCAACAAAGACAGAAATGAGCATTTGCTTAATAATTTAAAAATCAAGAACTTTAAGGTGAATATTGAATGAGGTAAAATGTGATAATATACAAATAACCGACTGGAATACTCTAAACACTGTATAGCTCACATATTTTCTTCTTCATTATCAGATTTTTCTAGAAAACAGTCTTTGCTCTGAGAGAGACAAGTGCTGCTTATTATACTATTTGTCTCAAACCATATCTTAAAACCCAGTATTTTATGAAGAGTAAAACCAGACAGTCTCCAGCATGTCTTCCCTTGAACTCTACAATCAACAATTAACATTAATTGTTTTCTTTCCACAAATGTTTTCTCCCAGATTCCCAATTTAACATGCTGTTCAAATTGTCTCATTCTTTCAATCCTTTTAAGCACAATTATTAAAAGCCCACAAATATCTTCACCAAAACCCAAGAAGTTAAGCATTACAAGCTCAGGAACAGCTAAAATACAAAAGGCAGCACTTAAATGCTTCTGTTCTCCTTAGGTAATTTATTCTTTAAATCTGATGATGATTATTTGTGGACAGCAAGAAAAGGCCAAAAAATGGTTTTCCTTCCAGCAGTTATCACTAACTCCATGCACATCTTTCATTCCAAGTTACCATAGGCACTGAAACAAAGGACCATAAAAACCACTCCAAATTCTATCAGAATGTATTTTTCTCTCATCTTAACTCCCAAAATCCTGGCCCCAGTAAAGTCAACGGCAAAACCACCACAAGTGGAGGAAGATGAGGTCTCTCCAGGAGCCCATGGGAGACCTTTTGAAGGAGTTACCTCTGCACTAGCTCCTCTTTGAAATGCAGTTAAGGCAACGTTTGCCCTAGCCAGCACTCCCCTCTTTGAAGGACAGAATAGTTTAGCTGTTACAGCTGTCTCTGGTGAGTTAGTCCTCTTAACAATGCACATGATAACAATCCATTTGCACATATTTCCATCAGACTACACTGATGGCCATATTACTGTCTAGCCCCCAGACACCCTGGGATGACACTACACACCTTCAGGACTCATACCTGCCATTCACAGAGCTCACAGGTTTTTCCTGGGAACAAGTGCCATCTGTCTCCGTTTTCACTTGTGCTTCAGAGGAGAGTCCCACTGAAGCAGGTTGTCTCACTGTCCACATATAATACTTTCCCCAGTCCCCTGAGGTGAGATATTCCCATCATCTCAGTTTACCTTTTTGTATGTTTCCCTGCAGATCTCAGCCACATCAGACCATGGGCAGCGGTTCAGTACTGCATGGAAGATGAGTCCTCAGTGAAGGAGTCTTCCACTTGCATAGCGCCTTCCAGAGCCTTCTATTCTATAGCAAGAAGCCACTCAGTCCTTCCAGGATCAGACACCTGAAAAAGCAAACATTTCCATTAGTGAAAATCTCCTCAAAAATGAAAAAAAGCCTTTTCTGCAATGATCCCAACATTGGGAAGGAGAGGGGACAGATAGTATCTTCTACCTTTGGATACTGCATCCATTCACTGTTTAGGATGGCACCCATCCCCGAGACAATGATTCCATGTTTATAATTACATTCTTATAGTTTAGTAATTTTAAAAAATCAGGTTCCTTTCTGTTTTCTATAATGTGAAACTACATCAATAACAGTGATGTTGACTTCATGTCAATATTTCAACTAAAGAAAAAAATACTAACAGATTTCTCAAGGAGTAACAGACTAAGCTAGAGCCAGCAGTTTAAAATAACTGGAATGCAAGTTAGTGATTCTGAGCAAAGATATTCTTCTAAGTTGGAATAAGAAAGCCTTTCCAATTTTATTTACAGTTTTTAAGTATTCAGAAACAGACTACTGAAGAACAGTGGAGGGTTTTTTTCTATTCTAGCCAGGAGATTCACAAGGGATTTATGAAAGTTTTTTTAAAAACAAGTAAAAGTCATCAGGTCACAGATACCAAGTTGCCCTCTTACTGCAAAAATGTAAATGCTATCGCTCTACAAAAATATCAAGAATTTCCTCATTATACCACACATAAGGCAAAGTCTTTATATTTATTGTTATAGGACAATCAGCTACAGGGCCCTCTAGTATTTTAGAGCAAAATCACATGAAATTTTTAGCAGTCATTCTCTGGAGGGAAAATTCAAGGTGACTGGAACAGTCCTTTATATGGATAAAAATATGCTTATAATTAGAACAGACTTCTTATATGATCATTTTGCATTTCTTATTCATGTTAGAAGATTGCAGAAAAGGTATAGATACTTGAAAAGACACAAAACTATAATTGATGTTATTTTAATTCTGTATTATAAAGAAACAACCTACATCATCCTGGTTGGAACTAAAAAGCTACACTGCCTCTTTCTTGAAAGTCTGAGCAGCTATGGGGAGCTATTCATTAGTAAGGAGGTAAAACCACACACAAAGTTCACGAGCTCTTCCTGAGTGTCACAGTGGCACTTGAAGATTGTCACACAAAATGCAGCATATGAGGTTATGCAAAAATTTGAGAAGTGAAGAGGTCTCAGATGAAAGGGGCATGGGCAAGCTCTGGTCTGTGGAACAACAGGTTAAAACTGGCCATCTAGAGTTTTGAGTCATTTCTACAGAGGTTTGTGACTGTGACCCTGCTCTTGGTTCAGCCTATGGAGTCCACTTAAGTACATGCAGGCAGATGCTAACAGAGATCACTAGAGACAGTGGGGTTCCCTCAGCTGAAAACCCAACCTCCCAGTGCAAACTCCCCAAAGCGAAACACAGAAGATATATCCTACCCCCTGCATTGCCTGCACACACAAGAGAGAGGGGGCAGAGCCTCCACAGTTCTGACATGCAAATTTTATTTCACCAGTGTGACATTAGCCAGACCCTGGCCAGTCTCATCCTCGAGCCTACCACTACACAAACACCTCTGCCGCTGCTTTATTAAAGCAGTCACAAATCTACATGGACTTATCCTGTCATTGGGTGTTATTTGCATATCAGTAGATCTGTATACCTGGGAACTGGCAGTGCTTATGCTGTCCCCTTTCTAGAAGAGAGAAAACAATTTAATTTCTGTTTCTGGGGCTGTCAGACTAACTTGCTTGCTTGTTCTGTTTGTGGTTTGGGTTTGTTTTAAACAATAAGGCTATTAAAACTCACTCAACAAGCAGAGACACAGAGAAAGCTGTGTAGACCCTGATCAAGATGATCTCAATTTCATTGCAGGAGGCTGATTTACCTTTTGAAACCAGAGCCAATCTTCACAGATATTCACATGAAAATGAAACTCTTTGATTGACAAAGTGAGTGATACAATGTACAAGTATTCGTATACATACAGTATGAGGTAACACACAAAACATTTATGGGAAAACATAAGCACATCTTGCATTAAGTGGGTAGGTAGTTAGCAGACTTGGAAAAGGGCTTGCAGGCCCAAAAGCTTACCTATCTCCTCCCAGTTATGTCAGTAAGTCTAATAAAAGAAGCTACTTCTCCCTGCAAATACGCTGTTGCAAAAACTTGAACTTTTTGTTTTCTAGAATGCTCTGGTCATTCACCCCACAGACACCCCTTTGTGGTTTGTACAGGTATCCAGATGAAGTCCTACCCTGTCACATTCAGGAGAAAATGAAATTTTCAGTGAAATTGCAATAATAGGCAGCCCTGAAGACATAGAAATGTAATGACCAACCAGTCTGATTCTGGTTTAGCAGTAAGCAGTTTATTTCTAGTAAAACTTGTGGATCAGCATCTAGGGATAAATGAAGGATACCAGGCAGGAAAACAGAGGTTGAGGTAGAGGTTTAAATAGAAATGCTTACATTGAAAGGTGTATATGATCTTACACAAGGGTTAGACGATGGGAACTAGTTTAACTCACCAAAGAGGATAAAAAAATGCATCAATATTCTCTACTTAGGCAACTTCCTTTCCTTGCCTTGGGCTTGCTTTACACATTTGCAATTAAGAAAAAAATAGTTTGTGAAATGAAGCATATGAAATATCTCATATATGAGATATATATAGCTGGAGATGTTCTGATACATCAGCCATTGTCATGTAAAGCAGAAAACAATTCTTAGGCTGTGAAGGGAATCTCTTTGCTCTCGCTGTTTTCTGTGTCCTTCCCTGGGGCCTGACTTGGTATCTTGATTTACTAAATTAAAGGCTATTTAGTAACAGTGAGAAAATCACTCCTATCAGTCACTGTTCAGTTCAGGTCCTCACTATATGTTACTGGCAAGGCTGCAAAACCTGAGAGCAGAAGCTGAGCTATCAGAATCCAGTTGCCTCAACACATTTGCTGTATAAAGAGATGCAAGCAAGAAAGCATCGTATCTGAGTTGGCAATAAAACACTTAAAATTTGGGAGCAATGCTTGAAAAAAAATCTCATAAAACTAGTTATTTCTCTCCCCACACAGTTCCACCCACTTCAATTATCATTACTCTGAACTCCAGAACTTTCTAACAAAGCAAATAATTGAGTGACAACAGATGAGGGGGGGGGGGGGGTTGCCTTTTTTTGCATTTATTTTTTATTACAGGAAGTTCCTGGAACGCAGGCCTGAGTCATTTAAATGTAACAAGTGGTGAGTAAATAGCTACTTGAAGATTTTTAAGGATTTGTGAAAGCCTACAAGAGTTAGATTACAGGGAAGAAGAGACCATCCCCAATGCAGCAGCACAAAAACATGACTGGGGTCACTATCACTCCAGCTAACGCACGTCTGTTACTTAGCAATCAAAAAATCAGAGACTGCAGTCATAATCACTGTCCTGGACCTGCATATTGCACAAAGTTGTCCATAAAATTACTCATGTGCATAAGTAGTCCCACATGGTTCAGTGGGTCTCATTACATCTAAGTGTTAGCGGGGGTCTTAGGTCAGGATACTGCATTCCTTAAACCAGACAGATTCCCATTGAAGTGATTAGGAGCACTTGGTTTGCCAAATAGAAAGAATTTCACAGGTATTTGTTTGAAGTGTGATACAAATTTACTTTAGCCACATTTCCACCTTTCTTTAATGTTTGCAGGAAAAAGCTGCTTTAGTGCACCAGCATTACCGATCAAGGCAAATCTCAGACTGACATTCACAGGTATTTGCACCAAAAGTTTGTGTGCAGAGTTGCTACTACACATTTCAGTCATCTGACCAAATCATAATGAAGCAACAACTCAAATTTCTGTGTCTCATACATTTACTGATTCTTAAGTGCCTGTAAGAATTTTGTTAGTTTTTATACATACGAATAAATCATTGCCCTTTTTGCAACTGAAAGGTGAGCTACATTTAGGGCCAGGTAAATCCTATGGTTTGAGCAGTGAGCAAGAGCTGCAACAGTGAAACACAGTAAATTAAGCAGAGATCTTGCTAAATCAGCAACACAGGACTGAACCCTTAGTGCTATTCTCTCCGAATGGATCTATTTGATTATGGGTCATTAGTTCAACCACTTTTAACAAGTACAACCGAATAGGAATGCTATTAAACATTTATCTTCAGGGGCAGATTTACTGGAGAAGATAAGGAGATTGCAGACACTCTACATTAGCACTGCCTATTCCAGCATACATTCCTGTCGTAAGCACCTTTCATTCATAAAAATATCTCAGGCACCCAAAGCATCCTGCAGATGTCTGCCTTTACATGCTGGTGACTGCGCCCTGGCACCCTCCAGACGCTGACCGATTATTTCCAATACACATTTACTTGATTACCTCTTGCTGCTTTCCTATTCCAAGTTGTCAAGACAACAAGGGCAATTTAAAAAAAAAAATACAACCCAAAATCTGAATTTCCCAATACTCAGTCAGTGCTAAGGACACAGAGAACAAGCTTGCTCCTAGCAGCAGCATATTTTGAAAACCAGAACAGTTATTTAGAAGTGTAATTTCTGTCTCCTAAGGACTTATTTAACCCTCATCCCAAGCCCCCATGCGTGACTTCTGCCTCCTTCCAACTCTCGTGCTGGCTACAAAAGAAAGGCACAAGGCAAAGAACAAGGCCTGTCTGTGAGCTCTGGGGATGACTTGGAAGAAATCTAGACAAATTGTCCCAGGTCTTTTGCAGATCTTAATTGCAGGTCTTGCACAGGCTCACAACCCAATCTGTAACACAATGGCACCAACGAAAGTGGCAGAAAGAAATGTCCCTTAACAAGAATGGCTTGCCAGAGCTAGGACAAAGAAAATCATTAGGATAGAAACAAGGAACAATTTACCACCTTGGCTGTAGAGAGGAACAGATCTTACTATCTTACTAAGAAAGAGGGTAAACATGCAAAAACAGTCTCCCTCCTTTCCCTCTGAGATTGGCTTCTCAGAAATTTGTACCTTGACCCAGGTACCATATAAAAGAAATTAAGCAGAAGGAGAGTGCAGTTTTCACAATTCTTGTCTAACTGTTTCAGCCTCTGCAGACACTAACCTTTGTCACTGCTATAGTGTACGCTCCTCCACATTTGTGGTTTCTCCCCAAGAAATCAAAACTATTTAGATTTCCATTTAAATGTCAAGTTCCAGAAGAAAATAATTACATGAGGAAGGATGGGTTGGGAGGCTTTTTTTTGCAGGTTCTGAGCAAGAAGGCTGCAGCCAGATGTGGAGTGTAGTTAGCTACCTTTGCCTTACCCTTATTTCAATCATTTCTTATTGCCTTGAAAGAAGGCTTTATCCTGATTTTAAAAGCTTTATTAGTCCTTCTAGGTCTGAGGCTACAAAAGGAGGAAGAAGCTTAATATAATATTCTCAAATGCTTTGCATTCTTGATAGTCAAGGTCTGGAAAGGTGGGCAATAAACAGAAACTGAGCCTCTTCTAGTTAAGATTAAAACAACAAACTTCATTCTACTGTTACTGACACCTGAATTACAACATCAATAATTACCTTGTTAGAAAACAGTTGAGACAACCATGTCACACCAAGCACCCATGACCATGCACCTAGACTCCAGAGCACCAAACTTAGTCCTGATTTTATGAAGGCAGAACCAAAGAACCTGAAGTCTTGTCTTCCAAGAGAACTTCACTTTTAAATGGGATAAGACTCAAGCAAGCTAGATTGGTATTCCATTCCTACAGTCCCTCTGTTTTTAAACAGTCACAGAGAGACACAAACTGCACCTTAGCCAGCCTTGTGATATGAGGGATAGCTAACTGAGAAAGAACAAATCAAAGCAAACTCAATCCCCAGAATCAACTCTCAACATCCCAAGAAAGGCAGCATATTTCACTGCTGAAAAGTGCATTTTTTTTATGGAAGGGTGTGGGCTCTGTTATCAACTGCCATGCCCTTCTTACGTCTTAAAACTAGAACAAATGTTAGGAATGGTTTTATGACTAGACCGGGAAAGGCAGGAGATAGACTATTAAAAAAAGGTATGGGAAGGAGTTAGCACAGAGCCAAAACAATCTCACAGCTGCATTACATTATCCCAGTGGGAAGTTGCCAGGCTGGCAGCAAAGTTAAGCTCTACGCTCGTGAAATCGAAGCACTGATACCACCAGCTACAACTTGCATTAAATGAGCTTCCCACAGCTCGGTGCCAATCCAGCTCAGTCCTGATCTGCAACAGTTCCACTGCTCCAGCTCTGGGCCTGTTTTGCACAAAGGCTGCCAGTCAATCTGAGCAAACTGAACATCCAAACTGGGTAGCGATTTACAAATTAAGCTTCTTTCAAACCATCACAATAAATAGTGAAGATTGTTATTGTTGCAGTTTAGTGTAACTGCTGCTTCAGTGGCTCTTGTAGGCTGCAGTTACAGCTTTCTGCAAGCCCCATGTTTTGAAAAACACTGGTACAGTCAAGGCCAAATTTGAGACCAAGCCTATCAGAGCTGGTCATAGCGCCTCTGTGAATCACATATAGGAGAAAAAAAAACTGCTGGCAGGCGCACTTTGCCACCGGAGCGGGAGTGAGAAGATGTAACAAGCTGCACGGACTCCAAGGCCAGGCCTGCAGGAGGGGGGGGATGAAGAATGCGAAGAGAAAGTTTCCCCTGCAGCTCGTGGTGGAGTCCATGGTGAAACGGGTGTCCCCCCAAAGCCCATGGATGAGGACGGGGAGCAGAGACAACTATGCCTGTGAAGATTGATCCACGCCTCAGCAGGTTTGCCAAGGGACATTGTGACTTTGCGGGTGACCAGGCCGGGAGGTTGGACCCGGACGTCAGCACCCTATGGAGGGGAGAGTCCTGCTGAGAGGCCTGTGGTGAGGGGATGACTCCCCGATAGAGAGGACTCACGCTGCAGAAGGTCGTGGACACGACTCTCGCGTGGGTGGGACCCCACGGTGCCGCAGGGGAAGGGTGTGTGTATGTGGAATGCCCCCCCCCACAGCTGAGATGGAAGACAGCTTGGGAGGAACGGACTGAAACCCCTCACTCTCCATTCCCTGCCCCCCCTGTACTGCGAACGGGAGGGAAGAAGGGAGCGAATCTCTGATTAAAGTCATGAGTGCGAAGAGGCGAGGGGTGGGGGGAGGAAGTAGAAGTGGTAATATCTGGGGAAGAAAAGCAGCTTGTTGGGAATCACCGGAACCCCACTGCCCATTCCCTGCCCCTCCCCGCGCCATGTTGGGGGGGGAAGAAGGGAGTAAAATCGGGATGAGTTTTAAGTTTGCTAAGAAGGGAGGGGTGGGGGGAAGGTGCTTGAAGACCTGGCCGCTTCTTATCTCGTTCCGGTTCACTGGGTGTAGTAGTTGTAGTAAGTAGTAATAAATCACCTTTTTCTTTCCTTTATTCTGTGCTGCGTCTGTTTTGCCCATTGCACTAATTGGAGAGTGATCCCTCTGTCCTTATCTCAAGTCCTAAGCCTCCTAATATCTATTTTCTCCCCCTTTTCGGCTGAAGGGGGGAGTGAGCGAGCGGCTTGGTGGGTATTGGGCCTTTAGTTAGGTCCAAAACCACCACAGTTATATATAAGCAACAGCTAGAAGTTTAGGTACTTCTCTACAATCTGCTACCTGTCCCATGGCAATCTGATCATAACACTGGAAATCTGTAAGCCAAATGAGCTCCTATGTTATTCATGATAATTATTTTATAGTACCACAGAAGTACACAGCACTTAAAAATACAAAATAGAGACATTATCTTTCATACTGAGACAGTTTACATTAACCCAAGATAACAACTTTGGAAAGGGAATTTACAGAAATAACTCTGTTAAGAAAAACCCAAAAATGTCATAAGGTAAAGCAGGACCAAGAAGCAGTAGGATGGATAAATAAAGGTAAATTATGGATAGGGTAAGATACAGCAGAAAGTCTGAAATTTTTTTCATGCCTTTGTCAGCATCACAGAGGCTTATGGTGCTAGTTGAATGCTTTCTTTCATCTGTAACTGTATCTTCATGGTCACCCACTAGGCCTTTCAACTAGACTGGTCAAAACCTATGGCTTCCGGAGACTGCCAGAATTTGTAGAGACCTTCCCTGCTGATCTAACAGTGGAGCTATAGTGCAAACAGTAGTGTGGAACCACAGAAACACAATCAATCTTCTTCTAGTTCTTTACTGTTTCACAGGGACACAGGCTATGTTGTTGGTTTACAGATGTACAGCTCCTCCAGGTTACACAATTTCTCAGGAGGAACGGATGTCACAATTATACAAATTTCTGTGCCATTTAATTCCAAGCACTTTCTAAATATTATCAGAAACCAACCCTAGACTATAAAAGCAAATTATAGATGGGATCACCTCACTAGTGAAATTCTGTTGCCACTGCCCTGTGAAATTGCAAGTGATGGTTCACAGCAACATTACACAACCATCCAAAGCCAGGAAAAGGACATGCAGGAGTTAACTTTTAATATTTGCAGTTATGAGAACTATTTCTGAAAATATTTCAGATATTAAATATCATTCATTGTATGTCATGGCTCTGAAATTCTGGTCATCACAAAAAGCTCTACAGTCAGTTGTCCAGAAGGAAGAAGACCCTCAGAACCTTAGGGAGACACAGTATGCTTTGTTTTTGCAAGTACCATTTATGTGTTGTCCTATATATTTATGAGAAACAACTCACCAACTCAAGAAAAGTGAAGCTTTTGTTTGTAAAAAGCAAAATGGCAAAACCAATACACACACCACAGATGATCTAATTTTTCAGAACTACTCGGTTGGATAACACATTTTCAATTAGCAGAGCAACTAATATAAACCAGTTCTCATAACATGAGAGATTATATTTACAAAGCCAGGAAAATCTTCTCTTCACTGCCCACATTCTGACCAAACAGCCAGGCATAAATCAGTTCCTTTACAGACAGCTGTCCTTTATCAGCTTTATCTGAATGCTCAGATAAAGATGTAGAATGATGAGAAACATATCAAAGTTGGGAAGAGGTAATACCTCAGCACTTAATTTCCAAAATAAAGTTTTGCTAGCTTGAGGTGTGTTATAAAGGACAGATTATACTTTACATTTCCTTTAATATCAACAGTCTAGCTTATGCTGAGAGGAACATAGCCAAAGACCTTATGCAAGGGGTCTTATATTCTGAGGACAAAACAAGATTTCCATAAACAGAATTCTGTTCTCACAGATCTTATTGCAGAAGCAGCGTCTGAGATGACAGGAATCTTCAAAGACACTGTCTGATGTAGGTTTAGAGGAATGGGACAGAAGACTTAGTTCTCTTCCTGCACCATGTATACATCTAAATTCTTTGCACTGACTCACAAGCCTCAGTTTAGTGCTGCTGTTAGTGTTTCTCCTCTATGAACAGTCTAGTAAATAGGCTAGAGTTCACACATCAGTGTTGTTAAGTTACTCAGTTCTTAGTTTCACAGTCTCCAAACTCAAGTAGATATTGCATCACACTGGCTTATTAAGTGTTTTTTTTTCCCACAGCTCTTTGAAGTATAAAAGCAGGCATTTGTTTTGAATAGATTATTCCAGAGCAGAGTTTATGCGAGCAGATCTATTTTGTAAGTGTGGAAGACATGGAGAGCCATACATTTTGCTGTAGTTTTCTGTAATATGTTGAATCTACTGCTCTGTAAGGGGCAAATGGAAGTACCTTACATATACTGACTATGATGCTCTGGATTACACCTTCCTGACATGATCAGTTACAGCTCCATCCTCTCTTCCAACAGAAGATGCCCACAAAAATGCAGAAGTACACAGGAAATTATTTTTTAAAATGTCCTTAAGAACCAGCCACTAGGGCACGTTTACTTGCAGAAAAAAAGGTTCCCAGTTGTTTCACTTCTATCTTCATCTTTCCCTGAACAACTTTAGCACATACAACAGATGCTAGTCTCTTTTCTTTTGCTAGGTATCCATATGGATGCACAGATTCCTTCTCAAAAGCTATAACACAGTAGAACTGAGAGGAGAATTCGTTGGAAAAATGCCATCTGTATTTGCAGAACTCAATAAACAAAGATATCACCAATCTGATACACTGTAGGTCAACTCTTCCTTTCTTTAGTGTTCACTTTTCAGCAACTGAAATCACAAGGCATGTAGTCAATAGATATTTAAGCTATTTAAATAGCACCAAGGATAAAGGTCATGCCTCTGATGTGATTTATCTTCACAGGAACCCACCCAAATCTTGGAAACCAATGCCTTGGAGATAGGAGGTTCTGAGGGTTGTATAGATAAGAGGCTGGTATATCTAAACTAACGATAGCTTTTTCCAGAGTGTATTTAAATAGCTTAGAGCAAGGCCTTAAGAAATAATAATTTTTAAAAAGCGACCAAAGAACATCCATCACCAAAAACACCCACCAATGAGATATACTGAGGAAGATGCCCATGAAGTTGTAGAGAGTTATTCTCTCCTGCACTGTCTGAGAGCCTGGTGTTTTCACAAGCCTGTCACAGTAAAGGAAATCAGCAGTCAGGTTTTCCAGTCACTGCTGCCTCATGGCTCAGTGCTGTTTTCAGTTGCTTTACTTCTAAGACAAGAATAATTCTCCTGTGCCCTGGTAGTTTGTGTCTGGCCTAAAAAAGGAGGCAGACAGCTTTTCCCTTTGCAAACCTCAAGTGCAGTGAGCCAGGCTAAACAGCTGACCATGCCAAAGCAGTTATCCCACACTGTCATCTTCCCCCAACCTACAGCGCACTCCCCCTGCTTCCCTAGTGCCAGGCCTGGTATCTGCCAGACTTCTCCATGAGTCCATAAGCTTGCTCACCCAGCTGTCAGCCAGCCCAGCAAAATAAAATTAAAAAAAAATAATCTGACAAAGTAGCAAACTGGATCACTTAGGCAAAGGTAGGTCAAACACAAGAACTGATGCCAGTGAGAGAAGGGAGAAGGGAAATCCTGTGGCTCCCTGAACGTCTTGGAAAACGAGTTCCTAAAGAGGTAGCAGAAATAGGTAACTCCAGCACCACCACTGTGCAGCCATATGCAGTCATGTCAGCAAAACAGCTTGGTAAAGAATAAAAAAGGGCAGTAAAATCAGGCAAACTGAGAGAGGAAGGGCTATATCTCCCTAACTTGCTGTGCATGTTTTTATACACATATGAAAAATAACTGTTCACGTGGCTTTAAGTAGTTTTGACCAGTCTTGTGAATTCTGCTACAAATTGACTCTAAGAAACAGCACTCCAGCTTGTCTAACAGACAGCAATAGCACAATTAAAAAATTCCACCTGAGGCCAGCTCTGTTCAGCAACCAAAGGAAAGGAAGAGAACTAATTAAAACCATGTTCTCTGAAATCAGAAGTGGTTACTTGCACATACCAGATAGAACATAGTATGTCACAAGCAACTGACCTCAAAACAGAGGAGGGAGCAGGGGAGATGAATGTAGTTATAAAAAAACCATACAGTCTGAAAGAAAGAGTGATTTAAGAGCCTGTAGAATCACTGGTGGTTGTGCTTGGGTGAAAGGAACAGCAGACATGGAACTGAAGCAGATACGAAGGGCATGTTCATGCAGTTCTGGCACAGATAAACCTGATTATATAATTGGGAGTTTTGCCTATTTTCTTTGAGATCGGTGTCTCAGTAATAAGTTCTCTTAACCAGCCAGTCCAGATAGGAAGGTTTTCAGATTAATTAACTACAGGCTTAAACCTGCAAAGCGACATTTTGCATCTCAGACCACCTCACACCTTGCAGGAGGGAGCTGGAGGTATCTTTTGAGAACAAAGGTGAGGACCATTAGTGTTCAACTTTAAAAAATTCCCCTCACTGCCCAAATGTCTGTGGACCGCAGCAGCAACAGGTTTTGCTTCTACAACAGTCAGAAAGCTCTTGAATCTTTAACATGGGAATATCAGCATTGCTATTACTCCCAGACATTTCTTTCTTCACTTCCCAATGTTTTCTCTGTGCTATCTGTCATTACCTTGTTTTCTCATTTTCCTTTTCATTAAGGATTATTATTCAAGGGCAGAAATGTAGCACAGTCTGAGAATTCATTCAGCATGAATGGAGAGAGACATATGGTCTAGTGACTTAGGCAGAGGATCAGGAGCCAGGCTGCCTCTAAGTCCTAGCCTGACAGTCTCCCTCTTGGACTTTGTGCAAGTCATTTAAGGTCAAATATTCTTCCCTTCTCACAGACAAAAAGTTCAGTAGGGGGTCAATTCCTGTGGACAGAAGAAAGAAAGGGTTACCCCCCCTAACATCGATGCTGCAGCTTGTAGTGTAGCTACGCTGTTCTTGTCTGAAGGACTGTCCTTTAGACTTACCCTCACCACAGTTACAACACAGGAGATCACAAGCTCAAGTATTTTGTGATCACGTCAATGCATAGCATGGCTTTACAAACACCACAGGCAGGGACAAACTGTGTACACTACATCAGCTGGTCAAGACAAAATTTTTCTTGGATGAGAGCCTTCTCCCAGCATGACTGAAATAAAGAACACTTCTTTTTCTGGTCTGCTGTAGCTGCAAACATCACACAAAACAGACCCCAGCAATAACTAGGGCTGACTGGTTCACCACAGTCATCCCATGAAGACAACTCACTGGAGTTCATATTCTCTCACCTTTTGTCTCCTTGAGTTTCATGGCCTTTGGATTAAGGAGGAATTCCCACAGAATGGGACTCTGCAACGGACAGTGTGTGTGGACTCCAGGTGCAGTCCCCAAGAGCATCCCAGCCTTCCTGACAGACGCCGTGCACATACAACAGAGCAGCAATGCTCCTTTCAGCCTGCTTTAGTTCTCCAACTGGATAGAATAATTCTAACTTGCTTAAGGACATAGTTGGGAAAAATATAATTATTCACCTTAACATTAATGTATTTGTGTTTCTTTTTACCACACAGAAGAGCACAACCAGAAAAATAGATCCTTCTTAGGAAATTAGCTACTTAAAAGTTACATGAAATTTTGTCTAATTCCTGTGGCACCATTTGTCAGGTGCATGGACTTAGAGCTAATTTCTCCCTCATTTTTCCCCTAGGAAGCAGGAGCACTGTTGCTGAATTTAGAAAGTCAGAAAGTCAGGATTGTCTTTCTGGAGGCTTCAGTTGAATGTAGGATAAATAGACTAAGTTGGACTTTGGTTCTCTGCTGCATTCCTATGACATACCACAGATACCTGAGCAGAACAGCAAGGTAACATCAATTCTGTGAAAGGTGCAAGATTCACAATTAGTTCCTATCTTTTATATGCAAGCTGGTGCATTTTCAGAGCAATAAGGGTGAAGGAATTTCCCTAGTAAGGTGACTAGATCAAGTATGGATTAGACTGAATTAGCAAAACTTTAGTTTCCTGTTCTCTTCCCCCACCTCCAGACAGCTTGAAAGTCATTGCTACACTCTTCTGAAAAAGAGAGAAAAATAAGAAACAACCAACCTTTCAGAGCTACTCCAACATTCAAGTTTCTTTGTCCAAATTTTCTTAATAAAAATTCTGAGCAAACTGAAGGTTTTCCAGGTAACATACACCTTCAGTTCAGTTTCAAAACATGGCAAACATCAGAACTGCCACAAAAAACAAAACAAAAAACCCAACAAACAAAAAGCCCCAACCCCACAACCCATAAAACCAAGCCACCACCAAACCAAACCACAGAGCAATACCTACACGCCCCCCTCCCTTATTCCTTCTCAGCGTTCTCACTCTGATGCTACATCACTTTTTACTTATATGAAAGCAAAAGCATTTGTTTGGGTAGATTTGAACTTAAAACCAAGTGAAAAAAGGGAAGTTCAGTAAACCTCAACCCAATTCACTAAAAACATCATACAAACATTCTGGCCAGGCTCAAGTACATAGTATTTCAGTGTCAGCTATAAAATATTAATGAAAATAACTCTCAAAGTGCAATTATCCTGCAACTCCGTGATCTAAGTTCCTACATACCCAAAGCTGTATTGAGAACTGAAACACAGGGAGCTTTTAAAACAGACTTTCTCCCCTATAAAAAAGTAAGCAGAATCATACTTGTCCTCTTTGTGGATAAAGGCAGAATCCTACTAATGACCACCCTTAGCACTAGTTGAGAGGAAGTCTGGGTACAAGTTTAGAGGGCATTGGCTATTTGGCATTCGCTCACCACACAGGCATTAAGCAGAATGTGATTTACTTTAATTTCGAAGCTGAATGAACTGCCACAGAGAAAGGCACCATTACCATGTGCTAAAAATATTCAAACACAGAGGGAACACAGAGGAGTTGGTGCACTGCAAATTCATATTCCAACATATTGCACACTAGCTTTCCTGTACAGACAAGCCCTTAGACTAATAGGCACCTGGGAGTCTTCAAGTCTGAGTGCCCAATAAATAAAAAGGTTGGGGTATTTTTTTTATTTTTTATTGGTGCTCTGGAACTAAGCTCTGATGTCCCTACTCAGACAATGATCCATTGAAATCAAGTCTTGGTCTATTATTAAATACCATTTCTTTTACAGCTGCAAGCTTTCCAGGTTAGAGGATAGGGATTTCTTATCAAGCCAAATCACTAATCTCAGTCCAAAGGGGATTGTGCAGGCATTTATTCTGATTTTATATGGTACTTGATTCAATAGACTTGCACTGATGCCTAGTGAAGTAACTCCCCTCACATCTAGCAATTCCCAGCTCAGGTAAACTCAAAACAAAAAAATCAAAATCCAGATTTAATCTTCTTTTTTTAAACTGTTCCAGATCCAGATTTGTTTAGGACAAAAGTTGAGGATCACTAAGAAGTCTGAAAATAATTAACACAGCTTTCGGTGCTAGTTTCCCAAGCTTTAAAAGGATAATGGATCCTCAGAGCAGGAAATGGTGTATGTTTGAAGGCTTCTCTGCACTGAGTTCATATAGCTCTGATTGTCAGGTTATGTTTGAGTTGCTCCCCCCCCCCCCCCCATCACAGCGATCTCACATACTGACAAGAAAAGGCTTTTGAGTAGAGTCCACTGAACTCAGAGAAACACCACTACAAATGAAGTTAACTCACTGCCTAGAGTTCACAACCAGATTTATCAATTCCCCAATCACAGTGAGCAGTTGTTTCAGGTAACCTGGCTACTCATAGCCAGGCACTACTAGGAATTATCTGTGATTCTGTGGAGCTGCGAGGAAAGGAGTGCAGAGGTGAGCCCTGGGCTAACAAAGCAGACCTGGCCAGCATTTACTTGTCAGTTCCACCTGCAATAAGCTGCTCAGATTCTGACACAAGAACCCATCCTCCTCCCTTGAGATACCCAGCCAGCACACGAAGGAAACAATCACTTACATCCATGCTATTTTAACTTCCTTTCAGCTACACTTGCTGGGTTTTTTTTTTAAACAATGGGTCAATGACAAACATTTTCCTTCTAGGCAGTTCACTCACTTATACTGGTGTTCATGGAAAGTTTGACAGCTTTATCTTCTTTCTGAGCTACTTACAGCTGTGGCTCCATTACTTTGAAGTCAACTTGGATTTGGTTGGAATGAAGTGCAGACATAAGTGACTTGCTTAGCATGTCACCTGCATTTGTTATCTTGCAGTAGACAATTTAATCAATTATACTTTTTTGTCTAGGCACAAGAACAAGACAAAAATGCTGATCAGCATTTCACAGGATTGTTTCTTTGCTGCTAGCAGGCCATTTAACATCTGATAGACCATATAAAAAGGTCTTCCCAGGGGCTTAGAGTGTTTGGGTTGTTCTTTTTATAGTGCAGAAGGTCATTAATGAGCAAGAGAAAGCAGTGTGGAAATAGCTAGACAAGTCTTGTTGAGTTAATAAGAAACTGTCATTCTGCTTCAGTACTTTCTCATTAAGCCTAGCAATGTTCACATCTAAGGAGACTGATGGTACAAATCTATTTTAATGCTCAATTTAGTTCCCCAAGACTTGAGTCAGAGCAAGTTTACCCCTCCTTTTTTTCCTCCAAGATTTTTTCAGTTCAGCAATTTCTGAGGGAAAACACTATTTTTTTTACCGATGCGACTCAAAAGCTTAAATTCACTAAAAAAAAACAAACCCCAAAAAGCTAGATGTACTTTGACTTTTCTGAAGACCAGTCACCCTGAATCAAATTTTGTCCCCCTGCTCTTATGAAACAGTCTACAAAAAGCTCGTTACCATATTACTGCATTTTGCCTGTCTTGCTGAACTAGAGTCTCCTCACACCTTTGTTGCTGGGTTTAAGCGTCACAGAAAAATTAATCCCCCAATGCTTAAACAAGAGCAAAGCACAGACACCATCACTAACCAAGAGTCTTAAGTATCAAGGGTACAGACCATGCAACATTACAGGTACATACTACATTAACAATGAATCCAGAACGCCACCTCTTGCTATGAACTGCATTACAAGAAACCTTTATTAACTCTCTAGCTAATTTCCTGTGCCCCACTTAATTCTGGTGCTTCTGACTAGAGTCTTAACCGAGTTCACACGCCTTTGTTCTTGCCACATATCCTTCCAGAGAGATGCAGTTACCTGCTTTTCAGAGCAGTTGTTCCCAGATGCAAGCACTTTCTCTTAAGCACCTTTTACTGCTGTGCTTACTATTCCAAGCAACTGACTTAGCAGAAGCTCACCATCAGGAAACACAGCTCAGATGCTTAAATGTATGCCACAGTGACCTTTATGCCACACTGAGCTTCCCATCAGCCTTGTCAGACAATTCCTTTAAGTGAAAGCATGGGTAAAACACAACATCCTTGCTGGCCAATTGCTGATGCGTGGTCACTGCAGGATCAGTCTCTACATACCATCACTCTGACCATGCACAGAAAGCCACAGTGGCACTGATGCAGCATTTGGTAACTTAGGCCTAGCTTCAGACATATGGAAGGCACATGGAGAGAAGAGGGAAGGAACACATTAGAGCAAAGTTCAACAAAGGAAACTGATGGAAAAGAGCCACATGTTCCCTTTTGTACTTAACATGTATAAAACCTTCATGTGTGTATCAGGCCAGAACTGCTAACACTGAGCAATACCAGTTCTCTCCTGCTGTTTTTAACACTGAAGAAAACAGTGCAGTGCATTAGTGAGGGAGTTTCATTCTCTTATCTGTTATTCTCCAGCATTTGTTAGCTAAACCTCTTAACTCTCCTGGCTACCCATTGCTCACACCAGGGAAGTTCCTAAAGCACACCTTTTCACACAGCATGGGTTTCATCACATAGTTGATTTCTCTTTTCTGAACTCCACACATACGGAATTTCTTGTTAGTAAGACCATAACGACTGCACATCCCAGCTCTGAAAACTCCCTCTAGAGCTGTTTCCACAGAACTCATTTTTATGTTAGTTTCTTTTCCTTTTCTTCTCCTTACAACAACCTTCCAAAAAGTCCCTAGATCTTTCAAGGCAAAGTACTACTTCCTGCAGCGCAGATGCTGTGGTAAGGAGCTCAAGTTGATCAAGGTTTGAAATCTCAAATCATTAAGGTCATACAAAGGTGAACAGCATTTAAAGGGCTGAAGAAGAGGCAAGAAAGATAAGACACATCCCAACACACTCAAAATATCGCAGGATTCCAGTAATGTAAATAAATTGTTTTCATTATAGGCAATACTGGTTTTGTGGGATGCTTCAAAAAACCACCAATCTGAGATAACTTGAAAGAAATCTCCCAGATTTTAGTTCCATGAGTGCTTCCCACTATCATTCACTGTTACAGAAACAGGGCAAGCCAACTGCAAAGTCTTTTTCCTCCTCCCAGCTACACTTTTGCCAGCTGAGAATCTGTAACTTTCTCAGAACTAGCATTCTCAACATTAGTGTAGCTGCCAGAGAAAAGAAAAACAAAGAATTTAATTAATCTATAGTACGTACCCCTCACTATCTTAAAGCAAGATTAGGGCTGGTGTTGGAATCATGCCTAACATTTTCACAATTTACTCTGCAGCATGTGAAGATGCTGGACAATGGCACAAGACCACAGAAGCAGCAGCATGAGCTGGTGGAACTGACAGTTCATACTATTAAGTGACTGCTTGATAGTCAAAAAAGCACTTTTTTTGACTACATTTTCCTGATGCGGGACAAGGGGACGGCAAGGCAGCAGAAATAACATAGCCACTAAGATCAGTACAAGCTAAACAAACAGAGCAGCCAGTATGCATACTTTGATTGCATTTCTGATTCTTTCTGCAGCTGATAAGCTCTGAGACATAGTAATTTAAACTTACTACAATATGAAATAAGAAATAAGCTTGCAAAAAATAGCAGGAAGAAATCACACAAGGCTTAAGAGCTTCTGAAGGATTAAACAAATGCCAAAAAGAACCCCCCAAAAACATTGTCTCAGGAAGTTCCCTCTCTTGTGTTGTAGTTGTCATTGGAAAAAAAGATTAGTATTTAAAGACTTTGATATTTTTATGATATAGCCTGCATCATATGTGTTTGATATGTCTTAGCATATACTGCTAATTCTGGATACCTGAACTAGGTCTCCTGAAGTATTTCCTATTTGAAGGAGGAGCTCTGGCAAAAGGTAATTTCCTTGCTCTTCCATCTGCATTTCAACTTTTAGTGACAACTGCAAGATATGTCAGCAAAACTGTTTTTCATCTTGCCATCACTGCTTCCTTCTTGCTGTCTCATCAGGGCTGGCCTTAGGTTGTACAGGGCTCAACATGCCAGTATCACATACAAGTTGGTATCTCACTCCTTCCTCAATCGTGATTAAGTCAATACAATCAGCCAGCATGGAGGAACTATGCAGGCGTTGCCTCCTTTCTGGAGACAGATACTGGAGGTTTTCCCCCCAGGCAAAAAATGAGAAGTGTGAGATGTGATTTGTGATGAAATTCAGAACCACGCAAACCTTGCCTGGTCTCAGATTTCATTACCCCCACACTAGAAAAGTTTGGCAAGGTAAGAAAGGCTCTACCAATTAAGGACACATAACATCAAGAACTGAGGAAGCTTCCAGCATACAGCAAGGTGAGAAGTTGCAGCTTCAGTCAAATCTTCTGTTGAGATTTGTTCAAGATCTTAAGTCCTACAGGGTTTTGCTCATGGGCCAAGAAGCTGCCAAGCAACTACACATGCCCCAACAAAAGTAAATAGATCCATTTCAGCTTTGCAAATGGCCATGGGTAACAGAACAGCTGGGAATACTGTGTTCCTTCTTGGGCTTACAGTATCAGTCTCACAGCCAAAATAAGACTGGTGCACACTCGCAGAAGGAAGTTCAGAACACAATGATGGCAACTCCCTCACACTAAGGATGCGCCATTTTCAACAGCGCTGACAATGCTGTATGGCTCAACAGCAACTGACGACTTCAGGAAGAACAGTTCATGCTGCTACATTGAATTTGAGCCCCACCACATTTGACATAATTTCCAAAACTCAGAACTACGTATTTAGTTGGAACTCGCATCTCTCTTGCCCTTTCCTGACCAATATCCCATGGGGTTGCCCCCACTCTCTAATATCTTTTGAGGGGAGCTCTGCACACAGATAAGCAACTGAAGGCTATGCATTGCAGAATGAATAAAAAAGCAGAAGCACAGATTCAGGCCTTTAACTGTCAGGTGATCCAGATATTGGGCAGGGGGAGTGTTACAGTCACCCTAATAAAATAGCTTGAATCCTAAGCTATTTTGATTTTAGCTTAGAATATGATTTTGATTTTAAAAGAGTTCTAACAACTATGAGAATATAAAGCATGTTAAGGCCCTTAGGAATAGGTAACTAGGACAGCGTGTGCCTTGATCACTATGGGAATCATTATAGACTCTGAATTAAAACAATGGGTACTGGTTATAGACCTTGAGTCAAAACAACAGGTACCAGAGGAGACTGTTTTTGGTTTGGAAGATCAGCCAAAGATGAAATGAGTATGTATAAGGATGGGATTCAATCAGCAGACAGTGAGGAAGATGATTGACAACCATGAGAGGACCCCCGCGCAACATAACTATGCAGGCAATGGGGACATTTACATATGGTAATGACTTACAGGAAATAACATAAATGTGCTAATCGTTACCCTCCCCTCTTTGTATTCAAAGCAATCAGTAAAGTTAACCAATGATTTTTGTAGAATAAGAATACAGGTGAGAACTGAAAGCCAACCATTCAAAAAGTCTAAATAAGTAGTGAGTATTCTGTGCAATTTTGAACAATGATTTTGCTAAAAAAGTGTATAAATATGTTGTGCTTTGTATCTGTTGGAGAACATGTCTGGTGGAGGTTCCCCCCGCCACCGTGTTCCTCAGAGCTGGAATAAAGAAGTGCCTGCTTATCTGCTTCATGTAGGTAAATTACAGAATTGTAGGGGTTGGAACCGACCTCGAGAGATCAACCCCCCTGCCAAAGCAGCTCCCTATCCCATATTACACAGACAGGCTTCCATACAAGACTTGAATATCTCTAGAGAAGGAGACTCCACACCCCCCTGGGCAGCCTGTCCCAGGGCTCTGTCACCCTCACTGTGAAAAAGTTCTTCCGCATGTTGGTGCGGAACTTCCTGTGCTCCAACTTGCATTCATTGCCCCTCGTCCTGTCCCCACAGACCACTGAAAAGGAGCTGGCCAATTCCCCCTGCATCCCATGCCTAAGATATTTATAAACACTAATTAGGTCCCCCCTAAGTCTTCTTTTCTCTAGACTAAACAGTCCCAGTTCACTCAGCCTGTCCTCACAGGGGAGATGCTCCAGGCCCCTAACCATCTTCTCTGGACTCTCTCCAGGAGGTCCCTGTCTTTTTTATACCAGGGAGTCCAGAACTGGACACAAAAAAATTCTTCGTAATTGCGACCGTCAGCGGAGGGGGGGTGAGGCGGGGGCTTTAGCAGGAAAAGATGCTTCTCTACAGGAGTTGTTCTATCTGCTTAAAAATTTATGTGAGCCTTCACAGTAAGACCGTTCAGTGCTGTGCCCCGGCAGCAAATTGTACCCTCGGTACGGCTCGTCACACATCCGTGAAACAAGGGCGCTCTCTCCTGGTGCTCTAACAACGGAGCCCACGGGCCATCCTGCAGAGAAAAGCGCCCAACACCGGCGCCGAGCGGCTCGCTTTTTTCAGGGAAACTCCTCCTCCTTCCTCCGCAGGCCCGAGGTTCATTCTTTTAGGAGATGTTTCTCAAGCAGTGCCCTTAAACACACATTGGAAAGACAAGCTTCTACTGCTAAAGAATTGCTTACTTCTGCAGTTTAATCTCTTGTACCTTTAGCTGATGCTAGCAAGAAAACTGCTGGGGCTTTCTCAGGAGGAAAGATCCCTTTGCCATTTTTAATTTATCCAACAGCTGAGGTCTGTTAATTGACAGCACCACAGCATCGATCTAGCAGCTTCAGTCTGGCTCATAGGTCACCTGCAAACTTATTTTAATTTAAAAACCAATCCCTTTACAACTGCTGTCTGGTAAAAGGCTGCAGGAGACCATTTACCTATCTTACCATTTGAAGGCTCAGTACTGGTTCAAAGATTTGGAAGTACATCTGAACCTCAAACCTTCAATTCTAAAATACTACCTCTAAAAGCACCCAAAAAATGGAGAAACCCCCTACAGTAGTAGTACAGAAAGACTGTACTACTGTCACTTTGTCACTTCTGTCTATCTACAAAGTCTTTAAACTTAAACCTAAGTATGGAGAGTAATTCGGGGGTTTTTGTTTGTCAGGGTTTTGTTAAGCACATAACCACTAGTTCTTATTTAAGACTTATTTAATAATTCTTTTTATCACTCTCTATATTGAAAAAGAACACATTTGATAGGATTATCAGAACTCTAACTCCAGCCAGCAAAGGTTGCAATATCAAGTTCAAAATTTCTCTTGGGGTGAGGGGACCGAATATAATGAGATTTTGGTTTTGCCCCAATGTCAAATGTAGAACTAAAGCTATTCTCTCATGCTACAGTTTGGCTACTTATTTACAGAGACCAATGGCCCTGAACCACAGCTGCAGAACAGATGTTCAGCAAGGGAAACTATTCCGTACAAATCTTGACATTTGCAAATCCAGACAAACAAACGACAGAAAACCTGAACTGCAGCACTACACAAATGGAAATCTACTTGGACCTTACAAACTTGAGAAGAGAGATGTGAGTTTACAGAAACAGCAAGTTTTTAAATTTTAACTTTCATTTCTGAAAACAAAGACTTGACTAGGTTTCCATTTCCTTCATTTCTATTTCAATCAGGCATCTTAATTACATTATTGTCTATCACATTGTCTACCACAGTGAAGCATCAGAGTGGAATTTCTCAGCTGACTCCAACAATAGCTGCCTCTAAGGCCCAAATATATTCAAAGCCATCCTATCTATACAGTCAGAGAGAGATCCCCAGAGTCCTCAGATCAAAATGTTTGCTGCTACAGCATCTAAAGGCTTTCTAGGGGGCTTTGATGAAACGGCTTAAAACTAGGACTGAAGAGAAAAAAAGGCAACATTAAGTTTACTGCTCAGGTGCACATCAATTCATTGAAGTTAAACATATAGCCCTACACTCCAGTCTAGGCAGAGCCTAGAAGAAAACTAGCAAGTTACACAGAAGATGTATACCAGAAGCAAGATGCACAGAGACACCGCAGAAAGCTTAATCGGACAGTTAAGTTCTGCAGGCTTTGTGCTACTTGGATGACACAAGACAACTATAAATTAGTTTTAAACAGCCAGTTAAGCCAGGTTTGTGACTTTTAAGTAGGGATACGATGCTACGTACCACAGACTCTGGAAACATAGGGAAAAGACACAGACTAATCTCTACAACTCTCCATGTAGGCCTGGACAAGTCTCAGCCATTTATTTTACAGTAGGTGCCCAAGGAGAGGGTCTTCAGCAGAATTTATACCAAATCACTTCAAAAGAGAATCAGTTTTTACATCAAAATGAAAATAAAATATCCAACTAGGATTAAGATTTTTTTTCCCTTCTCTCTTACCTAAGTATAGGTGATATATATATTTTACACAGAACTTTGGTTAAGCAGAATGTAACAGTTGTTACAGTTCATGCTCAGAGTGAACATTTTTTTCCACTACTCTATTGTGGCAAGAGCACCAATGCACCATGACAGTGCTAACTCTTATAAAAAAAATCCTTACATTCAGGTCACACCTATCAGAATCAACTGTCTGCTCTAGACCAACCATAAGACAAGTAGTAAAATAAAGCCACTCTTTTCTATTAATTATGCTACTGATTTACAAATGCACCTCTTAGAGCCATATTCAGGAACTACATTCCAAACAGGACTTAGCAGAACATTTAAACAGAAATTAATAAATGTGAAATATCATTATTTGTAGCTCGACCTTCAGAGAAACTGAGCACCTACTGCGGTTGCTAGAGTCCCTGGAAGTTATCAATTCACTTCATTCCTAAACTAAAATCAGACCATGAGTTTCTAAAATACTTCAAGATATTTGGATAAGGGTTACAGAAATGAAGCTGTAATTATTAAAATATTCACCATTACTAAATATGCAAGGCACCTGCAAATGGGTCTTTGGATCTTCACTGCAGCATAAGAGAGAATGTGACTCACTTTCCTCAGTAATGAGGAGACAAGTGATCTCCAAGGAGAGTAGCAGCTACCTGCTAGGGCCATTAACAATTACACGGGTTGTTCATTATACAGTAATGACAAATTATTCTGAAAAGCTTCA
This sequence comes from Zapornia atra, assembly GCA_013400835.1. Classification (NCBI taxonomy): domain Eukaryota; kingdom Metazoa; phylum Chordata; class Aves; order Gruiformes; family Rallidae; genus Zapornia; species Zapornia atra. The sequence continues at coordinate 74,842 of VZTU01030155.1, forward strand.
GGCTTACAGATATGCAAAACATGGTGAGAGGTTAAGGCAGAAGCCAAAACAAACCTCAAGATTTTTCTATACCTTCCCAAGCTTTTTTTTAAAGTGGAATCAAGCCTAAATTTTTATGGTTAATCTTATTGTTGTGATCTCCCAACTTTTCCAAGACAGGATATAGAGCTTGAATCTGATCAAGAGTTCTGAGATCTCAACAACTGGTCTTAGGGTAAAGTGGGGTTCCAGCACACAGTAAACAGCCCACCTGGTATTTGGAACTGTAGCAGTTATACCAACTGTAGCAGTTATACCAACCAAATCCCAACAAACCACATAAAGAATTGAATCGCTGTTTGCTCTGTGTAATCATTAGACATTGGTTTAGCTTTTAGCCTAAGTCCTAACTTACAGATTAAAATAATTTCCTTTTTCTTTTCCTCAGCTGTTCACCATTGGGGAGTACACAGAGCAACCTCAAGTTGGCTCTGGTTTTCATGCAGTATTTTTAGACACAGCAGCACAGGAATATTTCATATGGAGTCCTCATACAAGAGTGGACTGCAGCCATTTTGGTGAAGTCCTAATGCGCAGATCCTGAAGGGATATGATTATCCTGTTATCAGCAACTCTTGTGAGGTAACTAACAAAATGGTACAACAATTTCAGCATTTGTTGTTTGCCAGGAGTTAAAATTTGATACCTCTTATCACCAGATATCATAAGCACATACACCTTGACACTTTTTTCCCTAGGATGTGGGAGCTGAAGAGATTAAAGCAATGAAGAGCAGTCAGAAGTTGACAAAGGCGGGTCGAGCATCCAAAATGCAGAAAAAGAGAACAGTAAGAGAGACTGGCAACACCACAGAGCAGAATTTTTTATAGGTAAAGTCAATGAACAAAAAGCAGATCTTTTAGCATCTTGCTCAACATCATTACACCTTTCCAGTTATTTCAGCAGATAATATAGCACTGGTAAAGTGGAAAAAATCCCTAAGTATGTCTACTAGAGTGTGCACTTAAAATAAATATGGTTTGGGGTTATTCAGGCATGCCTGCCTGCATTCGCGCGGTATCTCAAAACCAAGTTGTATTTTGTTGGACTTTACACTGTAGGCAGCAGACTTATGGAGATGAAGAAAACTTGTATGAAATTAACCAGCAGACCAGAGGCAGCAAGAAGCTCACAACTCACCTGTCAGCGCCCCTCTGCTAGGTATCATGGCCTTCTATCACGTGTCCACAGAACAGATTAAGCGTGAACACTTAATCTAGACAGAAAGCTGAGAGCATCAGCCTTTAGGAGAGCAGTCAGAGCAGCAGTACCACTGATTAGGACAAGGTAATTTCGTACAGTTTTAGTTGCCTGCAAAACCTTAACATTTTCCCTCAATTTTTTGGTCAGAAGTTCACCACAGTCCTGAGACTGAATTTTTTGCACCTCTTTGCCCATAATAACGAAGATTCAAAATCAGATTCTTGGTATACTTTATTAATTCAGGTGGAACAGGAAACAATAGAGGCAGAAAGACCAAGAGTAAAAGTTTTAAGAGTCACCAAGATATATCACAGGAAATTCTCTTAATGTAAATTTCACTCTAGATAAGACACAAGTTTCATCTTATTTATCTTTTGTCCTTACACTTTCACACATCACAAAAATATTACATAAATCCCCAAATAAACACATTAACAGAAACAACATTTACCTCTAGACTGAAACATTTGTACTCTGAACAAACACCACAGTATCCACAGCATCCAAAAGCGTATGACCCAGATCAACAACAATTACTTCAATGGCAATTTGGCCATGTTAGGTTTAGAAAGCCTGTGTTTTTTTCCATTAAAACCAAAAGAGAAGAAATCCACAGGGAAGGAACGGACCCACATGGAGAAGGCACAAGGCCAAGCAAAGTGACCACAGGCTGATGGGGAGAAGAGAGATGGCAAGGCAGGTGGCAGTAGCCTGTCCCACCTACACTCCTCCCAGGGAGAATTAAGTCCTCCATGACAGCCCCACAGACAGCTGTCACCTTCCCCTGGGTTTGGCCACTCACCTTCAACCACCCCTGGCAGCAGCACCCACAGAGCAGCTGTCACCTTCCCCTGGGTTTGGCCACTCACCTTCAACCACCCCTGGCAGCAGCACCCACAGAGCAGCTTGCAGGAATGGGGCAGGGGAGGGAGAAATGGTAGTTGTGGGTGCTGGCAGGGACATGCACTGAAGCTACACCCATGTAAGAGGGATACAAAATCAAGAACAGACTTACGTGGCATGTTCTTACCTGCTACTGCAGTAGGGCAGCTCTGCCACCAGATTCCACCACCACAAGATGGCTGCCTCCCCAAGGGTGTTCATGCCCCAGCACTGAGGGAGAATCAGGCCCACCTGGCTCACAGGCACTTTCCCAGCTCTGCAATTCCCTCACAGCACAACCTGTCACCACCCAGCCAGAGGCTTCCCCTCAGAGGGCACGGCACAAGGATCTCCTGTCCCCAGCTCCCGCTTTGCTGATCCCCCAAGGCAGCACCTCCCCTCACAAGACCTGGCCCATTGGGCTGCCTCACAACAGACAGAGCCCCCCAGCAGCTGCAGCTCCTTTTTCACCCCAAGCACAGGTGTAGGCAAGCTCAGGTCACCCCCACAACACTCATTTATCCTCATTAGCAACAGGCTTTGTTTTGTTTTTTCTTTACCTGACCATCATCTTCACAGACAGGTATGGGATGAAGCCGTCACTCTTGGAGGCTTTCTGACATGTTAACTTGAAAGGAAAGGTGCAGTTCCCACCCTCCGTCTTGCAGGGGGCCAAGACAGCAAGTGTCCTGTGACAGCCTGGCTAAGGGTGACAGAAGCAGTGGGTGAGCACAGGCAGGCACCCACTCCAACACACAACCAGTGACTGCCTCAGATCCTACCTACAGGCAGGTAAGACGTACTGGTTCTTCACCTAACCCAACCTCCTCTTCCACCCAGGCAGGTGCAAAGCTGTCCTTCCTACCATTAACTGGAGCTTCCTCTCAGGAAACCTGAGCAGACATGGAGCTCTCCTGCCAGGCAGGCTCCCGTTCACACTCTCTACTTCAGTCTTTACGGTCCTTCGGTAAGAAGGCTTTCACCCACACAGCCCACTCGTGATGTTTGCTCACCTGCCTCAGTTCGACCGGAGATGCTTTCCCGCCAAGAACCGAAAGAGGCAGCAGCGCTCAGGAGGGCCAGCGAAGAGGCGCGGTAAGCAGGGGGCGCCGAGGGGAGGCAGAGCCGCCCCTTCCCCGCGGAGGCCATGTGAAAAAAAAAACCCCAAAGCCTGGAGCACCGAATAGCTCCCTGATGACTTTTTTAAAAGGGACCAAGGTGCAAAGTCTGGTCGAATATGCTCCAGAGCTGCATCTTAAATCCCTGCAGCTCCTGAAAAAGTTTTCCTCAGTCCTGGTTTAATGGAGAAATATGGCCTGTTTGTAGCCTTCCCATTTCACCACAGTGAACCTCTAGCTGACAGATCGGCTACCAGACTTTTAGACTTAACCCGTTTCCTCCAAGTGTCTCTTTTCCAAGACTAGAAGAAACCACTGTCCCTGCTCACTCAGGTATTACAACTTCAAAACATATAGGAAAAAAAACCAGGGGAAAATACGAAATCAGTAGAGGCTCACAGAATACAGATTAGTAGCGACATACTGGGACACTAAGTACTAGGAAATTAACATAAGAGTCATCAGATATCACAAAGGCAAGTACCTACTGAAAGAAAAAGAGTAAAACTTTTACAATGTAGCGAAAACAGGAACTGTTGGCCCCAGTGACAGGAAAAGTCCTACATAAGTAAAGTCTACCAAGTACGTGAAGCATATCTTTTTCAAGAATTTTAAATCTCAATAACAGATAAATCATCATTCACAGAACATCAACTTTAAATGTATTATTAAATATATTCCTCCTCAGATTCTTCCTGGAAAATGGCAAGAAGAGAAATATGCACAGGAAAAAGAGTAGAAAAAGCTGAAAGGTGGCAGCTACAACTGGAGAAGAGGAAGGAACAGGAACAACAGAAATGGAAAAAGGAACAGCACTAGGATCAAATGGAAAAAGTGAAGGCAGATCTGGAAAAGGAACAACAGACAAGTACAGAGGAGACACTGTTAAATGAAGATAATGTTCTCAATTTGAGAATGGAACATTTGAATACAGTTGCGACACAGAACTACTGCAGTGTTTGCTTTCCTTTTTGTCAGCCAGGCATATGCATCCAAACCCATCAATGTTCCATCATGAAGAAGCATACATGTAACAAAGCATCTTCTAATACAATAAAAGACTAATAACATGTAAGAGTGTAAAAAGAGCCAGCAAACTGATCCAGCAACCCAGGGCAAATTCCAGATCAGAGGATAACATCACAGACCTTTTCATCTGAAGCATACGCATACATGAAGTCCCATCTTCTAGGAGCATATTAGATTTTTTCCTTAGTATTGAGTGTATGTCTACTAATCTAACAACTTTTAAAAAAATTCTTTCATCCATTTATCATTACACTGAATTCTGAGTCTGTCCTAAAATTTTTCCAAGTCCTTAATGAAAAATCAGTACTGACAGTAAACCAAAGCCATTAAATTCAGGTTTTCAACCAATTATAGCTAGCTTACAGTGAGTTCACTGAATAAGGTATTTTACACTTTGATATAGCATCAAAACCACTAAGCATTTTCCCTGACAAAAAACTCAGCATGGTTACAACTACATGATTATAAAGATCTCTCATAGCAATGTAGGTTATTCCTTAATGATACAAGAATTTTATACTACCAAAAAAATGCAGTAAGGGCATTTTTGCTCTTTACTTCAGCTGACATAGCTTTAGGGAGAAAAAGCCAAATACTTAAGGGTAAAGCTCTGGGAAAGCCATCAGTATCAGAAACAAGCTCTGGTGTAATATAATTATCACATTTCTATTTACTTTTTGAAATATTCTGCTTACACAAACCAACATATTCTGATATCAACTTACTGCTTCGCATTTTTCATTAACAATGGTATTTACTGGTGAGAACAGCGACCTCCTTGGGTGACTTTGATGAGCTGCAGCCTACCTAGAAGTGATGGAACACTCTGGAGGGTATCCACGGCATTTCTAAGAATCAGATTTGTAGAAGTAGCACTTTTTAATTAGATGGCTGAAAAGACAGGACAAATCTAACTTAAAGCATTTTTCAAGATTAGTGCCATGCCCTGCTTAAATTTATTTCAGGAAAAGCAAGTAGGTATTCAAGTCTAACTGCTGGACTAAGAACCCTTAATTTGGAAATTATCCTCAACGGCACTCAGCAAAGCAGAAGACCTCTAGTTTGATTGTCCTTAATTTCCCATTCCCAAAATATAGAGAATATTCTTTTTGCTTCATAAGCCTTCCTTTCCTTCATGCTTATTACTCTGTGTGGATCCTCCTGCAAAACCAGCTCATTTTGACTACCACTCTGTTTACATCTAAATCTCAACCGAGGCATTTCTTGTTGCATAGCCTGGGTTCTTGTTTCACAAAGATGCATTTCAATCTTTCAGCTCTTGTTCTCTGAGCTCTTCTAGCTGTCCCTGTGCTCTCCTCCACCCCTTGTCTCAACATCCTTGTTTCATGTAAACTACATACCCAAAGTCCTCATGTCCTCCTCAAAAGCACATGTAAAAATAACTCAGGGTTTCATCCCCTTAAAGTTAGTGTAAATGAAAGTAGACAGTAGTTTTTTCCCCAATGTTAATGTGCAGGACCAGATATATCCTAAGTATCACTAAGCAGCACCTGTTCTCTCTTTATTCTAATTTTTCTCCCCTTCATCTTGGCAATATGCTTTGCTCTGAGTTAGAACCTGCTCTTCTTCCGGCAAGAATGTTCAGCAAACCCAAGGTTGCTATAGCAATTAATAATATTTTATGTTTTAGCTTACAGAAACTAGAAGAGTGGAGGTGCCAGGAGGAGGAGGCAGGAAAGAAGTCACAATTAGAGAAAGCAGTGCAAGAGCTAATTGGCAGCAGCAGGAAGACTACTGGTGAAAGCTTCTGCAGTTCTAGAACATAAGACAGCTAGAGGAACAAGAAGCTGTCTATAGAAAGGTTAATGCTTACTTTAGCTCTAGATAACATCTGAATGGATGACTTCTGAAAGACACAGACTTAGCCTGTGTGTCTGCCACAGAATTCCTGTGACACTAAGTCCAAAACATGCAGTGCCTCAGCTGCTGCAAATCTATTACATATGGTAACAACAGTCCTCTATTCCATAGACCCTGCATCCTGAAGAACAGAAATTCCACAGCCTAGCTACAATGCAACTGTGCAAAATGGTGGCATTAACAACATTCATGCTACATCTGTTCATTTCTTCATATTTTCATTATCTATCTTCTCTGAAAGCCCAAGTCCCACTAGCTACACAGCTGGAAAAAAAGTATTCTATTTAACAGTTGCAGAAAACCTAAATACAAAGCAGATTTTCAAAAATCCAATTATAATGTCAAACTCATGTGTTTGAGACAATAGTAAGTACCGGTAATGAATCTTATATTCTTATAATTGATGAAAAAACAATTCCTAAATAGGAAGTGTATGAACAATTAACTTTTGGTGATTTGTTTCCAAGAGGCAGAAAAATGCAGAAGGAGCAATGTGGTTAGAGGA
>VZTU01030156.1:10677-23238 GCA_013400835.1 Zapornia atra
GGTTGTGGTGTAACCTGGAGCATCTCGCTTTGGTACCCCTGGTCAGTGCAAACCGGACCTGGGAGGGGGGGGGAGTCCCCAAAGCAGCCTGGGGGGTGGCAGGGACAAGCTGGGGACAAGGGGCTCCCACGTCCCTTTTTGCAGGGGTTCCTCTGGCAGCCTCAGAGCCCAACCAGACACTGGAACTGGCTCATCCCTCTGACAGCAGCCTCTAAACTTTTCCTCTTTCTGATTCCGTTTCGGAGGCAGACAGGCTGCTCCCCTGCTCTCCCTTTGTTAAACACTGATTAATTATTAAATCACCCATTAACTATTAATAGCTGGTTCCATGAGTGTTAACGACAGCCGTGTGCAGAGAGATCAGTGTCTCTGGCAAACCTCTGATCCCTTGGGGAATCAGTCCTGGGGAATCCATACAGCATCAGCCCCACGAGCAGCTCCCGCCTCCCTCGTGCTGTGGCTGGTGGGCACTGAGGGGTGTTCCAGACAAATGTGAGAGCAGATTCTGCCAGGGGTGGAAATCACCAGCTCCCAGCGATGATGGCAGAGCCCCCTGCTCATCTCCAGCGCTGGAGGGGCTCACTGACACCAGTTCTGCCTCCGCAGAGCCACCCTGAGCTGCCAGCGCTCGGTGCATCCTGAGAGGGGATCTGATCACTGGGGATCAATAGCTGAAGGGGGGGACACAGGGGGCCATGGGCAGCCTCTGCTCAGTGTCTGTGGGGACAGGACAAGGGGCAATGGCCTCAGGTTGGAGCACAGGGAGTTCCGCACCAATCTGGGGAAGAACTTCTTCCCAGTGAGGGTGAGGGAGCCCAGGGACAGGCTGCCCAGGGGGTGTGGAGTCTCCTTCTCTGGAGAGATTCCAGCCCCATCTGGACACCGCCCTGTGTGCCCTGTCCTGGGGACCCTGCTTTGGCAGGGGGTTGGACCCCATGAGCTCTGGAGGTCCCTTCTGACCCATATGATTCTGTGATCCCAGTGCTGGCTGATCCCAACCCAGGGATACTTTCTCTGGAGAGCTGGAGCTCGGCAGCACTGATTGCAGAGCACCCATCTGCCAGCCCCTCACAGCACCCACTGGACTGGTGCTGACCCAGCAAAGTAAATCCCCACAGAGCATTTGGGGTTCCCAAGGCAAGCAGCTCCCAGTTTGCCCACCTGGGAAGTGCTGCCAACTTAATTACGAGCAAGGCTTAATGAGAAACACATCGAGGCTGGAGACAGGGAGGAGGGGAATGATGGGCCAGGAGGGATGGAAGGGGAACGGGCCATGGGCCACGCTGTATCTGCATGGGTGGCTGTCCTGGCAGCTCTTGCTCCCACTCTCTGCTGCAGATGCACAGGGGGACCAGTTCCAGCCCTCGGTGCTTGCAAACATCCCAGGGATGAGTGTCCACAGTGCTGGGCAGCCCCTCAGCTTCCTCGCCCATTCTCTTCCTCCTGGGAGGAGGGAGCTCATCCCCTGCAGACCCCACCACAGCAGGAGGGTGATGGGCTCGTGGGCAAACCCCTCTGCTCATCCTGAGGTCCTAATGCTCTCCCCAGAGAGAGTTTTGGGGATCTAATAATGTGTCTGTGAGGAGAAAGGAGGGGGGATTTCTTTTTCTGTACAATGCATCTCTTGCTTCTGCACCAGTGAGACAAGAGAGTTTCTAAGAGAAACAAACAAGCACCTGGCAAAACCTCCCACAGCCATGCCCCTGTCCCTCCACAGCCAGCTTCACCCTCTGTCCCTGCCCCTTGGGCCCTTCCTGGTGACCCCCTGGGGTGGGATGACATGGGCAGTGCAGCGCAGAGGTGACACCGAGCCGCCCAGTGTCCCCAGGATGATGCCTGGGCAGCTCCACGGGTGCTGTAGGGCAGGCAGGCAGTGGGCAGGGAGCTGTGGGCAGCATGCACATGCCAGGGATGCTCACCCAAGGATGCCCCCCCGGGATGCTCAGTGCCATGGATCGCTGGGGATGCTTGCCAGGGAGCTGCTCCGGAGGCAGGGCAGAAGGGCAGCGGGGTCCTGCACCCATCCGGGGGACATGAGTGAGTGGAGGTGCCAGCAGGAGCAGGAAGGGGAGGGAAGGGGAAGGGACACACAGCTGATGGGCTGGATCTGCTCCACAGTGAGTGTGGAAAACAAGCGGCGTCTCCGGAGCAAGTCCTTCGAAGCCCATGGCCTTGCCCCAGGGAGGAGTTCTGGCCCAGGGAAGAGGTATTTTGCCTGGTGCATCCGCAGCCCCCAGAGAGCAGAGCTGCTTTTCAGGACGCCCTGCAAAGAGAACCATTGCTGCCCCAGAGAGAAAGGGGCTGGGATGATTTTCTCATGCCAATGAAGGGTGCTTTCCAAAGGAAACCCTCTGACTCCTGAGCACGGGACCCCGGCCAGGCTGCTCCCCCCAAGGAGCTGGAGTTGGAGGGAGACATCAAGGCTCGTTGGCCAGCAAGCTGCTGGGCTGAAGCCAGCACATAAAACAGTCATAATGAGGCCTTTTGAGATAGGCTTGGAGGCTTGGGTTGCGCTCTCTTTGATTTTCCCTTTGTGTTAGAGAAACCCCTTCGCCCAGGGACGCAGCAGCAGCTTCAAGGGCAGCGTCACAGTGGGGCTCAGAGCACAGAGCATCTCCTCCCGGGAGCTGCCAGCTCTCCTGGTGACATCCATGCCTGGCCAGCGTGCCAGTGCCTTGCCCAGACCTCGCAGCATGGCTGTGCTGGGTGCCAGCAAGGCTGAGGTGACAGGGACAGTCTGAGCTCCTCCTGTGGATGATGAGGAGGAGGAGGCTGGGCTGAGCGGCGTGTCCCTGCCACAGTGCTGCCACTGGCATGCAGGGCTGGTGTCAAGTGCCACCACCCCGTCCCGGGGAGCGGAGAGCAAGGGTGACCCTTCTCATCAGGGTGCCTGAGCTGCTGCCACCAGCTGAGGACAGGAGGGATGCAAGCCATGGGAAGTGAGGAGACTGTCTGACGTGGAGCAAGTCAGAGCGGGGAGGTTAGTGCACTGGCACGGAGCTCTGCAGGTTTGAGGGTCCCCTCCAAGTGCTCCCCAAGTCCTTACACCTGTGGTGGGCTCCGGCCCAGCACAAGCTCCAGCTTCTTGCCCTGCTCAGCGTAGCAAAGCTGGGTTTGCACGTGCTGCTGCCTGCTGGGGCTGTGGGGTGAGGAGGAGCACGGATGCTGTTTGAACCCTGCAGCCCCCGGTCCAGGCAGGGGATCCGGCGTGGGATCCGGCGTGGGATCCGGTGTGGGTTACATCCTGCCCTGGCTCCAGCTGTTTCCCCATCAATGACCTCTCCAGCAGCCGGAGGAGCATGGAGAGCCACGCTCCGGGCTGGCTGCACCCAGGCTGGGGAGATTCCCAGGGGCTTCCCAGGGATGCACCGAAATCCCTCAGAGGTGAGGGTGTCAGAAGTGGTGCCCTTCAGCGGCGCTGAGGGTCACAGAGCTCGCAGAGCCCTGCAAGGAAAGCTCTTTCCCTTCCCCAGTGGCTTGGGCTCATCGTCAGATGTTGTCAGGAAGATGCTTTCTGGGAGGGCAGCAGGTGCCAGCTGGCCTCGGTCCCCTCAGCTCTTTGGGAAAGAAATTAGGACATTTTCCATGTCCACCGTCCCGGAGAGCCAGGAAGAAAGCAACTGCCCCCACCATACCCCCACCACTGGCTCTTCATGTTTCAAAGGCTCCCCCGCTCCCACCGCTCTTCCCAGCTGCTTCCCGAGCACCCCACTCCTGTGGGGTGGGCTGGGATAGTGCTGCCTGTGGAGCTGCCAAACAGCAGGAACAGATGAGGCCAGGCCGCCCGGAGAGCGGCTCAGAACAGGCAGGATGGGTGTCATCATCCCCCCCCCACACCCCGACCTCACACCACCCCCCCAGCTGGGCTGGGGTGGGGGGAAGCAGAGATGCTCCGGAGATCAGAGGGCCACGGGAAGGCTGCAAACCCACCCACGTCGCCGGGACCGCCGCAGCTGACGCCCATCCTGCGGGTGAGCCTGGGTGGGGAGCGGACCCCCCCCTCCCCCGGGGGCAGCGAATGAAGCCCTCAGGAGAGGTGTGAGGTCTTCCCACCCTTCCCCCTGAGGCTCCGTCCTTGCCATCTCCGTGACAAGAGGCATTTGTGGGGGGGTTGTGGGCAGGGGCTGAGCTGGGACCCCTCCATCACCCAGGGGCTTGCAGGGGCTTCCCTTGGGGGGGCGAACCCCCCCCCCAGCCACAGCAGGCTCTGCCATCTCCCTGCTGTGTGAAGTGTGGCTCTGGGGTGAGGAGGAAGGCACCAGGGCCGGCAGCGAGGGCTCCAACGAGACATGACCCGGTTTAGGGTTTCAGACCAGCTGAAGGAACAGATCAGCTCAAACCGGGCCCCCCCAACCCTCTTCCTGCCGCTGCCCCCGGTCGCAGCGAAACCTCTGATCTCTCTCCAACCCTCTGCATAGTTCTCGGGCCTTTTGTGGGTCTGAGCTGGGGCTGTGAAGCTGGAGATGTCAACGGGGGCGGTGGGACTGGGGAGCCTCCTGCCCGGGGCTCTCCGGGGTCCGGGACCCGTTTGGAACAGGCTGTGCAGCTCTGCAGCATCCTTGCTGGATGAGCTGGGCTCACTGGGGTGGGCAGAGCTGTGCAGGCAGCTGGGAGCTCACCCAGCCCTCAGGAGCCCAGGAGAGGGTCTGCTGAGCTGGGGTGAGAGGGGGGTATCCCTAGATGTGCCAGGAGAGGGGAAAGCACAGGGTGTGATGCCATGCATGGCGCCCTGAACACCTCTCCCAGCCTGGGCAGGATGCTGGTGGCTGGGCAGAAGTGAGGGCAGAGCCTCTCTTCTCCTCCCACAGCTGCTATGGGAAGCAGGTGTCCTGCCCTGCCAGGCGATGGGTAAAGAGCCAAGTAAAATTTCTGTCTGTCTGTCTGTCTGTCTGTCCTCGCCCCTCTCTCCTGAAACAAATGTCTCTGCGGCCCTGCCCTGCTCAGGAAGACCCCACTTCAGTCTGCCCCCCAAACCAGGTTCCTCTGGCCCTTGGGTTGTCCCAGTATGAAAAACAGCCCAACTTCCCCGGGGGGCCCCCCAGTTCCTCTCCCTGGGAGTCCCACAGAAGGGACCCCGCAGCACCTGGGCTGCTGCCCCTCTCTCCCTCCCAGCCAGCGCGCTTGGCAGCCGCCTGGCAGGGGGGAGCAAAGGGAAGGGGGGACACACACACACACTCAAAGCGACCCCCCCTCCCCATCAGCACCGCTTTCCCTGAGGTTTATTATTACACAAATGTGAATTCCAGGGCCAGCATCTGGGGAGCAGCTGCTGGGAGTTAACCCCTTCGCCTGCCCCCGCCAGCGGAGCACGAGGAGTCGCTGCCTGGCCGGAGCGTGGCCGTGCTTGAGGAGGAGCTGGGCATGGGGGCACGGCTGGGACACCCCTCCTCACACAGCAAGGTGGCCACGTGGCAGGTGGGGAGAGCTTTTGCTGGGTGGGGAAACATCTCAGCAGGGCTGGGGAGGCAGGTTCCTCCTCCTCTTTCTTTTTTCTCCCTTTAATAACGCGCACTTCTGGTTCCATTCAGAGGTTTTATGGGGATTTGCTCTGCCTCCCAGGCCAGGCCTGGGTTTCCTGTGTGCTTCAGGATGCAGCTCCAAGGGATGCTGTGCTTGGCTTTCCATGTGGGGCCAGGAGATAAGGGGTGAGCCCAGCCGCCCGCTCCAACAAGAGGGTTCAGGTCTCGCTTGGTCTGGACAGCACGTTGGAGGATGGACCTTTGGGAAAGCAGGTGCATCCTCACAACCTTCCCCTCCAACCCTTACAGCACCTCTGCAAGACTTTAAAGCTTGGTTGAAAGATGGGTTTTGCTGCCACCCAAAGCCCCCTGCCCCACCAAAGCCCCTCCACACAGGCCAGGAGCCCTGTGACCCCATGGCAGGTTGTGGATGCTCAGGGTGGGGTGGGGGGGGTGACCACACACAGCTCAGACTTGAAATAAGTCACCAACACCTGCAGCTCTGAGCTCCGTTACCAGCCCCATGGGCGACCTGCCCCAGTGTGGGGGGACCCTCTGCCCCGCAGGAGGTGTGGGCAGGGGGCACGGGGGGAGGGAACCCACTGAGCAGCAGTGGGTGGAGGCAGGAGTGGGTGTGCTCACTCTGTGCCAGCAGCTCGACAGACAGCCACAGGTCAGCAGGCAAAGGGCACGCACAGGCAGGTGACAGGTTCTGTCACACACAGCCCAGCCTCCTGCCTGCACGGGGATGGGCAGAGCCCAGGCAGCAACAAGGGGATGGGCAGAGCCCAGGCAGCAACAAGGGGATGGGCAGAGCCCAGGCAGCAGCAAGGGGATGGGCAGAGCCCAGGCAGCAACAAGTGTCGTAGAGGCCAGGAGAGATTTCAGGGGGGTTTTCGGTGCCTGGATGAGAACCAGCTGTGAGTTTTGCTCTGGCTGCTCAGCCTGTGCTGGGAGAAGGGAGGAGAGATGGAGGTGCAGCAGCTCTGCAGCCGCCCAGGCTCTGGGTGAGGCTGGAGATGGCCCCAGGACACCTCAGCAGTGTAAAGCTGGGCTTGAGCGGTCAGGCTTGCTCCCCTGGTCAATACTGGAGGCTCCCACTGCCTCAGCTCACCCAGCTGGGACCAGTGCAAGCATGGAAATCACGCACTCAGCTCCCGGGGAGGAGACCAGAGGGCAATGGGACAGCTCATCAGGCTGGGTCCCTCCTTAATTGCCAGCCTCCTGCTCCCTGCTGCTGCCTCCCCTGCAGACTCCCTCCCAGCCTGAACCGCGTCGCTCCGACACCGAAGTGGAGCTGACAGGGCGACTGGCAGACAAAATAACAGCAGCCAGAGCAATCCCTGTCTCCTGAGGAGGTGTTTATAATGCTCAGAACCCCTGAAGGGATCTGAGCAGGAACAGGAACAGAAGTTCCTTTGCTTGGGCTTGAACTCCAGCCTGTGAGGCAGCCGTGGAGCCCAGCCAGCCGAGATGCCGGCTTGCTCTGCCCACAAAGCCGGTCTCCAGGCGCTTACCCCGAGCTGGAGGGGTGAGAAATGGAGCTGACAGGAGCTCCCGCAGCCCCGGGAGCTCAGCAGCCCCCCACAGCCTGCTCTGCCATGCCAGAAACCCCCTCTGTGCCCTTGTCAGTCAATGCCTCGCCTCTCCGGAGGCAGCTCCCACTCCCCTTGCAGTCCCCAGCCTCTTCCTCTGCCCTGCTCCTGCCTTGACACTTGGGCCATCCGTTTCTCTCAGCCTGTAAGATCTTTGGGGCAGGGAATAAACCTTTCCCCCACCCCAGATTTCATGCCCTGGCTCTGTGGGGCGAGGAGGAGGGCTGAGCTGGAGTGAATCACAGCGTGGGTCTGGCTGCCCTGGGCATGGCATCCCCGCCGGGTGCTCCCCTGGCAGGGAGCACAGCACCCAGCCCGCTCACTTTCTCCCCCCAACAAGCCTGGATCCCACCAGGCAGCAGGGGTGGGATGACAAATGGTTCCAGCTAGTAGCCTAAACCTTGCAAACCAAGGGGAGTCAGGGAGCAGCACACAGAGCACGCAGCTCGCCGGGGGCTGGGCTGTGGTGTTCGATGATCAGATGGATGTCCCAGTGGCCAGCATCCATCAGGAGCAGAGCAACTCACAGCAAACTCAATAAGGGTTCCTGAGGGGTGGTCAGCGGGGGTGGGGGCTTGAGAAGCTCCTTACCCAGAGTGCTGTTGGGAAGCCTAACGCTGAGTCAGGAGCTTGTGAGAACGGGTCAGGGCTCTGCCAGCCCAGCACAGGGGAGCATCTCCTGCACCTTCTCTGGGAGAGAGGCAGAGAGGGGCCCTGAGCCAGGCCCAGGGAAGAGGGGCAGGAATGCGGGGTGGATGGGAAGAGGCATGGGAAGCCTGCCCAGCTGATGGGATGGAGCAGGAGGGGGAGGCTTGGGGGAGGCTTTCTCTCTTCCCTTTGAAATTCCTTCTCTTCCAGAGTCATTTGGAAAGTCAAAAGCTGTTAGATTCCCCGGGCTCCCCGGGAGGGACAGGGCTGGGGCTGGCTCTGAGATCCCTCCCTGCACAGCTGTTAGTGCCATCAGCAGCCGGGTTTCTCTTTAAAGAGGAGATACTTTACCCCTTACAAAGCGATCCCTGGCTGATGAATACACACTCAGCCCAAGGCTGGGTGATTAAATCCCCTCAAAGCTCAAAGATGCTGCTCTCCCTCTGCCCACCAGCCCTGTGGGGACTGGCCGTGGGGTTCCTCGGGGATCCCTGGCTCTTAGAAAGCCCTGGGGTCAGTAAGGCTGCACAGGGTGCTGTGCCCAGGACAGTTTCTCTCCAGAGGCTCCTTTTGCTTCCCGTGGACAGGAGAGCTCTGAGAGCAGCGTCAGGACATCCAGCTGGAGCAGAAGATGCAGGGCCAGCAGACAGTGGGGGAAATAAAGCTGGTGGTGGGGAGGGGGGAGAGAAGGAGCTCTCTTTTCTGCCCTCCTGGAAGCTCCTGCTCCTGCTGTCTGTGGGATCTAACCACTCCCCCATCCAAAACGGGGCCGGTTTGTCCCCACTGCTGGACCACAGCCTGATGCTTCCTCACTGGACCAGTGCAAACGACTTGAACCTTGGCACGTGCCACCCCCTTCCCTACCCACACTTCCCAGGCTCTGGTTTATCTTGGCATTGGCTCATTTCTTTTCCACAGAAGGACATGCCCAGGGCTGGCAGAAGGGCTCAGTGTACCTGCTGTGTCCTCAGTGTACCCTCAGTGTCCTGCTGTGCCAGAGCTGGCTGGTGGCACTTGGTCTGGCCAGTGTCCCCTCCTGCTGCCAGCTCCTAAGGGAAAGATCATCACCTGTGAGCATGACCTGTGAGCATCACTGCTGCCTGGGTTCCTCCTCCTCCGAGGGCTGGGGCTCAGGCCAGCATCCCTGCTCACCCAGGTCAGGCAGGAACCCAGTGCCTGGCAGTAGGTAAATCCCTGCTCCCAGTAGCCCTGGAAGATGCTGCCACAAGGACTGGAGCTGGCTGGGTCACTGGGATCTGAGCTGTGGCTGAGAGGGTGCAGTGTGAGAGGCCCCTCTGGAGCACCTTCCCCCTCCTCAAGCTGAAAATACTCCCCCCACAGACACCCCAACCTTTTGGGGGGCTTTTTTGTGTTTGTTTCTCAGCCTTCCAGGTGTCCCCAGGGCCAGGATGGAAAAGGAGGGGACCTGGGTGAAGCTGGGAGAGAGGAGCAAGCCAGATCACCCAGGCAGGGGGGAAATTCCTGAGCTGGAATCGGGGACCACCAGCTCCAGGTTTGTCACTGCCAGCACCTGCTGCATCCCTGCAGCCCAGGGGATGTTGAAGAGCAGAGCACTCCCAGTCTCACAGGTCTGTGGTGTGAGCTGGAGGGTCCTGGACAGAGGGAGGGGCTGGGGGAAAATAGAAAGAAACCCAACCAAGAGGATGCAAACACGTCTGTCTTGAAGGGGGAGGGAGTGCCAGAAGGGAGGGGACAGGGAGCACGACCCACCCAAAAAGCTTCCAAAGCTTCCCTTCCACACAGCATCCCTCAGAGACATCAGGGCTGCTGAACCAGCCCTGCCATTTACCTCTGCCTCTGACACCTTAGTGGCTGCAGTTTTGAATCATTAAAAATTGAATGTGCAACACTTGCAGCAGCTGCCAAACCTCTCCCAGCCCAGCTCCCCCCATCCCACTCCCCTCCATCAGCCTTCCCCCCTCTCCCTGTTCTCCTCTGGCGTTCCCCTCTCCATCCTCACCTCTCTCCTGCTCCTGCCTCCCTCCTTCTCTTCCCCAGCCTTCTCCCTCCTCGGCAGCTTACCCACACCCCCTCCCAGCCTCCATCCTCATCATTCCTCTGCTGGAGCCTCAGTTCATGGGAAGCACTTGATAATCTGCAGCTTCCATATCCAAACCTTGCCCTCCTCCCCTTCACTGGGGCTGGGAGAGTTAGGAAACCCATTTATCTGGGTACACTGGAGAGCAGGAGAAACAAAGAAACCAGCGGGGCTTTCCTAAGGAGGAATGACTAATCTGCCCCAGGAGAGCCTGTCCTCCTTCCAAGCACTCCATTTGCCCTGGGTTTTGCATCCAAAGGCAACACTGGCCATGCCAGTGGTGAGGCTGGGGCACCTGCCAGCCCGCAGCTGCCGCGGGTGCCGCGCTCCCCACGGGGCTGCTGCCAGCTGCCTCCAGTGCCCCTGTTTGCTTTACCTGCTGCCTCAGGTGTGACTGAACCCGCTGCAGCCAGAGCCAGCAGCTCGCAGCCAGCAGACAGGAGGATTTGGAGAAGATGCTGAGGAGTTTGGATGCTGAAGCACCTCCAGGAGAGGGCTGGGAAGGGACTGGGCTCCCCGCAGCCTTCCCGTGGCTTCCAGAGGTTTCTGATGGTTCACAGAGTGGACAGGAGACACTGATGGGTTGTCTCAGGGTCTGTGGCTGTGGCAAATGCCTCAGGACAGACCCTGCAAGTGCCCTGGGCAATCTTTACATGCTGTGGGTGCTGAGCACTCAGCTGGGGCTGGAAGCCTTGGGAGATGCTGGGTCGTAGTCACACAGGGCTTCTCCAACAGCATCAGGGGGTGGTGAGAAGAAGAGAGCCCCCCACCCTTGTACCCCCCACACTGTGGGGTCACCTTGGGCTCAGCACGGTGCAGGATCATCCCCAGGCTCTCAGGGAGGGGAGGTTGCTGGAAAACATTGTTATGGAGAAGAGCAATGGTGCCATCACCCTCCTGCCTCCCCTGATGCTGATGGGAGCACTGGGGATGCAGGCGGGGAGCACTGGGAGTGAGAGGGGATACAGAGGGTACCCACCACAGCCCGGCGCTGCCTTCCTGGATGACCCTGGTGAGGTGGGGCAGGTGGGGACGTCCTGTGCTTTACAGCAGGCTGAAATAAATGCCAGCCTTGCTGGGTGTCCCCTTCCTTGGTCAGAGTGAGCTGCACAGTGTCTGCAGCTTCCTCTGCCCTGGGAGGCAGCACCCATCCTCCCTAACGCCGCCACAACGGGTGGCACAGAGCAGCCACTGCCCTGCTCCTCATCCAGGCCCACCCATCAGAGCCTTAAAATCACCAAAGGGTTGGGTGGGAAGGCACTTTTCAAGGCTGTCTGGTCCAAACCCCCATCTTCACCTCGGTCAGGCTGCTCAGAGCCCTGTCCTACCTGCCCTCCAATGCTTCCAGGGAGGGGGCATCTCCCGCCTCCTGGGGCCATCTGGGACACATCCCTCACTGTAAAAGAAATCTCATTTCCCATCCAAATCTCCTCTCTTTCCATTCAAAACCCCAAATTGCTCCTATTGCCCCAAGCCCCACTAAAACATCTTTCCCCATCTTTCTAATAAGCCCCTTTTAAGGATGGAAAGGCTGCTCCCCAGAGCATCCCCCTCTCCAGGCTGGACCACCCCAACGCCCCCAGCCTGTCTCCAGAGCAGAGCTGCTCCTTCCCACGTCAGCCTGTCTTCTGCTGGGTCTGGTTAGTCTGGTGAGGATGGGCTAGGCGCCCGCTCACCCCCAGGATCTAACTGGAAACAGACTCCCTTCCTTCTGGGTGATCCATTCAGCTCTCCTCATGCTTGGAAAGGACAGTTGGGTACCACGGTTCGCTCGTTAGCCAAAGGCTCATTAGGCCAAGGGGGTTTGGGATTCTTTCTGAAAGCGAGGAGGTGGGATGAGGTTTGCTGATCTGAGGCTGACACAAGTCGTCTGTGGGTGTCTGCTCCCAAAGAGAGGAGCAAATGTGGTTTGGTGGGCAGGGGCAAGTGGTTCTGGGAGGGTTTGAGTAGCCCAGGGACAAACCCGCTGCTGAGCTGCTGGTGATTGCTGCCTGCAGACCCCACGGAGAGGAAACACCCAGGAATGCAGGGAGCTCTTGAAGTGGAAGGACACTGTTGGCATGAGCATGAATTGGTAGGAACCTGTCGTGAATAAATGTCAGCTAAAAGCTGAAGGAGGTTTCTCCTCCTCATCAGAGGAGGGAGTTTACACCAGAGCTTTCCAGCGGGGTAATTGGGGGAAGAAACATAACGAGTTCAAGATGGGAACCTGACAAATTTCTGAATTTCATTTCAGGATGGGGCTGAGTTTGACAGCTGGGACCAAACACCCCCCCCTCCCCCTTCCCAACCATGTCCTGCCTCAGCCCGGGGCTCGCTGGGGCTGTGCAAGGTGGAGAGGAGCCCCGCTGCTGCCTGCGCCTGGGAGCCCGGGCACGGGCCAGGCACAGCAGCCCTGTGCTGAGCACACCAGCTCACCTGTCCCCAGCGCAGAGGCTCTGCCTCTGCTTAATGAGCTGTGACATGCCAGACACAGAAAGTATGAAAATTGCCCAATTTTTTAATATTTTAAGCCCCATCACATACACTTGGTGGGGCTGAGCAGAGCGCTGTGGGACGCCTTAGCAAGGAAATGGAAACTATCAGTGTGGATAATCTGCCTGAGCTGGACTGAGCCCCCCCTGGGCTCCCTGCCGGACCCCTCCTCCTCCTCCTCCTCCTCCTCCTCCTCCCAGCACCCACTTCCCCCGGCTCCTGCCTCTGCTGCCCAGATGGGAGAAGTACCCAGTGAGCAACCTGGCTGCAGCCACTAACCGCAGGGATGGAGCCAGCAAAGCCAATGACATCCTGCCTGGCAGGG
>VZTU01030157.1:0-19356 GCA_013400835.1 Zapornia atra
AACCAGTAAAACAATGCCCTCTTCTATCTTGCATCTCAAGACAGACAGCAAAAAGACTTTATTTCAATGAAACCACAACAGTGAAATCTAGGTTAAATGAACTGAGACCTTATTAACTCAGAGTGCTCTGCTGAAACTTAGTAATTCTTCTCAGCATTTTAGTCTCGTTTTTTGGTTATTACTTTTTTACTGGTTTATTTGTTGGTTTTGTTTGTTGTTATTTTTTTTCCTNNTTGTTATTTTTTTTCCTGTAGGGTTTCTTTAGCTTATTTGCTGCATGTTATGATGTGGCAGGATATCATTTCAATTAAGTCCTGCTTGAAGACCTTTTTCTATGCTTACTATCCAAATTCTTAAAACACTCTATCAGGCTGTTGCTTTCTTCTGGAACTTTTAAATTAAACTGCTAATTTTTATTTGCATTGATCACACATTTATAATAACATAATTTCACATTATTTTTAGTTTTTTTAAAAGCGCTTAGGCAGAAACCCTAACCTACAAATACTCAGTTCATAATGGAAGCTATATAAAATATTTAAAAGAATGGTATTGATTCCCAGTAGATGGGCTCACACTGATTAAAAGCCTCTACAGTGATGTGATCAGCCTCATTATCTGGAAGAAATTTTTTCATAATTTCCATTACATACTGGTGCTTTCAAGGGTATAGGAAACAAGCAGTAAGTATTTACTTACACTACATTTTGATGTAAAGCCTTAAAACTAATTCCTAAATCTACTGCAGATTTTTTTATCACATAGCTAATTTTCTCAGTATACATTGGAACAAAAGATATTCAAGTATATGATTCAAAAATGAAATCTGACAAGTAATTAGTCCATCATAAACTGGACTACTGTTAAGATTTTTTGAGAAAAAAAATAACTGAGGCTGATTCTCCTTCAGGAAAAGAAACTGTGAGATGGGAAAACTGCAGGATAGAAAGTGACACAGAAGGTTTTGAAATACATTAGTTTTTAGCTGAAGGCAACCAAGTGCAAAGCCCTCCAAGGAATCTCATGTCCTCCTCTGAATATCTTAGAGCATCTAGAGAGAGGCAAAATCCACTCAAACTGCTCTTTGTGCTTTTTCTTCCTTATATAGTGGTCCTCTATCATAATGTTACTCACAGTATTGCAATAATCTGCGTCATTCTTCACAGAGCAGAAACTGAACCACAACATTCTCTGTTCACCACACACCGTGCCGCAACCAGAATCAATGTCATAGCCTATTACATCAAACACCTCAACTGAAATGAAATTATTTTATTGTATCATTTTAGTCCTTTCAGATAGACGAACTTAAAACAGGGAATACTAACATTCTTTTCTTTAAATCATTACGAGTGAAACAGAATATTTTACTTGCAAAACGTATTCTGAAATAGCAGTGTAGCTTAAACATTAGAAAATCAGTTTTGTTTTATAGCTATACAAGGTTCACTTTCCAAACTTAGAAAACCACAACTCCAACAAATATACAGTATATACACACTTTATGCTTACACACCTACTTAATAACTTTAACATAGCGGTGAATAGGTTACTCTTTCAGGCTTTCCGAAGTTCTGTGTCAAGAGGAAATGATCACTTTTGTTGTTATTCATTCACAGACAATGGCTTATGTTTGAAGAAAATCAGCAAACATTACAGTGAGAAATGTAACGTGTTTACAATTGCTAAGGGCTATTATCCCTTGAATCTGCAAAGTACATCCGAGTATAGCATGAGATGTAAGAGGTGTATGGACCTACATCTCCAGAAAATCAGCTGGTACCTTATATTCAAAACAAGTACTTGCCTTAGCAATTTGCTGAAAAGAAGCTTTACATTAAAACAATAGCAACCAGCTTTTTGTCACGTTCTCTTCTTGACTGCACTGTGGGTCTTATTTAACGAATATTGACAGTCTGCTTCAAAGTGTGAACTTTATAGATCACAAATAACATGAAAGTCCTCAGATGGAAAACAAGGCCATTCCAACTGTAAAAGTGAAAATAAGTCAAGTCCTGACTGCACAAGGCAATCTCTCTTTTCCCGAGCAGAGAAGTTTCCTCAATATCTGTAATGTAGAAAGGTTCTCACTTTAACATATATAGATTTGCGTCCATCTAAGTGTTTCACTTTCATTTCTGAAGCTGAGATGTAAAGATACACTCCAAAACTCTGCACTATGATTCAAGACAAAAATAACATATGCTAACGTCATACTTAAATATATCAAGCCAACTAGCACAATCTTGCCACATATTTAAGTTAAAAACACACATCTACCGGTTATGATGACCTTTCATGCTTAAATTCTGTATGTGTCACAGAATTTGTCAGCACTGGGGGCTTTCCAGTTATTTTATTATTAAAGTGAATGGCAACGGAAACTTAAAAGGGCAAGTTCAAGATATCTGGGCATAGTGATACATGTTAGCAGGAGATACTAAGTATCTTCCAGAACAAGTTATAGAAAGTGTGTTTTCCTGTTCAGTACAATCTGCAGTAACACAGTTTGATGATAAAATGTCATCCATCTGCATGCTTCTAAACACTCCAATACCCTCCTGCATGTCAAACACATCTTCAAACTTTTAGCTTCTGTTGACACTTCATTAGAGAACATTTTGAAAATTCCTCTGCCTTGAACTCTATGAATTTTGAAACACAGAGACTCTGCAACACTTTTCACAGTTCCCACTTGGGTTTGGGTATGAAGATTATCTTGCATCTTTGAAGTTTCATACACCCGAATAACACGAAAGCCCCCAGTGACAATTCCTTCAGGATCCTGGAGCCCTCCTAGTCTCCTGGCATCATTTGTTGATGACAGGTCTGAACTATGGCTTCCAAAATCCATTCTTCGGCAAACCCCTGGCATACAATTTTTACGTTTGTCATGCCTGAGATGCTGAATTCATCCAAATTCCCTGCTGCAGAGGGAAGAGAACTTACAGGATTTACTGTGGATTAAAGAAGCATGAGAATTTAGAAGGAATAGTCTTAAGCAGGTAGGACAGACACCTAATCAAATAACGGTGGGTATTAGCCCTCACCAGAAAAAAACTAAAATACCTGGGCCAGTATTTTTGATGATATGCTACATTTCAACCCAGTTCTGCTTAGGAATTCAGTACTTTTCCTCACAGCAGCCTTATGCATTACTGCTCATCTCAGTGCTCAGCACTGGCTGTACAGGAGAGAGCGCCTCAGAGGCACGGCATAGAACAGGATGCTCAAGACAAACAATGGAGAGCCTCTTTGGGCTGATGTGTGGGTCAGCAGCCTTGAAGATCCAGAACTCAGTGTTGTGCTGAGAAGTCTAAAAGCTTGGTGCATCTGATCCAGCACTGGTTTTCAATTTTCTGCTAAGTTTGCTGCAGTTTTTCCATTGCTATAGATAACTTCTGAAATAGATAGATTCTGAAACATCATGACTCTCCCCACAAGCACCCAACTTTGAAATTCTGAAGAAATACTCTATTAAGTTGTGCTGCTTAAGAAATCAGTTTTCCTACTTGCTGGTAATACACCACTTTCTACTTTTGATAACGCTATCTCATAGTATACCAAACGATGTAATGTGAAGCTAGGTCATTTTAATTCAAATATGTCAAACTCACTTAAGAGCTAACAATAATTTATAAAAGGTAACTGCAATGACTTCTTTTAAATACCAACATTATAAATTTCAGCAGAGATAGGACACACAGCTCTAAGATTTATCATAGATATACTGCATATATTCATCCACTACATATGTAAAAGTAGTTTCTACAGAAAATCAACAACTGAGAGGACAGCTGTATATTATTTGTGTCCTCTACCTGCCCAAAGTTTCTCTCCTGGTCATTACAATCCTTGCTGAAGTGTATTTTGGATCTCTGAATGTGACTTCTAAAATTATTCTTATAACTCCCAGATGAAATTGAGGTAAAAATGGACAGGTTTTCCAAAGTGTCAGGACTGTCAATGCTGAAAGACCAACTGGAATTTCATAGAGGCAAATACCTGCATTTTATCATTCATTTACCTCCAAATTCAGAAGTCACTGACAGGGCAACTGAACAGTAAAATTTTGGCCATAAATATCTTTGTTATTTCATCTCTAAAGTTAACTTCCCAAAAAGGGATTGCTGCAATCCTTAAAAAAAAAAAAAAAAAAGCTTGTAAAAGAGGCATTTGACTGCCACGAAAATAATTACATTTTAGGTTCAACCAGAAGCCACAGAATGACAACTGCATACTGAGGTTATTCTTTTTTTCTTGTTACATGTCAAATGCAATTTGCTATAATTACACAGTGACAATGTTTTGTTCCTTTACCACCTAAACATCATTGGGAAGGGAATTCAATAATTAGTCTAACACACATATGCTTTAACCACATTTCCAGAAAGAATGTGCATTTTAAAAGCCTCAAAACTTAATTCAGTTTCTTTTACTAAAAAATATAATACTTTCCAATTTGAAATTAATATAAGGGTGAGGATAGCAATTAACACAAGAATTACCTGAACTGCAGCCACAATACAAAAGTTGTTTCACTTATTCCTACAGACTTCTCAACAGGTAGCACCATCTAACAAAAAGTTACTAAACTCATCCTACTCAACCACAACTGAGGTCACCATACGCGTCTTAAGTTCCAACCCCAAAGATCAAAGCTAAAATTTCACTTTATTCCTGTTGTAGTTTTGTGTGGCTGGGTTCCGGTGGAGAAGGGGGGGCTGCAGGGGTGGCTTCTGCAAGAAGCAGCTAGAAGCTCTCTGCAGGCCCCAGAGAGTAACCATTGGCCAATTCAAGACCAGAGTTGCTGCTCATCAAGTCTGAGCCCATCAGTGATGGTCACAGCGCCTCCGGGAATCAGATTGGAAAAAAACCAGTAAGCAGATGCTTTTTGCCCCCGGAGAAGTGAGTGAGAAGATGTAAGAAACTGTGCAGACATCAAGGCCAGAGAAAGGGGGCAGGGAGGAAGCTGGAGCAGTCTGGGCCTGAGACACTGAGAGACATTCTATGATAAATGACTGCCCCCCATAGCAGTGACCCACACCAGGACAGCTAGGGAAGAGCTGAAGCCCTGTGGGAAAGGACTCACATTGGAGAAGTTTATGGATGACTGTCTCCTGTGGGTGGGACCCCACGGTGCAGCAGGGGAAGGGTGCGAGGAATGCCCCCCCAGGCAAGAAGGAAAGCATCTTGTGAGGACTGAACCCCCCATTTCCCCATTCCCTGCCCCTCCCTGTGCCACAATGGCTGGGGAAAAGGGAGCAAAATCATGACTAAAGTGAAGTCTGCTAAAAATAGAAAGGTAGGGGAAGGTGCTTTAAGATCTGGTCATACTTCTCATTATCTGACTCTTGTTTCACTGTGTGTGCAGTGCAGTGTAATAAATTAGATATTTTTCTTTCCTTTATTCTGTGTTGAGTCTGTTTTGCCCATGACACTGATTGCAGAATGATCTCTCCCTGTCCTTATCTCGACTCCTGAGCCTCTCAACAGGTATTTTCTCCTCTGTCCAGCTGCAAAGGGGAGCGATACAGCGGCTTTGGTGGGCATCTGGCCTCCATCAGGGGCCAAACCACCACAAATGTGGAGACCAGATGCAGGTAGGCTCAGGGTAGGGAGGAAGGTGGTGACAGTGAGACCTGCTCCAAAAATATTGGGCTTTGCTGCTTCAGACCCTTCAGTAAAACATGGAACAGGAAACCTACTGCCAACCTCAAAATGTGTTGGTCATCTCCATGCTGCTGCAAAGAGTCACTCCCCACAGCCTTGGGAAGTCCTGTCTCTACCTGGCCACCCCTGCCTCTCCTGAACTGAGCATTGCATTTCATGAATCCCCGCTCCCCCTGCGGAGCACAAGTGCTCTTCAGTGATTCCTCCGCTCCCTTCTGCTGGGACACCACCATCAAACACCGACCTGATGTCAGACTGATGTCACCAGAACTCCATGCAGCACAGATGTCACAATGGCATGCCACCGTATCCTACACCAGCCTCAGCCAGCCAGCACCACTCGCCCTCTGCGTGCCACCTGGCAGGACGAGGCCTGGCTGTGCTGGGCAACAGATGGAGACTCTGGGTGCAGCAAGCCCAAAGCAAGGGAGCAGGGAGCCGTCTGCCACAGGAACACCACCCTCTGTGGCTGTGGACAAGCAGGGGCAGTGGGCAGACATGCCTTCTGTTGGCTCTGGAGGATGGGGAGAAACAGCAACCCCGGAGGCTGCCGCAGGAGCAAGAAAGAAGTGTGATGTCCGCTCTGGCAGCAAGGGACAACAGGACCAACAAATCCCTCCTGAATCCAGCCAGAGCATGGATGAGGCAGATGAATTCTCATCCCTCAGCTTCCCACGGAAGCTCTGGAAAATGTTGGACAGTGACCGCTTCCAGTCTGTTTGGTGGAGTCAGGGTGGCAAATATGTGGCCATCAATGAAGGGCTATTCAGAGAGGAGGTGCTGGTCAAGGAAGGCCCTCTGAGGATTTTCAGGACGCAGAAAATGAAGAGTTTCATCCGTCAGCTGCAGAAATATGGATTCAGGAAAGTGCAGACAGATGGCCTAAGATCCGCCTCCCTACCCGAATTCCTGGCAGAAGAAGCAGCAGCTTCTGCCCACAGCCAGGTACGGCAGGTGTGGAGTCTCGGTTCTTGTAGCTCTGGGTTTTCCAGTCCTGGGACAGTGGCATCCAACTCTTCTTCATTGTTTTTTCTAGGTACTCCACTACTACAACCCCATCTTCAGCAGAGACCATCCCCACCTGCTGGAAAAGTGCCGGAGGAGAGCTGTCGTGAAACAGAGAGTCCCCGACATGCTGGGGAGAGATGATGGCCACCCCTCCCCAGATGGCCAGCCTGCAGGGGACACATGGGCATCCCCAAGCTGCGAGAACGCACCCACCAACCGACCACAGACCGAAGCACCACCTGGCTTCAACAGTGCCCACCCCTCTCCACTGGCTGGCAGCAGCATCCGCCCTGCTGGGGCCAAGGCCACCCCAAGGCCAGAACCGTAGAGCCCCCCACTGCCTCATCTGCACCTGCTGCCCCAGCCCTGCAAACGGACACCAGCACAGCACCTCCTAGAAGGAGCACAGCTAGACGGGCATCAAATCTATACCAGCTAATTAGTAGTGTTGTTTATAGATACAAGCGCTTAACAGAAGAAATAGGCCTTAGAGTGGGGAATAAACTTTTGGAACAATAAACCTTTGCAAGTTGTCCTCTCCTGTTTGCACAGTGCAAGCCCAGACTAAGTTTATGGCCTCACAAGAGTTTCACCTCTCAAAGCAGAAGCAATGAGGGCACAAGCACTTGTATCATTTCAACCAACACTCAAGCGTAAAATTTTAGATTTTTCAGCTTTCATACTTCTATTCTAACCCCGACTTTAACAGGGATCATCTCCAGCTGCTTGAAAGGTCCAAGACACAAGCAGGATGCAAAACAATAGCCCCAGCTGCATCGTGCCTGGATGCAGAGCTGGGTGAAAAGTGCCTCAGAAGCTGCCAAGATCTTGGGCCAGCCTGGGGAGCTGCTGCTAGAGTGGAGAAGGAGATGGTCACACCAGCCCCACCGCAGAACACACAGGTGTCTCCTCACACAAAACCCAGGCTTCCCAAGGAAGCTCGTAACTAAAGCATATCCGCACACCCACAGACCCCCTACACCTCTGGGTGCAGTTGCTCCCACAACTTCCCGCTGGGGCAGCAGGCAGGCAGAGCTTCAACCCTGAGGCCCTATCCCTGGCACCACCAGCCAGGCCCTGACTGACGCCAGCACGTCACCAGGGCTGGCCTTTGCCCCTTTTCCCCATGCAGCCCAGCAAAGTGCCTGGGCCAGCCCCTCTCCCTCCTGCAAGCCCTGGTCGGCAGTGCCCATGCTGGCAGCCCTTGCCACCACGGCCATGCCAATGCCATCCCACAGCCAAAGCCCGAGAGTCCCGCATTGGGGAGACCTGCTCTTGGGGCTCTCCAGCCACAGGGGCCCTTCTTGCTCCCTGGGGTCCTGCTGCTCCTCTGTGTCCGGCCCCCCGTCACCCTGTGTATGGTTATCTCCTCTTCCGAGAGCCCAACAGCATTGGAAATAAATAGGATTCAATGGCATTAGTAAAATATAGGGTCTGACAGAGTTAGTCGTACACAGAGTCTGATAGATATGATAATAAACAGACCCTAATGGAGTGAGTAAGAGATGGAACCTGAAGAGCTGGACATACACTGCTGAACAATACACCTCTTCTAGTTGTCCTGCCCTGTCTGTGCAGGGGCAGCCCAGATTGAGAAAATAAAGTGGTCCACAAGCAGCTGAATGATTTTACATAACAGCTACACACTAGATTCTTAATATTACTGAGCAAACGATGGATCACATTTACGTCACATATGCACTGAAGATGTTCTTCCTCACAGCAACTTTTGAGCAAGAGGTTATTTAACCAAAGCTGCAAACAGCTGAGGAAAATCCGCTCTGGGAGAAAACATGAGCTTGAAACAGTATGAATGCCAAAGGTGAGTTTTGGCCTCACACATGTTTCTCCTGGCTGCTGTTCAACACTGAGGCTCCACTGGCTGATGCAGACACCATCACCTCCGTTCGGTAGCCAAGAGAACAGGGACAGCGAAGTGGAGTCTGTTAAGAAGGGAGGGGTGGGGGGGGAAGGTGCTTTAATATCTGGTCACACTTCTCATTATCTGACTCTGGTGTCACTGTGTGCAGTGTAATAAATTAGAGAGTTTCCCTTCTTTTATTCTGTGTTGAGTCTGTTTTGCTCGTGACACTCATTGCGGAATGATCTCTCCCTGTCCATATCTTGAGTCCTAAGCTTCTCAATATGTATTTTCTCCTCTGTCCAGCTGAAAAGGGAAGCCACAGAGCAACTTTGGTGGGCATCTGGCCCACACACAAACCACAATTCCACATGAAGTTATCAGAATTTAACTCATTTAACTTCATCATATAAAGCCTGAAACTGTCACTGAACATCCTACATGTCTGCAAAGTATTATATAAAATTGTTTGAAAGCTAGTTCTTGTGCCTTCTAAACTCTTTTACACCAAGAGTACAATTTGCCTTTGAGAAGTCATCATCTCATAAGACAATATAAGGAAAAGAGTTCTTTTTAGGAAGCGTATGATTAAATGGCTTTGGATGTAGTTAAACTCCTCATGTAAAAACACTAGAGTTGCCCAATTTAAGACAAAGGCAAAAAAAAAAGTCTCCGTACATTTTTATACACCATGCAAAATGAAAAATACAGAATTATTGTACATGATAAGTGCTGCAAAAACAGTTACATTATGAGAGAATTTTAATCAGCCCATTAAACTGGTTAGTGAGGCCTAAACTGTGTTAAACACATATCCATTACATCTACAGACTGTTGTAATTAAGCTTTCTGCATTTTACTGCCATAAAATAACTCTTCATGAAAAGTGCAACATTTTATTAATTTCTTCCAAAGAAATAAAATTAAATATACATTTGCTAATAAAGCCATAACAAGGATATTAACTCCGTAACCTTCATAATTCTCTGAAATGATGTTAAAAATAAATGTACTCATCATAGAGTGATCAACTGATTTTTAAAAAAAACTAGTCAGCTATAAGCTACCTATTAGTACTATTAGAGCTACCTATTTCTAATCGAATGACTCAAATCTCTCCTCCTCCCCCCTCCCCCCCCCCGAATAAAGAAAAGAGAATGAAAACTGATTAAATATATACTTAATAAAACTTGAATACCACTCATACTGTTTGAACCATGACACTTGCCTTAACAATTGCCTTTGTGCATTTTATGAAGAGATTAAACAGAAATAATCACTTAAAAGCAGAAAAAAACTTAATCACAATTTACTGTACACTTCTATATAAATTGATAATTATTATAATGTTTTGGACTGCACTCTAAGTCTAGTATTTTACAACATAACAGGTGAAACACATTTCTAGTACCACATTCCCACTTAAGATAGCAGGAGCTCCAATTATGGAACATATTCAATTACCCATGAGTAGAGGCTTCAGGTTATTGAACTATTTGCTTAAAGCCAGGTATTTCTCCAACTGAAAGCAGATGAAATTCCAGCAGCAGTCATCAGGAAAAAAAACCCTAGGCATCCAGAATTCCTTCTTGCAAACATCTCAAAGGAAAATGAGAAAAAAATCAATATTAAGTTAGAAAGTGAATGTAAGGTAGAAAGGGGACAGGCTACTTAGGAGAAACACAGAAATATCACCCACATAAGCACAGATGGAAGTAGGGCTGAAGTTGGAGGGGGACAAGAAGAGCTTCTGTAAGCATGTCAGTACTAAAAATTCAACAAGGTAAGTATGCATGTCCCCGGTGAACAGGGCATGAGACCAAGCAACAGATGACATGGAAAAGGCATGACAAAGGACACAGAAAGGCTGAGATACTATTCCATGCCCTCTTTGCCTTAGTCGTTATTGTCTGGGTCTGTTCTCAGGCCCACCAGGGGTCCTGAGCCTCATGGTAGTGTCTGTGGGACTGAAATACTGCCCACAGTAGAGGATGACTAGGTCAGGGATCAGATGAGTGAAATGGACATTGGCAAGTCTCAAGAGGCAAGGTGGAATGTATCCAAGGGTTCTAAATAAGCTGGCTAATGTCCCTGTGATACAGGTCTCTTCTTTGGAAGGTCGCAGCAATCAAGTAAAATACCTGATGTAAAGACCAGAAAAAGGCAATTGTCATACCCTCTTCAACAAAGAGGAGCCATGGAACTACAGACCACCTAGCATAAATTAAGTCTATTGGAAGACAACAGTGCCAATCTTCCTGGAAGTCATTTGTATTCACAAGAGTGGCAGTGCCTGACCAACCTGATGATGAGAGGGTTGAGTCAATATACAAGGGGAAGAACAACACCTGGAAAATCACCACAGATTTAGGAAGTTTATGACAGCCTACCACAATGTCCTTGTTATCCCCTCAACTAATTGAAGAATAGTTCTAGAAAAGACAAACCAACTCATCTTGGAGATGCACAGCAAAAGATTCAAAAGAAAAAGGCACAAGCTGCAGCAAGTGAAAATCTAATAAATTAGAAAGGAACAATCTTCACAAACTCCCAAATGTTTAGCCTATTTGAGATTCAATCAGTATTTTTTACTTTGTTGGTGTAAAATTTCCTTCTTGTTTCAGTATGGAGAAAACAAGACCAGCCTATGAGAGTGTTAACCTAAGACTGTGTCAAGAACAAGCAAGTTCTAGTAACAACTCCATCTGTGGCTTAAAGGATTATTAAGGGATCAGAGAGAAAACCAAGGAGGCCATTAAATGCTTTGTACAATCATCTCAACCAGTGAAATATGTACATGAAAGATCTACAATTCAAGCTGCATTTACTCAATTAAGTGTACTTTTTATTACCTCTACAAGCTTCCTACAATTCATTTGCCCATTCAAAACCATGCTATTTTTTATAGTGTTTCCCTGCTCAGATTCATTTGCAGCATCAATCACCTATTCTTCAAATCAAGCAATGTTTGTCATAATGATCAGAAGCAAAGAGTATTGAAGAAATGTTTTGGTTTTCTTCTCCCGCTAGAATACGTTGGGAATGCCAATACCAGTCTTTGCCCATCCTGCTGAAAGATACAAGCACTTTACATTATAGTATACAATTAGCCTTCACACCTATGTTGATGGATGAAACTACAGCACAGACTTCATTCTCTAAATGGTAAAGACAATGTCTCTGTTTCTGATCTTGTCATCCTTCTCTCTGCATCTTTTGATGACTCCACTCTATTTCTGTTGAGTAAAAATAATCAGTATAATGCTTTTAGTTTTTTGTTTCAGCCTATCCATGAAGTCTCATTCAGTGCTGAAAGACTGAAACTGGTCTTTGAAATATATCAGTAATGCCAGCCTCCACCAATCACTTCTCATGTTGTGAAATAAACACCATTGTGTCGTCTTCCCTGATATACGTCATGCTGGAAAGTAGTCTTCAGAAAACACTTACTATCCTCTTCAAATCCAGCCTTAAATTTTCCTTTAGTCCAAAACCTAACAAAAACTGAAGAGACTAAATAATGAATATACTAAAACTGTTATCTATCACACCAAAATAATGTAGGCTCATGGTTTCCTTATATTTTGAAGCCATATCTGTATTTCTTGTATATTTATACTTATATTGTAAGTATTTTCCATCAGTGACAAAGACTTCGCTCCTATTTGTGCCTTACCTAGAAAAACAGGCTTCTCGCCCATAAGCAAAATATTTATGTGCTACAATACTACAAATGAATGCTACCAAATATTTTTAAAAGGTCTATTGGTATTACAGATTGTAGCAGATCCTTTCAATTTCATTTCTGTTATTAGTGTGTCAGCTTTGCAGTTCTCAGAATAAAGTCTGTTTAGTTGTTGGGGTTTTTTTAAATGTAAAAACAACCAGAAAGGTTTTTTTTTTTAAATCACTTCTTTAAATATTACAGGATAAAGTAGTACATACACACGAATTTGGATTTGGCATGTTGTGTGGGGTTGGTTTCTTTTTTGGTTGTGTTGTTTTTATCACATGCAGTATTAGAATGACTTAACGAACTTGAATGAAAATGGGAAATTAACAAACTGCCTTCCATTACAACATTGCAGACCAATTGTCCAGGTACAAATACAAATTTTTTTTCTAACTTTTGACATAACAGCCTAATTCTACAGCACTAGTTTCATGGTATGAAAACCCATATCCTGCGGTGCATCAAGCACAGCATTGCCAGCCAGTCCTGGGAGGTGATTGTCCCGCTCTACACTGCACTGGTGCAGCCTCACCTTGAGTACTGTGTGCAGTTTTGTGTGCCACAGTACCAGAGGGACACAAACTCTTGGAGAGTGTCCAGACATGGGTGTCGCAGTTTTCTGTAGCCCCATTTTCCCATTCCCTGCCCCTCCCTGTGCCACAATGGGGGGGAAGAAGGGAGCGAAATCATGACTAGAGTGAAGTCTGCTAAGAATGGGGACAAGGGGGGCTAGGTAGATGTGTTTTAAGATCTGGAAATGGAAAACAGCTCATGAAGAAATGACTGAGAACCCCATTTCCCCAGTCCCTGCCCCTTCCCCAGGCCACAATGAGGGGGAAGAAGGGAGCAAAATCATGACTTGAGTGAAGTCTGCTAAGAAGGGAGGGGCGAGGGGAAGGTGCTTTAAGATCTGGTTGCACTTCTCATTGTCCAACTCTGGTTTCACTGCGTGTGTGCAGTGTAATAAATTAGAGAGTTTTCTTTCCTTTACTCTGTGTTGAGTCTGTTTTGCCCAAGATGTTGATTATGGGATGATCTCTCCCTGTCCTTGACTCTTAAGCCTCTCAATATATATTTTCTCCCCTGTCCAGCTGAAAAGGGAAGTGATAGACCAACTTCGGTGGGCATCTGGCCTCCAGCCAGGCCTAAACCACCACAATGGGCAACAAGGATAGTGAATGGTCTAGAGGGGAAGTCTTACAAGAAGAGGCTGAAGTCCCTTGGTTTGTTCAGTCTGGAGAAGAGGAAACTGAGGGGACACCTCATCATGGTCTATGGCTTCCTGATGAGGGGGAGCCAAGCTGCAGCTGATGATCTCCTCTCTTTGGTGACCAGTGATAGAACCCAAGGGAATGACATGAAGCTAAGACAGCGGAGGTTTAGGTTGGATATTAAGCAGAGGTTATTTACTGAGAGGCTGCTCAGGCACTGGAACATGATCCCCACGGAAGTGCCCATAGCACCGAGCTTGACTGAGTTCAGGAAGCGGCTGGAGGATACACTCAGCCCCATGCTCTGACTTGGCTGGCCCTGTGTGAAACCAGAGTTGGACTTGATGATCTTTATTGGTCCCTTCCAACTCTGTGATCCAATGATTCTACATAATATTCTGTGATTCTATGATTCTACATAATACCCAAACACTGATTTATATGACTATCAAGCAAGAGGTTGATCTGGATCATAGTTCAACCAGTTTTTTATTCCACTGAGACAACATGCTTCATACAATAGACATTTTCTAAGCACCTGAGAAAATATTCCACATGGACTCCTCCATTAAAATAAAGGATTAAAGTATAATACAAATACTTTAGTGGTCAGAAGGCTTGACAAACAAAGTCGTGTTAGGGTGGGTCAAAGAAGCAGTGCTCTAACACAAAAGGTATTTAGTAGAAATCTAAACAGAAGTTCTGAAATGACTTTTATTTGTACACAGAAGTGCTGAAGTAGCTTCCTAAAGTATGTGCTATTTTGATTAACTTTACTGGAATGAAGCATTGTCATTCCACAGTTTATTTATTAATTCAGCTTCTTTTCAGCCCGTGTATTTTACTTCTGCATTTCTGCTCAAATTCTACATTTCATGATGCAAAACAAAATTAATTTGGTTGTTTGTACCCCACTACAGCTTTCATAAAAACCTTCTAGTCATCCTAAGGAGTGTCAGATGTTCAAAATTAACACATTGCAACTACTACAACTTTAAAATTTCTCATTGTTTTGTGTAACCTTGGCAGGGGATAGAAGACTTCCAGAATGGCTAGATCCTGCATGGAGACACCAAACTCAAAAGAAGAAAGGTTCCTTTCACACTTATCTCTCCACATTTGTGTGCAGGTGGCTTCTGATTATATAGTCAAGCTTCTGCTGCAGACAAAACTCAGGCTACAGTTGAGTAACATTGTGTATAAGTGAATGCAAGACTAATGTCAACATTTTGAATATTTTATATGTTTTCTGACTTATACTAATTCTTAATTATTTCTATTCTAATAACTGTTAATCAATCTCAATTGTCTAATGGTTGACAATTGCAAAGAACCCAACACAGTATTTGGCTGTGGTGCATTTTTTTCCCTGATTTCTCCTATAGCTCCTCTGGGTTAGTAAGAAATACACGTGGAAGGATAACCCCGCATGGTAATTAATCACATCTTCATACTGCTTTAGCAAATACAATGCTAAAGACCATCTCACAATTGTAAGAGAAGTTTCTCTTAGCAAATACAGTGTGTGTTTACCCTTCTCATTCTGCCAGAGTCACTAAAAGACCTTTATCTTTTTTTGAACATGAAGATAAAAAGAAGCTTGTCTTAAAGTAAGAGCTATTTTGGTCACAGTCACACTGGCTATGACCATGACAATTTTTTGGCTCCTCCACTTCAATATATAAGGTTTCATGTGTTACATCTTCTGGAATGTGAGAAAACAATTTCTGTTG
Organism: Zapornia atra; assembly: GCA_013400835.1. NCBI lineage: Eukaryota > Metazoa > Chordata > Aves > Gruiformes > Rallidae > Zapornia > Zapornia atra. Next base: position 15,220 of record VZTU01030157.1, read on the forward strand.
GTTTTGAGCCTACTATAAATCCATTTGAGCTTCTTCACTGACACTCTTTGAGAGCTCATATTTTGTCTTTTCAATGTGCTATTTGTTGAGACCAGTCAACTGTTTCTCTCTTGTATCCTCAAATATTGAATAAATCTTCTTAATCCTTACGTCAGAGTGAAATACTAACATCACTGGCTTAGAGTAGGGAGCAGCACGAACATTTATTACAGCTCAAATGAAAACTAACAACCTACATTCTGTACCAGTGGAAATACTGCTACCAACATCCTGCATGCAATGACAGCAAATACTTTTACTATAATTGGTAGTCCTTTAAAAAAGGAAAATATTAAATAAAATAAAGAAGGATGGTTAATAAACTTCAGTAACACTATTTTTGTTTTGAAATTTTCACAGGTAAACAGTTAAAGAAATACAAATATCACTCAGTACTATTCAAAACATAGACAGTTTGCTATCTAATGTTTAGTTGTCTAGAAATGATAAAATTTAATTATTTCAACTTGTTTATTGTCAAAAAGAAGATGCCTCTGGTGGCTACAGCCTTTGTTCACTAAATTCTACTTCCTTTCTTAGCAAGCAGCTACTTCATGTAGCTTTCTGTTACAAAACACTTAATATGAATGTTGGTGTCATAATAAATTTTTAAAAACATAGTTGCACAATCTGTCTCCAAAATCCAAAAATTCAAGTTGGAACTCTGTTGAATTCATCCAGAAAAACACAAGCTAAAAGCTAAAATCGAAAACCAAAATCACTAGTGAATTACCATTCATGTAATGTGTATATATGTATGCAGAATGAGCATAGGTATACAACATTCCTACAAGCTGAAAAGAAAAGCTATTGTAGAGTGCTAATTCTTACATTTACAATACAAATGTTTAGCACCAATTCCTTCAAATCCATCCTTTTTTCACACGTAGAATATTAGATGAGCTGTTGCAAAATACCAAGTCCAAGGAAGTAACAAGACCTAATTTTATCCAGAGCCACTATAAATTTAAACTTCTACATATTGAAGAAAAACATAGACTTTCCAACATACTCTAATTATCTGTCCTTTATAGTGAGTATTATCTCTAAATCACAAGATATTTTATTTTCTGCACAAAAAGCCTTTATATAGGTTCAAGTAATTCTCTATCCACTAAACTTAAATCAAAACATTCACTGAAGTACTGTTCATTGTTTCTCCTTAAAGTAATTCAAAAGAGCAAGTACAGTAAGCAACAGTCAATAGAAAGAGCCATGCATCTTAGGGCATGACCCTAAGTTAGGGAACAGCGCAAATTACAGGAGGTACAAGTATCAAACCATTAAAATTATTCAGATTTACTATAATATAATGTGTTTTCTTTACTAACTTATCTCATAATCTGTATTTGGTTGGATTCATGAAAATATTCACAAGTATGGTATCACCTTCTACAAATTTAACCTAGGTTACATAGTCCTTTAAAGGTTCAGTTCCAAGCAAATGATCACAGAATCACAGAATCGTAGGGGTTGGAAGGGACCTTGAGAGATCATCGGGTCCAACCCCCCTGCCAAAGCAGCTCCCTGGCTCATATTACATAGATAGGCGTCCAGATGAGTCTTGAATATCTCCAGAGAAGGAGACTCCACCACCAACCTGGGCAGCCTATTCCACTGCTCTGTCACCTCAGAGTCCTTAGTTGTATGAAATTCCCTTCTGTAATTATTTGGAATCATTCATAGATGCCTGCCAGCACAACCGTACTGTTTCACCAGTTACTGTCTATTAAACTACAGGTGTGATGGCAGATCATTGTGAAATGCTCTTTGCAACAACACTATATTAAGTTTACCAACTGTACCAAGCCAGATTCCACTTAGTTTCATATTCAACACCTGATTTGCCAACAAAAGATACAGAGAGGACATTGTGATGCATTATTTAACCAATCTGGATTTTCCCTAATGACGCATTGTAAAAGACTGACTTTAGTGGAGAGATTTGTGTATTTTTCAAATTATTCTGAGTACTTAAATATAATAAATCTGTCATTAAAAAAAAAAAAAGACTCTTCCTTATGTTTTAGTTAATTATTTTGTAGATATTAATAGCTTCCTGATTTCTAATTTGTGTCTAGGAGTAATAAATTTTGAGGTTCTGAAAATACTTTATTTATCACAGGACATAATGATAATCAGAATAAGGCATATTACTTTTAATTTTTTGTGTACAGAAATAAAACTTAGCAAGACAGTATTCAAAAGAACACATGCAACTTCTGACAAAGAATGTCAATGATTACTAAAAATGAAAATATAAGTCATATGGAGGTGTCTTCTATTTATGTGAAATGAAATTCAAATGTAGTTAGTTCTTGGAAAACATTTTCCTCCTACACACATTCTTAAAGCTGACTTTTCCATTACAGAAATGATTACTACTATTACAACACTTCCATATTTCTGCATTGCCACCCCAGTGATTGATGTAATTTACTTTAATCAGACATTCAAAAATCAATGTACTACACTGCAGATACTTTATGTCCCACTTCTCCAGTAGTGCAGATTAGTCTGGAGTTACATATTTGCAAAAGAGGCAAAAATATCCCCACTCGTACTAAACTTCACACATATATGAAGTTTGAAAATAAATCAATAAAACCTTTTATGCAAAACAAATTTTCAAATTTTTCAACTGTACAAGTATAATTATTCCAAAAGTAACTGTCACTATACCTTGCTAAATCTGACTTCTCACGGCTAAAATTCTTCAAAGATTTTATTTTCACCTACTTAAATCTCTAAATATCACGAAAGTACCACGGAGGAAAATCAACATTCTCTAAACTTCTCCCCAGAAATTACTTCAGTTTTAGTGGGCATTATGATTTTGCAGACGAAAGATACAGTAAAGATAATGTACACAGCAGAGAAACCAGATCTTTAATAAAAGCCAGAAGTCATGTTTGGTCATGTAGAGTCAGCAAACCAAACTCTACACTTCATCTGTACTTAATAATTCTATTACCTAATCTACTAAAAATATATCGTAGCTGTCAAACTTTACAATCTCTTGAGCCGTGCACTAGAGATTCCCTGTGAAATATTATCTACATTTACCCTTTCAGAAACCTGTAACCTGAAGATGTTACAGGAATACTAGAAATGCTCATTATAACAACAAGCATTCATTTCTCACTGTGAGAAAAATCCACATAACCAAACAGGGATCCATGATTTCGCAAATGCACTTACCCTAAGCGAAGTGTTTGCTGAGGTGTTTATGTAAATCTGTAACAGCAACACTGCTCCTGAAAGAAGTAGGCTATGTGCACATCAATAAAAACCCCACAATTTATTTAAGCAAAGAAAATTTGACACTTCTGTTATGTTTGTGGGTTGTTTGGTTTTTTTCCATGTGTGTTTACTTAGGCATTCACTTGTAACTGTTAAGCCAGTGCAGAATCTTACTTCTGTCAGTGGCTGCTTGAGAGATCGACGGAAGTCCTGCAACAGGTAAACTACACCCTTTAAAGAACGAACAAGCAAAACCAGAAAGGCCTCCAATTTTTTTCCTGCATCTTCAAACAAGATTTCTATCAATATAGAATCTTTCAAGCGATAACCTTTTGGTTAAGACCATTCCATATATTCTTTTTCCAGCAAAACCTGGAAAAACATTCCAGTCAGTGACATTACATGCTAGAGTATACCAATATTGAGGGCAGATAAACACTTCCTCAGCCACATACAAGAACTGTTAGTCTAGAAATACACCCCTTGTCTCAGAATCATATAATCATTCTGGTTGAAAAAGACCCTTAAGGTCATTATGTCCAACTGTTAGTCTAGCACTGCCAAGTCCACCTCTACACCATGTCCCAAAGCCCCCTCATGTATGTGTCTTTTAAATACTTCCAGAAATGGTGACACAGCCACTCCAATGGTGACAGCCTGCTCCAACACCTGACAACCCTTTCACTGAAGAAATTTTTCTTTGCATCCAATCTAAACCTCCTCTGGTGCAACTGAGAGCATTTCTTCTAGTTCTATCACTTTTTAATTGGGAAGCTGACAACCATCTGGCTACAGCCTCCTTTCAGGTAGCTGTAGAAAGCAAGAGAAGGTCTCCCCTCAGCCTCTTTTTATCCT
>VZTU01030158.1:0-12918 GCA_013400835.1 Zapornia atra
CCTCTAGACAGGGCCAAACCACTACATGGTGATACACAATGCAGTTTCTCACCGGACTACACAACTCAGGCTGTACAGCTCAGAGTTTTACCAAAGCTGGACCATCCCCAAAAACTGTGTGTCCTGGAGCCACCCACTGCTCCCCCCACAAGCCCTGCTTTATGCTGAGCATGATATAATTGGTAAGGAATACCCTTTTTGGCCAGTTTGGGTCACCCCTCCTGCCTGTGTCCCCTCCCAGCCTCCTGGGCGCACTCTTCCCTCTCCCCTATTGTGTTACCAGCACTGCTCTCATCCTAACTCCCAAACACCATTACATCAACTGCTAGATATCTTAGCTGAAATCAGGACATAGGGTCATGACATCCTAACATATTTTCAAGATTTAAGTTCCTGGTTTTCTTCCCCTTCTTTTTGGCTTGTTTCTTAAATATATACTAACTGTTGATTAATGTACTCGATGCATTCATTCAGATTAGGGTTTTCTTTCCCCATAAAGAAAATTTTATTTTTTCCCCAAGTGTCTGAAAAACAAATCTTTGCTTCTTCAATCTCACAAGACACCCATTACAAAAATTATCAATAGTGTAAGATGGAAGTCTTTAAGCCTTCCAAGGAATGCTCCAAATAACTATGGTGAAAGTTCAACAGAAACAGACTGATCCTTACTTCCAGTTTAAGAAGAAAAAAGCAGCATCCAAATGAGGAAACAGCATAGAAATCTTTCTCAGGATACCTGAATAATTCACTATTTTAATCAGTTTTTGGTCATCTTATGGGATGCCCCCAAATTATTCTAAGACAGTGCTTGAATGGTCTGCTAAGTATCTTGAAAATATGTTTAAAATTAAGAAAAGATTGTCATGGTTTAACCCCTGACAGTAACTAAGTACCACACATTCTCTCTCTCACGCCTCTCCCCCCCTGCAAAGGGATGGGGAGGAGAATGAAAAAAAACCCCAATTCATTTTCAATGGTGAAGTTGGGAGGGATATTTATGTCTGAAACTTATACACATGGAAATATACTGTATCCAATTGTGTCTTGGTATTATTTGCACAATAATTCTAAGAGGCACAAGAATCAACTTTTGAGCCTCAAGGTAACCGGTATTTGGTATTGCACTAACTGGTCTCATCTGGAAAGATTTTTAACCCTTAATTCTGGTTCAAAATAATTCTGAGCAGTTAGCTACATCCTCTATAACTGAGAAATGGCCACTAAAATAGGGTTATTTTGCGGATACTAAGGTATAAACTGTACCAAATAAGCCATTCAGTCTTCTCAAGAGAAAATAAATAACCCTTTATGAGGAAGAGGGGAAGAAACACTTATATTTGTTAGTTTGTTTCATTCCATTACTTAAAAGTACACCAAACTTCAAAGTGCAACCAAAACCATTCTCAGCTAAACTAGACTGTTAATCAAACACACAGATCTCCTGATAAGAAGTGAAATGCTTTTGTGACTAAAAGTTCTACTCCCAGTACAGGGAAGAAGCACTCTCAACTTTAAGCTGTTTCCAATAAGAAGCAAAATCTTCTATGGTTTGTATTTGTGCTTTTGATATTATTTGCAAACAAGGCCAGTTTAAGATCTTCTTAAGATCTCCTTACTTCCTTCCTTATCAACCTGCTATACACAGTAAAATCTCATCACAATTTTCTTTATTATCCTTTGATGAATGACAAAACAGACTTAATATACCAGGAAAAAAACCCAACCCAAAACCAAAAAATATAATCTCAAACAAAAAACCTACAACCAAAACCAAAACAAAAAAAGCCCAAAGCACTCAGGTGTGCTTGGTTAACATACACAATTATTGTGGCTAAATGGCAGGGGAAATTTGCATTCTAGTAAACTCAATGGAAGAACACAACCTGAGTATCAGTACCATGTCTTTTTTTCACTACCATGTATAAGGTATATGAAATGATTTATAAAAAAAATTTTTTTCCAGAGGACTCAACTTGTATCCATGAAGTGACAATTGATAGAATTCTTCAGGACACAGTGTTGAAATTTTTCGTGTCAAGTGGCAAAATTATTTCACTCCAAGTAAAATTAGTGATCAATTATTAATTAATTTTATAAAAGTGAAAATAAAAGTAGCTTATGACTTAATGCCCATTGAAAGTTTGCACTGAAATATCTGCTACTCGTAGATTTAATAAAGAAACCTATAGTGTGCTTGAAGGCAAAAGCGAACTAATTTCATTTTGACTTTACTAAAATGCAATTCTATTCCCAAGAATGAAACTGTTGTTGACATCTTGTTTCTTGTTTTACAATACGGATCACTTCAGAAGACTTTCCATTAACCAAGATACCATTTATTCAAAGGAAAGGTATTCTTTATTAAAAAGGCTTAGTAACTTTATTCCTTGTAACAAGTTGTAAAAGTAGATTAGAATGCAGTTTAGGAGATTGGGAGAATACTCAGTTTAAGAGGTTTTTTTCATTTAGCAAGCAAAAATTATTAAACCAGCATATGATGCATTGCATATTGAGACATGAGTGTTTAGGTATGTTTCTCAATACTGATTTTTGAGTTGTAACCATGCACATTACTCAATCACTATAAAGCTAGTCTTTTTACCTTTTCTGCTGAATTTGAACATGTAAATAATGGAGCGTGATGGGAATATCAATAATTCATACTGAGTCGTGATTGAAAGGTATTTGATGAAGTACTGTACTGGCTTTTCATTTAGGATGACTAGGCAGTATATCACACTGACCGTGAGAGTTATGATAACTGGTGAGAGAACATGATACCCTGAAAATCTGAAACTCAAACTTTGTATGAGTTTCAGTAGTGCACTCATACAAAGTTTTTAAAATACATTTAAAAATCCCTCCTGAAGTTCTCTGAATTGCAACAAAATTTTAGTGATGCCCAGTGACAGGACAAGGGTCAACGGGTGCAAGCTGGAGCATAAGAGATTCCATAAGGAAAAACTTCCTCTCTGTGGGGGTGACAGAGCACTGGAATAGGCTGCTCAGAGAGGTTATGGAGAGTCCTTCTCTGGAGATATTCAAAACCCGCCTAGATGCATTCCTATGTGATTTAGTCTAGGTGATTCTGCTCTGGCAGAGGGGTTGGACCAAATGATCTTTTGAGGTCCCTTGCAACCCTTATCTCTCTGCGATTCTCTGATTAGATTTTATATTCGTTAGTTTATTTGTTCTTTCTATATACTGTCTAAAGATACCATATCTAGATGTGTTTGACTAAACACTTACTTTGTCAACTCCTTCATCAGCACGAGATTCTCTTTGGAACCCGCATTCCAACATGGCTTTTCTTAATTTACAGAAATATTCAAAGCAGGAATGAAGGGACAAAGCTATGTCAGACTTGAAAATGTTTAGATTTAAGTCAGATGCATGTCTGTGAGACCCATTCTAGCAGTAACTTGCCTGTCAGTGAAGGACTCAAGCCCTATAAAATTTTAAACTCTAGACATCTTGTAAAATTTCTGGCCAAGTGAGCGTCTTCTAGTCAAGGCATCTCATTATTAACTCAGTAGAAATAATAAAGAACATTACTACCCTTCAGAAAATGTATATGAAATCTATCTTTGTGTTCCTCAATGTTTTAATTCTCATGCCTACTTCAAAACTTATCAAAAACAGCACTGTAAAACAATATATAGAGTTGTTCTGCCATTCAGAATAGTAACAAGATAATAGTTGGAGCAGGCTTAGAGAAAAAAAGAGTTCTAGGACTCTACTCTATGGCCACAGACTATACATTACAATGGTATAATAAATGCAGGTATGCAAAAATGCATGCTCAAGATCTTTATTACTTCAGAAAAAAATTGGCTCTTCTCACACTTGACTCACAGCTAACATATCCTCACTATGAGTGGTGTAATGGAACACATATGCAATGTTTCTTTGAGTAATGTAAGACTTACTGTTCATTCCTCACAATGTCAATCCATAAATGCTCCTTACTTCAGTTATCAGGCAGGAAGAAAAGTAAGAAATTATTGCTATAAGAAGCAATTAAAATTTATTAATTAAACTTATTCATTAACTCCACCATAGTATAAAAATAACTTGAAAAAGTTTGATAAGTAGCCTGAAAATTATTTTAATAAGTGAACTGATATTAGAGAATTAAAAGCAGCAATCTTGCTTACTTTTGAACATACTCAAATATCAGATTTATTCTGGCTATGTTGCTGACATATTATTCTCCTATATTTTGTGTCTGTCAACTTATAAAATAAAATAAAACATTTAGTAATAGACACAAAATAATTGAGAGGGAATGATACTTCAGATGAGTCTGCATCAGACCATTAAGAAGACCATTAACCATTACATGCATAGATAGTGAAATAATTACAGTTAATGACAGAAGAATGCCTTTCAGTAGTATGTGCTGATTATTATGAATAGATAATATTCAGATTATTTAAGGAAAAAAATTAGTTATTCAATATTCTAGGGCATGCATTAGGTGATCTTGTACTTGGAAGACAGCACTGCCTACTGGTCATGAAAGGTCATAATGACTGGATTAGATGACTAATGGTGAACCACAGGTACCACCTGAAGTAGGTGTACAGATAATTAATGTTGATAATAGCTGACACAGTAAATATGAGTATGCCTTGCACAGTGTTGAAAGGAAATTAATCACTCCTATCTAACCTCAGACATTTAACCAAGCCTTTCAATTTGGGAAACAGTTATGAAGGCCCTACAGACAGGAAAAAAAATAGGTATCTCCAAGTTGTGATTCAGCTCACTTAAAGTCTGAATAGAGTAGATTATATGATTGCAGAAAAAAGGGTTCTCTAAGAAAGCTGCACTTTTTAGTATTACAGACAGGAGGAAATGATGATTGATGAGAGATATCTGAAAACATTTTAATAATAGTTGACAAACACAAATAATACCTTGGGTAGATTTTGATAAGCATCCCATCTTAAAGCAGAACCTTGTTAGACATTGATATTTCCCACAGTAAGTATTACTTAAAGCTAAGAAGTGATTATATGACTCTTCTGAACCTAAGGCAGAATATAAGCTTATTGCATCTTGGAAAGTAGAGATTTCTTTAACAATTTGGTCCGCAGGTCTTAACTTCAGGACCTATTATAAATTGTGCCGCATTCATGTAAATATTTGTGGATGGATATATATTTTAGAAATGTGAAAAACGTGAGGATATCTCAAGACTAATTGGGAAAAATAAATCTCTCATCATCAAACCTGAAAATAGCATAAAGATGCAAGCAAGAAGGAGGAGGTGTTTGTGTAGAATTGTCATAGAAAGTCCTCATATGGAATTCTTTCACTGTTGGATACAGCATGTTTTCTCTTTGTTAAAATAATTTATTGTTCCTGACTAATACAAAGATCTGAATTTGGGTCTGTACTGAATAAACCAAATGCAATTATAGTGTTATATGTTGTGAAAGAAAAGCACTCATACTTTATTTCTAATCGAGAAGGAATTAAAAAGATAGATAGAATTATCTTATTGCCTGACATGCTGTGGTTAAAAAGGGTAATAATTCAGCATTACTGTTAGGGATAAAGGGCACAGAAAAATGTAATGTAAAAAGAAAATGGCTATTACTATGAAAAAAATCATTAGATAATTTTCATTAGTTTGTGTGAAAAAAAAAATCACAGAACAGTAAGTGTCTCCCCGTATTGTTTTTCTTACAGAACTTAGCAAGCCTAATACAGTCAGGTATTTGTACTAAAAATATGAAATGGGGAGAAAGGCTTCCTTCAAGTGGAGCTAAAGAATGAGAATAATGAAACGAGTAACACTCTCCCTCAACAGGTTGTTTTTTTTTTAGTAGAAAGTTATTTTTGCACCCCTAATATTCTCAACCTAAAACCTGTAAAAGTGATCTGGTTTTGGCAACAAAGATTTGGCCCAAGAGACTGAGACTGTCTAATTACAGAATGCGTTTATTATTTCCTCATAACTGTTACTCTCATTTTTTCTGATTCAAATTCAAATAAATTACTCTATATACTGCTTAAACTGTAACTTTTTAATTAATTAATAACATATTGGCCAGCCCCTTTTCAGTGGTCTGTGGGGACAGGACTAGGGACAATGGCTGCAAATTGGAGCACAGGAAGTTCCGCACCAACATGCGGAAGAACTTTTTCACAGTGAGGGTGACAAAGCACTGGAATAGGCTGCCCAGGGAGGTGGTGGAGTCTCCTTCTCTGGAGATATTCAAGACTCATCTGGACCCTATCTGTGTAATATGAGATAGGGAGCCTGCTTTGGCAGGGGGGTTGGACCTTATGATCTCTTAAGGTCCCTTACAACCCCTATGATTCTGTGATTCTGTGATTAGTATTTTTTCAAAATTAAGAATAAGGATAGTTTTGTGACTTCTCACAAGTTGGAGCAGAACATACTTGTTGTTTACTAACATGTGGGGAAATTTTCCTTTCTGATATAATGCATGTGAAAGCTGCTAGACTGTTTGAAAAGTGTCCATGTGTTTAGTATCCCTACAAAATACTCTATACTAGGCATGTTATCCACTTCTGCTATTTTCAAATATTTCTTTTATTTCTAAGAACATAACTATAAGCTAAAATCAGGGTTCAAAATCATCTATTTTCTTTTCTGGCAGACTTCACTCTTAAGGATGAATTTATTTAATTGTATTTATTTGTTTTAAGATAACAGATTTTAAAGATACTTTATGGTCATATTATTTTAGTTCTCTAACACTTAAAAGAATTCTTTTATGAGAGAGTGATGTATCAGAAATGGTAAATATCCATTATGTTCTGTAAGATTTAAACTATATCCAGTGAGGGGGATAATCTATCTATGTTCTTTTATTGTATGGTATCTGAGAGATTACTTTGAAAGAAAAACATTAACCTAATTTGAAAGTATTGGAATGTTGTTAGGTTTGGAAAAATAAAGAATTTTTTGTATATTTAATATATGCATGGTATTTGAGAGAAGAACAAAAATCTGAGTAATGGTCATTATTTTATGGGACTGCATCATTTGTTTTTTCCAGCACTGTCAATAAATCATGAGCCAGTTTTTCCCGAACACATTCTAAGCAATACATTTTAAAATGTTTTCCGTGACATCATAGCATAACACTAATTTAAATACTGCACATTAATAAACTTTGTAAGTAGGAAGCAAGAAAACAAAAAACTTTCAAATCCACATTAACAATGCTTTAGTTCATACTTATAATTCCAAATTTCTAACAAAATAGTTTTTGTAAGATTACTATGAAGCAAGTTATTAAATACTTCAAAAATATACTAGTTCTTAAAACTTTGTGCATACAGATCAACAGTGTTCTGGTGTGTGGTGTCATACTCAGTCAAGCCAGAGGGAAATAAATTTAGTAGGAAAAAGGCATTAGGTACATAAACTAAATTTAGGTAAATCAGCAGAGAGATGTAAATCTATGTCAATGGCTGTTGGATTACACCTACTGGGTCATGAAGGTGGTCTTTTTGGTCATTGAATGTCTGCTAAAATAATTGGAAAGGTGTAAATTTATCCAGCTTCAAAGGGTTTTGAGTCACCGTGTAAATTTCAGTATTAATAAGATCTGGGTACCCGGTGTTGATTTAAGCAAAAGCAACACTACCTATACTTCTGTAAGTGTAGTTTCTAATTATTAATTTAGAATATTTTATATACCATTTGTTCAAAATGCTTCAAAGGCTTTTTTTTTAAAAATCAAATTGTGCTGATTTAAGTTAAAAACATGTAACTACAAATGCCTTATTTCACATTTTCAATTCGGAGACATCAAAAAAAACCAAAACACAAAAATCTATGTGAAGCAAAAGCTAGTATCCTTAATCTTTACTGTTTTTTTTTCACAAACTATATTTTTACAACAGCTTCATAGAAAAAAGAAGAAAGGAAAAATATCAAACTAATTTTTTCAGTGTAAATTTTTCAAGTAAAAATTTCTACTTTTTTTTGGTCTAGTTCGTGGTCTACGACATTATATTTTTTTCTTATCATTTGACATGTTTCTGTCATTTTAGAGAAGGGTATATTGGTGAAGGTTAAGAAACTGGCATCATGTTTTCTGTTTAACATTTTTTCCCTGACATAATGAACATCTTTTCTCCACTTCTGCTACAGTCAGCACTGTCCAGGATCTAATAAAGCAAGGTCTTTAACAGCTTAAAATAGCCCCTGACATTATCTTGTCAGTTGTACCAGACCTTGGATGATACAGACTATGAAAATCTTTCAAGAATATTTTGATAGAATGACAGAGTATTTATAAAACGAGCAAGAATTTTAAATAATTTTCAGAGACATAAAGTAGCATAAAAAGTACTTGCCCAGAGACAAATTGTTGGATCATATGCTCTACATTTTTTCCCAAGGTTAAGGCTTTATGACTTTGCAGCACAATGTGCATTGACATTATAGCTTCATTCCCATACATGCAAAAGCTTAAATAATATCTCACAGCATGCATTAGATCAGCATATTTTTCTATGCTTTTTGAGTAATAAAGGGCATAGGATATATTCTCCTATTCACAAGCATAGAATTTGTTCAGCTAAGTTCTGTAGAACCTAAGGATGGATATAAATGTATGGACACTGAGATGAGAAGAGCTTTTTGAAAGTGCCACAGAAAAAGTACATAAAATATTTCTTTTCTGGTAAGTATTGAAGGGAGGGATTACTTTTTCATGAGCATAATTAAAAAGAAACTTGCACAAACATTTCAACAGAAAGTATTACATCAAAGACCATAGCAGAAAAGGCAGAATTTCTGCATGTGTTGTTCAAAGTAATATTAAATTACTCATGTTCTAAACACATAGTATCGGTTTGCGTAAAACACTGGAATCAATAACATTATGTCAACTTAGTGTGGTGGATATTTATGATTTTACTTTCTTATGTTATTTAAATGTGGATTTGGACAATTGGCAGACAGACAAGTACACTCACAGATCTTATTCTATAATTGCAATCTCTTTTGTTATTGGAAACAGAGCCTAGAACAAAGGACAGCAGAGAAAATCAGTTGCACACAAAAAGATCTGCATATATAAAGGTTTGCTAACTTACATTTTCAAGTAAGGAAGAGGGAAAAAGTTTATTCTTTTCTTCCAGTTTGCCACATTCTTTGTCACTAATTTCCAATTATAGTTGAAAATATAGTGGAAATATAGTGGAACTCAGCATCAAAACCAGAGTCCTGTAGAAAGACATGTTGGAGTTTTTTAAATGATTTAGCAAGATTTATCTGTAATTGGAACATAAAAGAACAGGATTTCTTATCCATTCACTAAGGGTCACTATAATTTGCACCAGTTCTATTTAAAGTGGGATTTCACCTGATTTAAGAAAATTTATTTTCCTAAATTGTATTAAGAGTATCCCTTAAGTATCCCATTTCATTGACTACAAATTGACTTTTCACTTACAGAAAAGTGTATCTACTTTTTTTTTTTTTAAGAAAGATAAAAACATGTCTTAAAAATAAGTAAAATACTTAAATACTTTTCTTCATCAGTCATGGAGACATTTCAGGAATTTTGTCTTGCCAAAAGAGGGATTAAGAATGGTACATTCCCATAGCTGTATTCCTATAACCTCAGGATAGACAAGCATCTGGTACTTCCTGGCTAAACTTGTGCCCTTCACAAACACATTTTGTGATTATAGATGGTCTCTTAGATATTTGCACTCACGTCCATCTGTTCATATGGCATTATGCCTACATGCAAGTCAGTCTTTTCCTGAATTTGCTGGTGCTGGACACGCATGAGTTGGCCGTCTGGACAAAATTGCAGTTGCTATCTTTTTTAGCTGCACATAGAATTCTGCCTCACTAACATCAGTTTTGTGTTGGACTGACATGACATAACATAAAATTACATAATAACAAAATTGAACCTTCAAATCAGTAGATGAATACTCTTGAAATTTAAATTCTTAAAGGACTAGAACATCTTTAAAGTGGAATAATCTGGTGACAAAAAAAAAAAAATCAATTTCTCCTATAATCCACGCGACAGATCATATGCTATTTTTAGCTGAAATCAGGCCTAGGCCCTAATGAGAAGCATTTTGGAAAGTATTCTTGAAAGTATTTCTTAAAAAGAAGGGTTCTACTGGGTCTGGCTAGGATAAAGTTATGAAGTTCTTCAAGTTGCGAAGTTTCATCGCAGCAATCTGTGTAGTCCCGCACTTCACATTTGATGCTAAAACAGTGCTGGGAACACAAAAGTGTTTTGGCTACTGCTGAACAGCAGTATCAAGATTTTCTCTTTCTTTCTCCCTCGTGCCCCTCAAAATGAGCATGCTGGTCAAGAGGTTGGGAAGAGACAGAGCTGGGATAGCTGACCCAAACTGGCCAAAGGGGTAAGTATGAACATATACAATATGATGTCATGCTCAACAATAAAAACTAAGAAAGTAGGAAGAACAGGTATTTGTTGTTATGGTGCTTGTCTTCTTAAGTAACTGTTATACACTGCTTCCTAGGATGTGAGATAACTTCCTTCTGATTGGAAGTAGTGAATGAATTCCTAGTCTTTCTATGTTTGCACATGCAGCTTTTGCTTTTCTTATTAAACCTTTATCTTGATCGGTAGTTCTTTTTACCTTCCTTCTGTTTTTAATCCCCATTCCCTGGAAGAGGGGAGTGAGTGAAAGTCAAGGTGATTTTTTTGGTTGCTGGCTGGAGTCAACCCACTACAGCTCTAAAATAGCATATATAGGCAGAAATTGTGTTTGGAAGATATGAATTTGAAGATTATTAAAATCTACATGTCAATAGACTGTGTCCAGTACAGGAATAGTTACAGGTCCAATAACACATCATGCTTTTCAGATAACAACTGATCCTTGTTTTGCAATGATTCTTTTAAAGCGGTGGACAAAAATCTTTGGTTTTCAGCATACAACAGAAATAATTAATACAAAGTATGAAAATGGCTAATGCAGAATTGTATTTTTTAAACATCTGCCTAAAGAAAAAAAGATGCCTCATGACTGACATAATCTTGGAGATGTGATTGAATAGAGGTGCATCTGAATTTATTGTGTCTCCTTTTTATTTGTTGTATTCTGTTCTATTTCTTGTGATATGTAGTGAGATGAAGTATATGCATTGTCTGAAAGTGATTTTTGAACAAGGTAAGTAAAACAATATTTACCAATAAAAGCAGAAATAAAAAGATATTTAGGTGTGAACTGGATAGTGAATTAGTGCTGGAACTTAAGAAAAAATGCTCCCTGTGATTGCAATGAAATGTCTGTAATCTGAATTATAATTCAGTAACATTAGACATCAGATCTACATAGCAAGGCCCTTCTTTCCTCTTGGATTTCTCTTTTAATAGGAATAATTAATCTTGTGTTCCTTAAGCTTCAAAAAGACTGTGTCAATCCTTTTTTCTCTATATGTAATAAAGAATATCAGTCAGATTTTGCCAACGATACTCTGGAAGAAGCATAGACTCCTAGACAAAGCAGATTTGATTATTATTTCTGCAAAAAATATTACCAATTAAAGAATTGGAAGCAACAATTTTTTTTTTTTCTGGTATTTTTGTAGGGGTAATAGATAATAATTAAATATGAGGTATAAATTAGTAGGCTGTAGTTTATTTATAAATATATATGTACTTTGATATTATTTGAATGCTAGTTAAACAAGATATAATAAGGTAATCTAAATGTGATTTGCTATGCTAGCACCAATTTCTTTCATACATTTGCAGAAAAATTCTGGAGTGATTCTTCAGAATTTAAGTGAGGACATTATTTTCTATTATTTTTGCTTCTTTTAATTCAGACACAAATTTAGTGCTGGCATAATTAGATGCAACTTTACATATAACAGAATATTCTGCATCAGAGAAAAATCCCAAATAGCAAACCCATCAAAAACATGTATGTAATCACAGAATCACAAAATCTAAATATATATCGAAACTCATTAATCACTGAGAAAAAGTCTTTATAACGTTTCTATATGATAATGCAGCACAATTATGTTAATAGTTTAGATAAATCCAGGCAGTATAGATATATGTATAAGAATCACAAAGATTTGTAGAGAAGATGTGGCAGTAGACATGCAAAAATATATCTATGTATAAGGGTTATAGTCTTCAGCTGGACTCTAGCCTTACATAGAACTGCAACTATACCTTTGTTGTGTATATGCAATACTGAATTTAGCATAACGTATTGTTAACACTTTCATCTTAACGATTCCTTCAGATGACAGAAGTAAAAGGAAACAGTAGATATGTTTGACTTTATAGTCAATGAACTGCAATAATCATTCAGAAAAATGGAACATTTAATGCATTCATTGAAACCATTTGAATTTAGAAGAGGATAATTTTGAGGGCTTTTTTTCATATGTATCTTATTATGCAATTAATATGCAAACTTGATTCTTTTTAGCATCCCAGGCAGCAAGAAATTATTTGATGGTAGACTTTAATTTTTACAACAGGCTGAGATCAAAAGAGAAATTAGCCATTTCTTGAAGTGCGGACTATATCATGGTCTTTGGAGGAGAAAAGCCATTTACATCCTTTTAAGATGCTTTTCTAATGCAGATCTGAAGTGTCCTAGTAGCAATTCACTCATTTTGTCACATTCCAGAAACATTTCTAGAAATCCTGGGACTTCTTTGAATGCACATCTTTACTGCCAATAAAAACTAAATAAGTTTCCACACTTCAAGTAGTCTAGCTATAGCATTGATACATTTGCACCTGTAATAGGCTTTGGTGTACCTCATATGGAAACTATTTGAAAGCTGCAAGGCTATAAAATACAAAACTGAAGTAAACTTTGACTCTCCTAAACCATGTAATATTTTTAGCAGCACTATCTTCATAAATTCTTTTTTCTTAGTATGCAAAC
>VZTU01030159.1:13551-32005 GCA_013400835.1 Zapornia atra
TTCATCAGATGGAGCAGAAAAGACCTCCTCTTGCCCCAAAGGGCATGGTCTAAATCTTGTTGCAAGCAGAGAAGTGATTAGCATCTTGTTGTGCCTGTGGATTACAGAAAAACAGCCCCAGGCTTCCCCACTCCCCCCTCCCCACCCCAAAGGCTGTATTTTGTGCCTCACCCAGTGAATCTATTTTTAAACAATCTCTGGTGCCAGGCTAGTGTTTCCTGTTTTTGCAGATTTAAAGGTAGAGATGGTATTTTGATGGATGATCACATTATAGGCCCCATGGGGTAGCTCTTGTTCATCCAGGGTCCTGGCACAAGTTCTGTCTGTGAAATCAGGTTTTATAACTGTCCCAATTGCTGTGTGTTCAAGTTAAGATTTCAGAGCATTGAATCCTGAATCCAGAAAAAGGAAATTTCAAGTTAGTATTTCCTTGTGAAGGGCTTGAGAAGCTGTGTGTGGATGAATGTCCGGAATTAACGGGGTGCAGGGGGGCTTCAGAGGACTGTGCTGTTCCTTTCCCAGCTGGCCCTGTGTTGCGCTTGAATGGGCTGGGCTGGTTTGATAACACTGAGCTGTTTTTGTCACAGGAAGCCTGGCCTTTCTGGGCTTCAGAGGAAACTTTAAGCCATCCTGGATTAAGCTGTTTACTGGTCCTGCTGGGCATGGGCTCCTTCAGACAGAAAAGTATATCCCTTTACAACTGGAAGAGTATGGCTGTGCCAGAGCAATCAAAAGCCGACGGAAAGACCTCGAGCTTCTGAAGAAGGCTACACGATCTCACTAAAGACTAAGTTGTACATAAAAGCTGGGGAGAAAAATGTGAACTAACTTATTTTTTAATTTATGGCATTTTAAACTATATTGTTATCCAAGTAAATCATGTCTGACAGATGTTTGCCAGCATTGACCGCTTGAATGCCAATCAGTGCACCTTCTAGTTGTACAAAATATTAAAGAACTAGTATTTGTATAAACAGGTTTCAGAGATTTTTTCAGATGTTTGTATTTACTGTAAACGAGTTCTTTCTGTTTAATACTCCTTTTGTATGTAAGAAGGTGTTCATAAAAGCCTTAACTTTTTGATAACAGGTGTTGGAATGCATCTCAGATTACTTGAAAGATTAACATAAAGTGTCCATAAACAGCTCGAATTGTTCATTATAACTTAAGCGTCTCTGATCAGCTGTTTAGCTGTTTTCCTGAGGGTTTATTTAGCAATTGTCTCAGTTACATTCTCAATCTGCTCTCCAAGGTGTTAAAAACCATTTTCCCGTACGCGTGCAGCTGACTCAAAGGCTTTTAACTGCAGTAATGTGTTTTTGGTTTTTTTTGCTTTGCTGTATGCAGGATGGAGAGTGGGGATTCAGAGATCCAGCCCGCATCTGGGTGAGGATTATGTATGTGCAACAGAGCTTAAAATGGCTGTGTGTACCACCATGGCATAGAGAGCAGAAAACATCAACCCTTCTATGGGGTGTCTGTTTACTATTCACCCCTAAATATACAGGTGTGTCTAAGAGTTACTTCAGTGAGCGGTCTGGGTGTTAAGGCTGTTAAGGTCTTGGGTACAGCAAACCTGAGATATTGTTAATCTCAACTTGCTATGAAACTTAAGCTCTACTTTTGCAGAGTTTTGTTTGGGTGGTTTTTTGTTGGTTTTTTTTTAAGGCTATCCCAGTTCTAACTTAAGTGAATGGAAAGTGCTCTCAGTTCATTCAGGCATGTTTTATCTTTTGCCTTAACTTTGATTCTTTGAATATACTCATGTTGCTAATTTCTATTGATTTTATATTAGGTCCGTTTTATTTCTTTTGGTTTTGTTGCAGTTATTTGATCATTTCTTTAGGTAGTGTGCAAACTGGTTAGAATACCTGAGGCACAGCTGCCCTTTATCAGGATCACAGTCTTTGAAATTAAATTTCAGAGAGTGTAAAGGTGCATTTCATAATAGGGAACAATAGGTGCCATAGACCTAAAATGTAACCTTAGTTCTAGTAAAACTGACATAGTTTTCATTCATTCTAGCTGGTGTAATGAATCTACCATTCAGAGATGGTTTGTGCTTCGCATTCAAAATGGAGTGGCTGTTAGAAATTAACTATATGCCCGTCTTCTCCAAAGAAGTTAAACTGTGGGGATTTTTTTTTGTTTTCTTTTGGTTTTGGGGTTTTTTTGTGCTTTAAAGGAGAGGGGGCACAGTAGCAGACCTATTAGTCTGTTCAATTTAAAATATGCTACCTCAGTGCTACAATTAAACTGCCTGGTCTAGTGTAGTTTCCTAAAGGAGATGGAGGGGAAAGCAGCACGACAGAAGAGATGCTGTTAACGAGTAGATGACGGATGTTATTTTTATTGCAAAACCAAACCAAATGGATGATTGTGTATTTTGCAGTTGTTTTGATGCACAGTTCTCTTGTAATGTTTAAAAAAAAAAAAAAGGAGGAAAAAAAAGGTGGGGTTTTTTTAGGGGAATAAGTGGTAAATCTTTAAGATTAGGTATAATGTTTGGTGTTACTAATGCAGGGCAATGTGATTTAAATGCTCTGAGTGCAGTAGTGATAGTGTTTGGGGATTAAAATGGTTTTACAACTTCCACTGTTCCGCTGGTCACACTCAGCAGAGAAACACCAGGGAGGTAGTGACCTTTTGGGCTTGTGAAGTTGGCCATTGTTTATGAGATTCTGCTGTACTAAGCCATCTTGTAAAAAATGTCCTTGGATGTGTCAGTGGTATTCTGATTTAGAGCTTATTGATGGGCAATTTGATCTGAAGTTGAAGTGTTGTCTTTTGTGTAAGTTTAAACACTCGATAAATAGCATAAATAAACTTTTACATCTGACAAGGCAACAAAATCTTTTGTCTCTTCTGTTCTAGTATCCAGTCATTTTGTGATGTGTGTGGTGTGAATAGTGTAAACTGTTTTGTTTCAAACAGCAGTAGACCTGTGAAGTGTATGGAGTATATCCTACCTCTCGTTCAGAAACAAGCTGTGAATACGGGGAAAGGAGGCAGTAATGATTACTGAATTTATGGGCCTGTCTCTCCAGTCTGTCATCTTGGTTGGCCATGAGCCAGCAGTGTGGCCTGATGGTTGAGAGAGCCAATGGGATCCTGGGGTTCATCAAGAGGAGTGTGGGCAGCAGGTCAAAGGAGGTGATCCTCCCCCTCTATTCTGCCCTGGTCAGGCCCCACCTGGAGTATTGTGTCCAGTTCTGGGCTCCCTGGTATAAAAAAGACAGGGACCTCCTGGAGAGAGTCCAGAGAAGGGCTACGAAGATGATTAAGGGCCTGGAGCATCTCCCCTGTGAGGAAGGGCTGAGTGAGCTGGGACTGTTCAGTCTAGAGAAAAGAAGACTAAGGGGTGACCTTATTAATGTCTATAAATATCTTAAGTATGGGATGCAGGGGGAAATGGTCAGCCCCTTTTCAGTGGTCTGTGGAGACAGGACAAGGGGCAATGGCTGCCAGTTGAAGCACAGGAAGTTCCGCACCAACATGTGGAAGAACTTTTACACAGTGAGGGTGGCAGAGCAGTGGAATAGGCTGCCCAGGAAGGTGGTGGAGTTTCCTTCTCTGGAGATATTCCAGACCTGTCTGGACGCCTATCTGTGCAATATGAGCTAGGGATCTTGCTTTGGCAGGGGGGGTTGGACCCGATGATCTCTTGAGGTCCCTTCCAACCCCTATGATTCTACGATCTTACTGTCTGAGCTGCTGAGTGTAGATTCATTTCAGCTTGGTGGGGCCCAGTGCAGTATTGTGCTCCCTACTTGGGAACATCTTACCTGTGTCTGTAAGTACCTGGTGGGGGAGTGAAGAAGATGGACCCAGGCAATTCTTAATGATGCCCAGGACAAGCTTGCCCTGCTTTGAGACGTGTAGTGTCCCGGGGCCACCTCCAGAGGTGTCTGCCAGCCTGGGGGCTACTGTGGTTGTGTGCTACCAAAGTTAGCAGTGTACCTAGCCTCTCTTTTTCCAGGCACACCAGTTGCCACAGCCTCCAAAGGCTGAGCTGCACGCTTTTCACCTAATGCCTGAAACTCAGTGCAATCTTAAGACTGAGGCAGCAATGCCCCAAATGCAGACCAAAAGCTCTATTTTAACCTGACTGTGAACAGGCAGTTTGCTATACTAATAGATTAGGTTCCTATCATTACTCAAATGGTGCCATTCTGCACCCAGCAAGAAAATACCCAGCAAGGTAGAGAAAGGAAGATGAGCTTAAAGTTCTAACACACTAAAGCTTTTTGAGGCACATCTGTGTTAATTTTCTTGCTCCACAGGTTGGATTTGCATTTTATTTTGTAATTTTTGTAATACTGTAAAAACAGCAACAAAGAAACAAAAGAATAAATAAACTAGACTTAATCTGATCCACATACTGTCATCAGTAAGGCACTCTCTCTGGCCAAAGGCACCATCAAAAGTCCACTATGTGAGGGTCTGGAGACACATCGCAGAAAAGCCAGGATGGTGGCAAGGACACTTTTTTTGGAAGAGAGACATAATGCTGCATATTGTGGGACTGCAGTGACAGCTGAGGGCCCAGATAACTTCTGACCCCCAGGACATGAAAGCAGTTTTCCTATTACAGGCAAGATTTCCGTTCTTTCAACTCCATATTACGTAGGAAGGACACACATCCTAGGACAGTCACCCAGATCTGACTGAAAAGCCCAGTCCACTGGGTTTGATGATAGCTGTATCATGTGGCACAATGGTTAATGAAGCTGAAAGGGCGCGCTGTGGCTGTATATGTTTAAAGTGATCCTGGAGTCATCCTAGATGTCCAAAAATCTATGAAGTAGGAGCTTCTGAACTTCAAAATCTATGTTTATGTGAGCTTTTTCCTAGTAACTGCTGTCCCACTCTTTCTGGTGATTCTTGTTCTAGCATTTACGGGAAGGTTCTGTCCTTTCACAGAGTTCACAAGCATATTTTTCTTTCTAACGCTTTTTTTTTCCCCCTGTGTCTTGTGCTAGCTAGAAATCCAAAAATAATACCTGGTCTTGAAGTATGTAATGCCACCTTTGCTTGAATGTAGGAGTTTTTAAATTAAGTGTCCTGGGCATACTGCAGTTTTGCATAATACTAATCGTTGACTTGATTGTTAAGTCATAGAAGTCCAACTTTTTTTTTTAATTATTATTTTTTCTTTTTACTTTTCTTTTTTTAATGTAATGAAACTGAAAAATAAATAGGTTTTGAACACAATAGGAACAGTTTTAGGAGAGATTAATCTGGGGATCTCCTGAGATCATTCCAGTGTTTTCTGATACATCATCTTTGTCTACTCCTGTGTCCTTTCCTTAACCCATACTGAAAAAAAATCAGACTTGTGCTTGTCTTGAAAGGTTTGTGGTTGTCCAGATCAGAGAGAAATTTCAAAGTTATCTGTCTGCATAAACTGTGCTTAAAGGCTAACTTTTTAACTGCTTAAAATGTCTATTGTACTTAAAAGTACAAAGCAGACTTAATTGACACGCCTTGGAGGCAAATTGTTTGTTTCATCTTCGTCCAAGCTGAGTGGGGTGACAGCTGAATATCCTCTTTTATAATTATCCTTTTTTAAGGAAGTGTTCTCAGAACATGCCGTGGCCTGTCTTCACATATGATTTCTCCTAAACAGAACGCAAAACCAAAGTAATATTTCAGGGTTATTTTTGTGTATCTGCAAGTTTATAAGTAATGAGCTGTACTAGGACCACTATAAACAGTTAGAAGTACAACCATTTCTTCCCTGTGCGTAATTTCCAGTGACATTTTCAACAGATACACTAGGATCGGTTCAGGGTGTGTTTTGTGTAATTGGTAGCTTTTAAGGGACAGATCTCAGATGATGACACATCATTTTTTTAATATCTGTGAGGTTCTTCATCATACGATGCTTTACTCCCATCTGCAGGGTGGGAACTATGATCTAACAGTTTTCTTCCATCTCGGGTGCAGATGACTGGTACATGACCTCAGTATCAGCAGGCACCACCACATTTATTTGCTGTCTCATTTCTATTTCTCTGTGTGAAGCACCGCTCACAGTAGATATTGTACCTTTCTACTTTTCCATAGGGTAACATAAATTTCCATATGGCAGCATGTTCTGGGTCAAACTTCTTTTAACACTTCTATATTGATGTTAGATTGTTCTGTCTTTCATGACCGTGAACTGTGGAGTATTAGAAGATACCTGTACGTACAATCATGTGACTCATAGCAGCATGTGCCATTTCCATTGGGTTCCTTCTGCTAGCGAGCAGGGAAATGTAAAATAAGAGGTCATGTCAGGCTTTAAGAGTTGGACGTGAAAGAAAACAAATGAAAGTTCAAGAAAAATGCTTTTGCAGTCTCTTTTCCTTACAAGGCAGACACACCTTTCCCCTTTTGATTTGCAGGGACAGGGCTCTCCTCACTGCTTCGCAGTCCGTGTAGGCTGGGATGCTGCTCTGGTTATGTATCTTGTTCCTGTAGAATTTTCCATTTCTGATCTTCCCCGTATTCTGCTGCCTGTGGATTTTTCTGAGTAATTGTCCATCCTTCTTCTCCACTATTTACAAAACATCTGGTGGAGTAGTGCAGTCGTCTCATGTTTTCCCACCCTTTTATTCTAACCAGCCCAACTTCAGTTTTAGAAGGTAATCTGTCAATTTAACAGACCCATTACCTAAAATATGCTGCTTCTGTTAACTTTTCTTGTTCCCATGACTCATGTTGTACCAACATGTTCAAAGATCAGAGAGATGCATGGAAATACTTTTTGCAAGTAAGCATCGGGTGTGGGGACACTGCTTGTGTCAAACTGAAGGAAGTAATAGTATAGAATTTGTGTAAAAATCTTGATCTCCACTGCCTATTTTTGTGTGCAGTGTTGCTTGCTGAGCATTAAACAGGCCCTGCTTAACCCAGAATCAGGATGGGTTTGAATTCTTAGATAGCTTACACTGAGTGAAGGAGATTGAACGCTTTATGCTCCAGCATAAATACCAATATGAAGTTTAGAAATGTTTTTATCTGCTCTTTATAGAAATAATTGGCTAGTTTGCTTGGGTTTTTTTACTGCTTCAGTTTCATTACATTCACACTTAAGTCACTGTGCACTCTTCCCTCCACCACCCCCACCCTCCAGGCAGTCCTACGCAAACTCCATGACATCATTGCTAGAAGTGACATACAAGCCCATTTCTAAAATGAAGCTAATAAATTAAGTTCACACTAATAAGCATATGCTTATACAAATGTGCATATATACATAAGTGGCATATATACATATATATATATACCAGGGACTTAAGTAAACAATTTCTGGATTCAGATGTGTTTAGTAAATGAGTGTCTAAATAACTGTATTAGTGTATTTCCCAAAGCAGATCCTAAGATTACAAAATTATTTTTGGGTGCAAGCAGTTCACCTCTTTTCCTGTGGAAGCCTCATGTTTGGAATCTACTAAAGGGTCAATGACATTGGCAATTGCCAAGAATCTATACAGAAGTTGTTGAAGACGGTTGCTGCTGGATGGCCCCAGGACACTGAGTCGCAACCCAGGGCTTGACACGGAAGCAAATGCTGAGTTAGGAACACAGCTTGTTAAGTTTGGCCTAATACACTCTGTTCCCTGTCCCCTTTTAGGGAAGGGCTGTTTCCAGCACTGGAACCCATTCCTGTTTGTCAAAATCACGTTTTCCCTTCTCACAGGTGGATATGCATACACTAAAACCAGTATGTGAACCCACCTCTGTGGTTAACCGACTTCCGGCCAAGTACTTGAAAGACTCAAAAACTCTGCATTTTGATTGTAAACACTAAGAATTCTCAGAAATGTTGCACAAAAGTAACAAATTTGAACAGAGTCCCATCACTTGCTAGAATATACCTGTGATGTGAAAGCACGAAGTGAGGTGACAGTTCTCATTAAGCAGAGGCACAGCAGTGTAGGTGCAGTCAAATCCTTGGTCTCTAAAGACAGTCATTACCTTTGACATCTTTGTAATTTGTTTTAAGTTGTCATCCCACAAAAGCTCAACCTGAGAATAATCAGCTAAATGAGCCTGAGGTCATAGGAACAGGGGTTTGAATGTGTGTTTTTTTGTTCAATAGAATTGTTGCAGAAGTAGTTCAGCAGAAAGAGCGCTTAATTCTGCTTTTCTTTTGGTAGTCTGTTTACTGTAACTTTTACTGCTTGCAAACTGAGTTCATATATTGGATCTGTAAAGCTCCTTTTTATGCCATTATTGAACCTAACTACACAAAGACAAGCCATCAGTGAGATTTTTGAGACAAAAAAAAAAAACCCAGAAAAGCCCTTCCCGATGTAATAGTGGGCAGGGAGTAGCATGGGGTTTGTGTGTGTTCCCTGGCTGACTCTCTTGCAGATTTGTCTGTATCCTCCCTAGCACTGATACATTTTCAGTAGAACAACTTCATTTTCACGTGAGACAGATGAGTGGTGTGGACACAATTGTACCGCTTTTTTGAGAAGATCAAAATCCTGCTACACTAGTACCAAGAAAATACTGTCCATATATACATACCTCATGCCGTAGGAATGGGGTGACCAGATCTTTGGGACTGGTTTTGAAATCCAAGGCAATAATTATACATATATAAAAGTAGTTTCATTTCCAGCCAAGTAGCCAAAGCTGATCCAGAAAGCTCTGTCCCAGAAAAAATGTGGAAGAATCACAGAGTACCCAGAAAGAGAGCTGATTCATCATGGAAGAAGATGAGTTTAGGAAAGAAATATCTGTAAACACTGCTATGATTTTTCTTTTTTGGATAAAGCATGTCACAAACAGGAATGGGTTCCAGTGCTGGAAACAGCCCTTCCCTAAAAGGGGACAGGGAACAGAGTGTATTAAGCCAAGGGGGTGGCAGAGCAAACAAAACAAGTGCAGGAGCTGCTGATTTCCTTCCTGTCATGCCACAGCATAATTTATTGCAGAGAAGCAATTACTCCAGCTTTCAGCATGGATGTCACCTCTTGATTTAGATGGAGACCTTTGCATGCTCGCATCCTAACAGATAGCTAGAGGAAAAGGTACCAGCTATGGAAAAACAAATGCAGGCAGCTGAATATATTTGCTATCAAAATAAATTTCCCTGAGATATTACCAGAAAAAAGGGGAAGTTCTCTTATGAAAAAATACTTGTTCAAGAAAAGGCTAGCATGAGGCTAGGAGCGCGCTTTGACTGAAGGAAGTTACATCTATGTACCTCCAGTTAGCTAACACTTATGAAGCAAGAAGCACCACGAAATGCAAAGCCGGGCTGCTTTTAGAAGCACTGCCAACAGATACAGAAACAGCCCTCCCGTGCGCACTGTGGGCTCACGATCAGAAGAAACATACACAAGCTCCTACAAGTGAAGCAGAGGTCGTACAGCAGCCAGTGAGAGAAAAGAATGTGGCCAAGCAGCCCAGAAATTAAAAAAAACATTTGCAGTATTCTGTTTCTGAAGTGATAAAAGTTTTGGCGTAAGGCTTGTTGAAACACAACTTTTCTCAAGCCCTTCAGGAGTATTAACCACTACCGGGTATGTCAGAGGCTTGCACCTCCTTGCAAAAAGTGGTCTTGGTGTGTGTCTCAGCTGCAGCCTTCAATGGTGAGCTGGTAGGAACAGTTATTTGCTGGGGTGTTAGCACCTCCAGAATGCTTGGACCCAGAAGAGGCAGCGCCAAATGGCAGGGAGCTCGTGTTGCTTTTGCTACTTGGCACCTGTCCAGCAGATATTGCATCCTCTTAACGAGATCTCCCTGCCTGGCAAAGCAAGGCTTTCCATCACATTAGCTGATTAAGGTGAAGCTGCTACAACAAAAAGGGGGTCACTTTAATTAATGGGTTAATGTGAGGCTCTAAATTGAAATCTCGATGGAAGGAATTAGAATAACCTCTAGGTGAACTGAGCTGGAGCTATCTGATGAGCTTTGTATTAAGAAACGTAAAGCGTGGGTTGTTGTGAGCATAGATGAAAGAGTGTCTTGGGTGGGAGCACTGGGGAAATGAAAGAAGGATTAAAAGAGACAACACAAATTATTGAAGAAGGTATTTTTCTTGCCTCTTAGCTCCCACTCCATCTTGAGCATTAAATTCCAGATGTTCCCCAGTAAAAAAATCTCCAACAGATGTCCATCTTCAAACAAAAACCTGTGAGAAGACTGTTGAGTAAAATCTGAGGCTGTCTCTCAGGATGACTGAGGACTGTGGTTTAATAAGCCAGCAAAGATGTTCTGAGATAGCTCTGCCATAGCACTCTTGCCAGTTTATATTGTAATTAAAAATACAACAACAAAACCTCAGGAGCAGTTGCTTCTTGAATAATTTGGAGGTTAGGAGAAATTGAACTCTGTAGGGAGGTAGCAGTGTGGGCTTCTTTTGTTGCCGAGGTTTTCTTTCTTTTAAAGCTGTGCTTCTGTCAAAGGAATGGCTATTAGTCTGTGGGCTCTAAAGAGCAGAGCTTCGTGGCACTAGAGATAGCTTCAGTCTTTCATGACTGGATTGAAAGGTACAGATGGAAACAGAGGACAGCAGCTGCAGGAATATTTGATGCCAGCTGACAACTACAATAGCAACCTGCTCCAAAAATGCCATAGCATACCATACATGTCATTATTCCTAACCTAGCCCCTATGTATCTTCTTTAAAGACTGTGCAGGGGCTCAGATCCCATGCATTTCCACCTCTGTCACCCGAGCCCTCTCTTCCTCGCCTGTTCCAGTTTTTTCTCATGGATCAGTCCACAGATGTCAAATGTCTAAAGCTTGCTACTGAACATCAGTTCAGCCTTAAACATCTGTTAGATGCTCTTATCTTTTGTCCATAGTCATCATGGTTTCCTACAGCCATCAGGAAAACAGGCATTCAGATAATTACAATTACTATTAATCCTTCCTCTTCCAATGGAAGGACAAGGTAAAACACCAAGTATAGATAAAATTTGAGGAACATTGACAGAAATCGATGTTTTGGACATTTTACTGTCTATTTTAAGAGACTGCCACCAGTTTACAATTTCTTCCCTCTATCGAAGGGAAATGCATTTCCACTAGAATTCACATCTGCATCAGTAACGTCAGCAATGCTTCCTGAGATTTTTGTCCTGAGCCACACTGCACATTTTACATAGCACAACAACAAAGTTGGAATCAAAAAGGTCCCCAACTACACTACTGTGAAGGGAAAATTTCAGGTCCTTCAAGCATTTCAAAACTACTTTTATCATTTATATTTTGAATAGAAATCATGTTATTCTTATGCCAGTTTGGATTTTTTTGACATTATTTATTTTTCCATGTATGGCTTTATATTTCAGCAGAGGGCACTGTGACCATTACTTAGAACTCAATCTGTTAATTGGGCCACTTGAGCATGGAAAAAAATTATACCACTTTTCCTCAGCATCACAGGGTGATATATGCAGGACTTACTTATTCTCCATTTTAATCACTGCCTCATCATTGCGGCTAAAAGACTGCAAGCAAGTGAGAAAAACCACTTCATGGATTTTTTTTTTTAAATCTCCTTACCTTTCTCCAGGGGAAAATTAGCTAAATAAAAGCTTGTACTTTTTTTCCTCTGTGGTAACAGTTTCCCGCAGCAAAAGCCCTGGT
Source organism: Zapornia atra (assembly GCA_013400835.1). Taxonomy (NCBI): domain Eukaryota; kingdom Metazoa; phylum Chordata; class Aves; order Gruiformes; family Rallidae; genus Zapornia; species Zapornia atra. The sequence goes on from VZTU01030159.1 coordinate 25,153, forward strand.
GTAGGCATTTTAACAGACTTTACAGCAGCTGCCATCTCAGAAGATAACAAAAAAAACCCTCCTCCAAAACTCTCAGGCCTCGATGGTGTGTACACATCACTGAAGCACAGCCGCCTGTTCTGTGCATTACCACCCACAGTGGGCAAAAGCACCGAGCCCACCTCCACTGCAGTTAAACCTGGGGGAGGCCAGCACAGAGCACGGGGCTGGCCATCCTGCTCTCCTCTGGGAGCTGAGTCCACGCTGCATGCATCAGCCAGCCCCTGCCTTCCTTTTTGTCTCTGGTCTTGCACTTTGTCACCAGCACATTGGCTTCTGACGCTTGTTTCGAGTCTCAACCACTGAGTAAGCATGTAGGCACCAGGGATTTGCTGAAAATGAGGAAGAAACGAGGGAAAAGGAAGGCGGAAAAAGGCTTCTGCCACCTGTCTCCCCACAAGGCTGGGACGTTGGGTGTTACACAAACCTCCTCTGCTGCAGAAGCACGTTTCGTGATGGGCGTCACACAGCTATGACAGGGCAGCAGAGGCAGTGAGAGATGGTGCCCTGTGATGTAGTCAGGCCATGAGCATCGCCCACTACAAGCCAGCCCCATGCCCTTGCTTTAACTGAAGGTACACCAACCACCACAGCTCTGTCATTGCAGGGCTGGCTGTGGGGCTGTCCCCACTTTGTCAAATGCTGTGAGCTGAACAGCTCCCTTGTGAGTGGGAAACAAGGGTGTTGCTGCCAACCGCACTATTGCCGATTCTATTTATTTATCTGATACACCGATTATGCCAGTAAAAGGGTAGCAATAGAAAGAGATCCTTCATGTGAGGCTGTTTAGATAGCCGATAATATTCCCTAAAAGATGAATCAGGCATTCTTTGATATGTGTATGTGCATATTTACAGCCATTAACAGTGAAAAGATGAGGTCAACATGAAGAAAAGCTACTAATGCAGGCTAATAACTCCATCCTTGAAACTTTGTGCATTTCATGGGTTGTAGCCAAAACTTTCAGCTGCTATTTTATCCAAAGGTGGTATTTGTATTCCTCGCAGATCACATGTAACTTGGCAGGAGGCACAATGATTGCTTTGGGCTCCCCAGCTAAGAAAGTTTATTTAAGGTATCTCCATTTAGTTTTGATGGTAGTATATGTCCAAGGAAAAAACAATTCATTTTCTAAGAATGACCCTCTTCTTGCCCTCCCTCTCTGAGATTAACATGCTGGTTTTGCACAGCAGAATTAGGAGCACCGGTCACTTGTGCTTTAGACTGCAGGATTATAATCCTGGGCAATAAAGGATACCGTGATGCTAGACACCTATTATTTTCTGCGACCTGTGACACGCTTCATATAGTTGACCAGCTGATGTTGGTTGTGATCCGTTTATACACTGCTTGTAACAAAAGACCTCTGGGAACATGAGGCTCTTTGTGATTTACAGGCAACTAATGCCAGTGCTGGTAATGTAAAAAGGAGACTTTCCTGTGTGCGATGTGGTAGAGTCCTGCTGTTTTGGAGTCAGAAGTCCTGAGAGTTATCTCTAGCATCATGGGTATGCAGCATACCTGACAAGCACAATAGTTATGCTTTGTTTGTAGCCAAAAGTTTGAGACAAAATTGCCCACCACCTTGTTGACAGGCTGTCCTACTAGAAGCTGTCAGCAGGATCCATCTAATGAGGGAACTATTTCTTTACAACATATTAAATAACAGATCTACCTGCATGTAAAAGCCATATGCCACACAACAGTGACCTCTAGCTAATTATTGTTCCGATTCCACCCACTGCACCCACAGGAAGAGCTGTAGCAGTCCTATTTCTCTGACCTTTTCTGTCTTTGATTTTGGGGTAAACATGACAGCTGAAGCTAAAAGGAATGCTCTGTGACAATGTGAGAACAATGTCTTGGTTTTTACTTCTGCTTTTCATTTGACATGTTGCCACCCTTGCTGCTTTCAGACGACTGACAGGTTTCACCATGCCGCTCTCTTTGCCTGGTACCTCTCAGCGATAACCTCCATGGATGCTCTGGCCAGGAGGGCAAGACCATGCAGCTTCAAATTCACACTGACCTGCAGCACTAGCTTGTGATTCTAAGTGATTGTTCTGGGGTCAGCTGGGATAGAGCTAGCTTTCCTTCTCGTAGCAATGCCCAACGTGTTCAAAAACCTCTCTCTTGTGTCTTCTCGAGAGTCTGTAGGTAGTGCTGGTTCTGAACACAGTCTCACCTCTCTACACTGAACATGTACAATATAGTTGCTGCTTACTCTTACAATTGTGGGGTTTTTTTGTCTTCTGAAGTATACGAAGGAATCCTACCTGATACACTGGCTTTTACTTGCCACCCCCAGGCCTGCCTAAAATGGGAGATGAGGAAGACAAAGTTAGGTGTTTAACTTCTTAGGAAACTTTTAAATGTTTTAACATTATGCTAAGGAGAAAGAAGAAATATATACATGTGCACACTGTGCACATGTATTGGCTTGAAAAGGAACAGGCAATGACCACAGTGATGACAACAAGCCGTGGCATGACCGGCATAAACCCTTTCCTTCATGTGAAGGTGGCATTTATGTAGCCATTTATACCTACAGGTTTCTCAAAAAAATTTTTTTTTCTGTTGTGTTCTAGTTGCTCACAGCAACTCCATTGTAGCAGAAATTCTAGTTACTGCACCCAGGAAAGCACAGCTGTGCCCTGTCAGGCTTCAGTAGTCTGCAGAAAAAAAACGAGTTCTGTGTAATGGCATTTCATGGAGGTGCGTCTGAGAGGAAGAGGTGTTCTGAGAGGGGGACAACAGTGAAGATGAGCAGCTGTGGTGCAGAGTAGGTGCTGGAGACACAGAAAACGTGCACAAGGCTGGGTTGGCTGCAGAAGTGGATGGGTGGCTGCAAGCTGGAGCTGTGGGGAACGCAGGATTGCTCACAGTGGCCACAGGCAACCCAAGTCAGTGGTACGGTTGGTTCTCCCAAGGCTGGAGCAGGGTGTCGAGGTGCCCCTGAGGCAGGAGTGCCCTGTGTCTGAGCAGATACTGGTGACACCTCCCCTCAGCCACAGGCTTGTGAGATGCTTCTGCCAGGGGCACTGGCAGACAAAGGAGAGGTGATCTCCCACAGGGTGGAAGGGAAAGAAGACAAGAAGGCTGCAGTGGGGATGTCGGGAAAGAGAGAGATGGCATGGTTCATCATTTGTTCCTCCGCAGCTCCTTTCCACTGCCCCCCCTCTTCATTTCCTTATAGACTCCTCCTGCATGTCTCCCAGTGTCCAGGTCCATTACACTAATTACACTGATGACTCTGAATATACTAACTCATTTAAACTACCAATCCTTTTTGATTCCTTTGTTGCAAATGGTTTAAATGTCTCCTTCAGGGTGTAACGTTCTTCCCTTTACTTATATTGCAGACTCTGTGATTCTGTCTATGTTTTGATTTAAAAGTTGCACAAAGGTGTTAAATTGTGATTATTTATTTTGTAATCATTTTGCCTAATTTAGATCTGATAGCTGTGAACGGGGATTTCCCCTCACACTTAACATGCCTGTGGTTTCTCATTAAAATCTATGCACAAATCCACCAGTTCTTGCTGATTTCTTTTTGGTATCACTCTTCTCCTCCTCCCAGTCTTCAGTACAGTTCTAGTTAGCCCACCTAGCATTATTTTTCATAGCAGACTTTTGTAACATCTGCTGCTGTGTACACACACTGACGCTAGCTATTAGAAGGTTTCTGGGTGACAACACATACATTTCATTGTGCAATATAAAGGGAGCTAGCTGAAAATTGCATACCTGTCTGCTGAATGCTGAGACATTAGCTAAAGTTTGCGGGCCCTGGATGTTTTGATTTAATGTGACGGAGTTCTCCAAGCAGCGGTTTGCTTCTCTTAGTCTAAACAGGCTACAAGACAATCAAGGTTTTATGAAAAATTGTTGAATATGGGCACTGGTTAAAGAAAAAAGTATTCTCTGTGCTGAGGCTTGGAAACTTTGAGCTGAGAAGAGTGGCATGGTAAGGAGAGTAAAATCTTGAGTCAGCCCAACAGTGTCTGCTTACAAAAGTATGTCCTTCAAAACCACTAGTTTACAATCCAAGCACATGTTTAACCCAGCAGGCAACGTTGTGTTGTAAATGCTTTCAAACACAGTTTAGAGCCAAGAGCAGCAGACTATGTTTACCTCAAGACCTAGCTTTGTTACCCTGCAATGCTGATGGCATGAAGATCTCTAGGCATATTCACACAGCATCATAGACTCATAGAGCATCTGAAGTTGGAAAGGACCCATAAAGATCACCGAGTCTGACTCCCTGCTCCTCTCAGGTCTATATAAAGTGGAACCATACGGCTAAGAGCGTCATCCAGATGCTCCTTAAACTGACAGTTTTGGTGCCATGACCACTTCCATGGGGAGCCTGTTCTAGTGATCCTGTTCACCACTACCAGGACCTGAAGAAGCAACATCATTTTGAAAAACCCTTTCTGAGGAAGGCATCCATTTTGGCACGTGCTGCCCTGTAACAACTCTGTTTCGCAATTAGATGGTCTTGTTTTGCAATTGCTGGTTTTACATGTCAGCAAGAGTTTGAATGGTTACTTTTACCAGGAGAGAACTGTTAAGAGTGGTAGCTACAACGATAAGAAGATTTTTAAATGTGTTGCTGGAGATACATTTTTTGGATACTGCCCAAAAAAAAAAGGATGCTAATGGATAGACCTTTAACGATACAAATACTTGAAGAATCCTTTGGCTCTCAGTGCTCACATACAGCATGTGCTACAGCTGTTTTTTCAGGCCCTCACTTGCTCAAGTATCATCAGATTCATGAAATTATCATCTCCCTTACATGGGACATAATTCCATGAAAGCTTTTGTGTTCGTACTCTGGCTTCATCCCCTAGTTGGTGCAGAAGGCTTTTCTCTCATTAGTTCTATCCTCATTTATCACATATCATATTAATGAGGAAACTTCTTTTCCTGAAAATAAACTTTCCTTTTTTAAAAACTTTTCTGGTTTTTTTCTTTTCCTTTTCCACATCAAATAAACAAATCACAAATAAGAATTTATGGAAAAAATGTTTTGAACAAGATTTATTTTTTCATGAAATAGCTTCAAGTTAGTTGAGTAAACCATGGATCTCACTAGTCAACTTCCCATGTTTTTGTTGGATTTTATAAGCAATTTAATTTTTCTTATCGCAATTTAGTTCTAGGGAACTTATGAAACAAATATTTTTTTCCTCCTTTGTTTGGATTCTTATATCTGTAGTATTTATCTTTTATTTTTGTTTTTCCTTTCTCCTTGTTTTGCAGAAATAATCTGGACACAGACGAGACTTGTACAGAGGAGTGCCTTCTAGGTTTTGGAAAGGAGAGATGTCAATAGCCTGTCTGTGTGCTAGTATACTGCTGATCAGCTAATCTAACCTAATTAGCTGCAGAATTGATGAAAGCCCCTGCTTTGATATTTGAATGAGAAAAGGGAAATGTTGAGTCTCAAGCCAGAGGTCTGTAGGCTGAGTACCCTTTGTAACTCACTGATTTCCATGAATACCAGAGGCAGACAGTCCTGTGGGGCTTAATGGCTGTGACCTCATAACCAGCCTCTATTCTTTCTGACACGGATGCTGCTTTGTTGCTCAGCACCTTGGTTGCTCTTACCTGTAACCCTACAGCTGCTTTCTGCTCACAGATCCCTACCCAGACAGAAGGGACAGTGTTTTCCAGAGTCTCTGGTGCAGTATTTTCCCTGTATTGTTCCCACACTGCTGTTGACATGCTGTTGGTCTCATGGCTTCGTACATGCCCACATGTTCTGTGCTGCTGGTACGACAGATTTTCATGGGAAGCGGTTGCTGACCTCATGGCATTCACTCACCCTCTTCCCTTCTCTGCAGCTGCAGCTCCAGCTTTCATCTGGAGACCCAGTAACATCCCTGCACAAAACTCAACAGCTGGCCAGGCGTACAGGACCTTCCCACACCAGAGCTTGCTTCTGCCACTAGTAATGGCACCAGAAGCACCAACAGCCAGCAAGAATTTCACGGCTTCATCAGCATGTCCTGATGAAAACCTGTAGTGTTAAGGTGGGAAAGTGTTTTGAAGTACATCGTCTGCTGCATGAGAGAGGACACCTATGCCTGGGAGGATGTTCCTCAGAGGACACCCCAGCAGTTTCCTATCTCTCTCCCTCCAACTCTCCTTTTTTGCCTAATTTTTTCTTTGTAAGTAACTTTGACCATTAAAGCTGATAAATGTCACCAGATGCAGACCCTGCCAACACATATTTGTACATGGGAATTTGTCTCAACACATTTTGTACAGCAGCTTTCTCCCACTGCTGCGATATGTGAAGAGTATTTCTATGAGAGAGAGGCCTTGCTTAAACTTTGTAAGAATTTATATGTACACTATTTTTGTACAGCATGCTTAGCAGTCCTGAGCCTGGAAAAGAAGTAAGGGTTTTTGCATCAAAATAAGATGCATCCATCAGAAAACCATCACATAGTATCATAAAATCACAGAATCTCCTGAGTTGGAAGGGACCCATAAGGATCACTGAGTCCAACCCCTGGCTTCACACAGCACCAGCCAGGTCAGAGCAGGGGACTGAGCATGTCGTTCAGATGCTGCTAGAACTCAGTCAAGCTCAGGGCTGTGACCACTTCCCTGGGGAGCCTGTTCCAGTGCCTGACCACCCTCTCAGTAAAGAACCTCTTCCTAACATCCAACCCAAACCTCCCTTGTTGCAGCTTCATGCCATTCCCCTGGGTTCTATCACTGGTTACCAAAGGGAGGAGATCTGTGCCTGCCCCTTTGCTGATAAGGAAGCCATAGACCGCAATGGGGTCTCCCCTCA
>VZTU01030162.1:0-48503 GCA_013400835.1 Zapornia atra
CATAATAGTGCAACAGCCTTGAGGCATCAAATGCATCATGGCAACATAAATCAGGGATGTGTCCCCTAATCTTGCTAAAAATCCCATCCTGAGAGTTGGTGAGCACCTTTGGTGTCAGCAGAGAATGACTGTAGTCGGGAATTTTCATGATCAGTTTATTCTCTTATGGAATTCCAGTACAGAACAGTTTTCAAAGGAGAGAAACGTATAGCACATAGACAGTGATACTGCATTTTATTCCCTCAAACTCCTTGAAGAGTCTAAGCCCATGGAGGAGTATAATTGTTGCAAGCATTAAAACACCAAAACATATGTACTACCATAAATAGTACCTTATGAGAGGGGAATCTGAAGATTCAGTGGTTCAGTTACTGTGAATTGAACTACTGTGAATTGAACTACTGTGATGTGATGTAGTGAGCCAGCTCAGTGAACAGAGAAAGCTGTCTTGAAAAGGACAGCAGCAGTCACTCAAGATTAAAAATGTTTGATAAACTAGCATGACATTTTACAGCAACAGAGGGCGAGTAAACTCATTATTTGACCTACCAATCATTTGAAAAATATGAATTTTGCTACTTTCAAACGAATTTGGTGGTAAGTCAGGAGGACTGCAATGTCCATGGAAGAAGAGAGGGTCAAAATTTGCTGTGTATCGAGCACAGTTTCAGAATGCAAGATTAGTATTTTTCATTTGGAGTTCAGTTATACTAACAAAGCTTAATTTTCATCTGTCAGATGGGTACTACAGCTTTCATCAAGGTTATGTCATTCCATCCAGCCGAAGCAAAAGTCAGTCTCCATGAAAGTATATGGAATGGAGAACTGAGAGAAGCCCTGATATCATTGATATCAGTCCTTACAGTCAATATAACCAAAAAGGAAGAGTCCTTCAGGAACTTCCTCAGCTGTCTACAAGCTGGTGCTCTGCAAAAATGAACTGTATAGTTTGTACGCTTTGAGTTTTGGAAGACCACACAAATGACCCTAGGACTTTAACCTCAGCCTTTCCCCCACGCCTCCACAGACACACCCTGGAGATAAATCTGAAACTGGGGCCCCTATTGCAGACAGAACAAACCCAGGTTATCTTTAGGCTCTTCTTCCTAATGTTTTGGTTGCAAGACATGAGTACTTGGACAGGTACCTGTAGCTATGAGGCAATTTTGAAAGGCAAGAGACTACAACACTGCAACGGTATCTAGTGATAATTTACTAAAACTCCAAAGAAATATGTTTCCTAAATTCAGACAATAAGAAACTACATTTTGGGGCAACAGATATTTGAAAGAACAGTTAAATACAGCTGATAGACTTTGCCCTACAAAGCACTAATAATCTTTGGACACTTTTGCTGTGCAGACTCTGCACTCAAGTTGACAACTGCACACTTAGAACAGCAGTGGAATGAGCATCTGGGAAATCACATATTTCACTGAAGGACAGCAGAAAGCATAGATGACTGAAAAGAAATTTACTTAGGACAGAACCTCATTTTAGCAAGAAATGAAGATTTTCACAGCAAAACTGCTTTCCCTAAGTGCATGCGTCTGTAACTACATTATATGCCTCAAAAATAAAACTGTGTAAAAGCATAAAGTGCTCAAAGTGCTTTACAGAAACCATTAATTCAACTTTGTGCTTTCAAAACTGCCATCTTTCTTGTGGAATAAGTCTGGAAGTTGTCTGGCACTGAAACACTTCTTTAATTTTAGTACTACTTTACACAGTTCTGAGTCTGAAATGCCTTTCACACCACACAAGTGTGGTGCAGTTGACATGCTGGAGGGAAGGGATGTCATCCAGAGGGATCTTGACAGGCTTGAGAGGTGACTACACATGTGTAGTGTAGTGTAATAAATTAGATAGTTTTCTTTCCTTTATTCTGCGTTGAATCTGTTTTACCCATGACACTAATTGCAGAGCGATCTCTCCCTGTCCTTACCTCAACTCCTAAACCTCAATATGTATTTTCTCCCCTGTCTAGCTGAAAAGACTTTGGTGGGCGTCTGGCCTCCAGTCAGGCCTAAACCACCACAATATCAAAGATGATCCTGACTTTATTCAAGACTAATCCTGACAAATAGAAAAACACTGATTCAGACATATCTATAAAACAGCCTACATCAACCTGTCTAGAAAATGTAACTGCCTCAAAACTTAACCAAAATTGAAAGTGAATCTGATCTGGAATACCATCTTTTTTAAACCTGAGAATTAGAAATAGGAATTAAATTTAATTTTCATTAAGAGAGATGAGAACACTCATCCCTTGCAAAGGGAAATTACCAGATATGAGTAAGAACATCCCCAAATTTTTGCAAAATCGAACATAGTTGATTTTTCCAGAAGCAACCAGCAGACATATTTTCTTTTCACTGATAAATTCAGCAGGAAGCAGGTTTTTTCTGGCCTCAGTATCACTCTAAATGCTGCATTTGGTGTGCTTATCTAGTACACTACATTGTTTCTACTTTTGTCTATAGGAAAATATGAACTCATTTTTTGTCAAATTATATTCTTGGATTGACAGATTAAAAAAGCTTGTATCCCTCTAGCCACAAACCCTCTGAAGCAAAATCCATATTAGTATCCTCACTTCAGAAATGTGATTTAGAGCATTACTATGTTACTACACACAAAGTAATTAAGTCTGTCAAAGACTTCATGGGCAATCGCAGAATCATGGCTATTAAGAGAAACAAATCACATGGGTTATATAGGAGTAACGGGGCAAACATACAACTTAAAACGATAGACATCTTTTGTGAAAAGAGAGAGCAGAACAACATAAATAAGCTTTTTCACTGGAAGCCTGAGAACTAGATGAGTTCTATTTTGGGTCAAATTGTGACTGTAAATTATTTTCACTTCAAATAAATGGCTTTCTAGTGGAATATAGAGGACAGTAATTTGAAGAATATTTTTTCAGAACAGTAAGTATAGAAATTTAACCATACCTTCTTAAGAACATGGCCAGATACCTGTCTCAATAATCCAGTATACTCTCCTTCAACATTACAAATTACTGTTATTGCAATTAAAATGGTATCATATAACCAGGGCTCTTCAGACAAGGACTAAGCTGCAGAAGCTGCAAAACAAAACATTTTCATGCAAATACGCTTTGTAATAAAGAATAAAGGAAATAGAAAAATTAATACAGGCATTAAACATATGTGAAAGAGCTGCTACATCTCATGGACTTTGTGAAAAGGGTCTTGTGGCCACAGGATGGAATTAGAGCTATCTACAGAAAATCCATTGCTTTTTAAAGTGCTCCATATGGTTCCACTTTTCCACATAGACTTTCATGCTCTGTCTGAATCTTATTGTTTTATATTCACCCACACAAACAGAAAATATAAAGGCAAAATACTGCATCAACGCTATCACTCACACTGTTTTCCTCCTTACAGGCATGACTTTTCCCCAACATGTGCCTTACATCCCCCTTCTAAGGAAAGAGTTTAAGGCATTCTTGTTATTTTCCACTTCATTATCCCTTTGACTACACGACCTTTTATATTTTGGGATGTAACTGATCATGGGAAAAGTCAGCAGAGTACTATTGCAAACAAATGAAAGTCAGCTTTCAAAAGATTTCAAATTCTTCAAAAAGGCATCCTAAAATGAAACACAAAAGCAGAAGATATTTTCCTGAATGCTTTGTACATAATGCTATGTTGTGTCAAAGAGGTAAAAATCTCTGAAGTCTTTCGATCTGCCAATCAACTTTTCTTCTATACTTTAATAGGGGTGGAAAAAATATTTGTCAAGGAACAAGTCACGAATATTGAATACAGTTCTCCTTTATGCTTTTGTTTCATGGTTCACTTTCATCAACATGTGAAAGCTGACATGGTACTTAGAAGCTACAGACACCTCTTCTTTAAAGGAAATTATGAAGTTTACTAGATAACACAACACGCCTTCACTCACTGATTATTTTTTTTTCCTGGCTTGGGTCAGGTATAACCAATAAAACACATCCATTTCTTCCATCCTCAAAAATTAAAAGCAATAAATGGTGAAAGTGATTTGGCTTTATCTTACAGTGCAAACAAAAAAACCCTAGCAAATTTGGTGCTGACTTTTAATACTTGCTTTTTTATTTACAAAAGAACAGAATAATGTTTTGAAATATACTAGAAAAAAAATATAAATCTATTACCCATCAAACTATTTTACACTGTACTATTTTCACTTATTTTCTAGTTGCGAATCTGTCAACAGAAGGAAAAAATTTAAGGAGGCAAGGGTATGAAAATATTGCTTGGGTATGAAAATATTGCATCCATCTTCAGCATTTTAGTCTAGGGAAAACCTTCCAAAATATCTGAAAATATTTCATGAAACAATCTAATTGAGAAAAATCAGGAACAGGTCATTTAAATGTTCTCATTTGTCCACAGTGAATATTAAACTGCCAACTTATGTTGAAGTTAATAAAGAATGACTGTTGTCAGCAGTCCTTTGGAGTACATACACTGCAGAGTACAGCATGGATAGCCCACTAAGATTATTCGCCTACACAATCTGCAGCAATACTGTGCAGAAAGTAGTGCAGTGTTACTAGCATGACACTGCATCTGAACTAGTAAGTTTATCATAGAATGGTATGGGTTAGAAGGGACCCCAAGGATCATAGAGCTCCAACCTCCCTGACACAGGCAGGGCCACCAACCTCCAGGCCTGGATCTACACAAGGTTGCCCAGGGCCCCATCTAACTTGGCCTTGAACACTTCCAGGGACAGGGCATCCACCACCTCTCTGGGCAGCCGGTTCCAGCACCTCACCACTCTCTCTGTAAAAAACTTCTCCCTAATGTCTAATTTAAACCTTCCTTCTTTTACCTTTAATCCATTCCCCCTTGTCCTGCCATTGTCTACCCTTTTTAAAAGTTGAATCCCCTCCTGTTTGTATGCTCCCTTCAGGTACTGGAAGGCTGCAATGAGGTCCCCCCGCAGCCTTCTTTTCTCCAGGCTGAACCTCGTAGGGGAGGCGCTCCGGCCCTCTAATCACATTCGTGGCCCTCCTCTGGACCCTTGCCAACAGTTCCACATCTTTCTTGCATTAGGGGCTCCAGATCTGGACACAGGACTCCAGACTGGACCTCAGGAGGGCAGAGTAGAGAGGGACAATCACCTCCCTGTCCCTGCTGGCCACCGCTCTTCTGATGGAGCCCAGGATACCATTGCCTTCCAAGCTGGCTTATGTTAAGTTTCTCATCTACTAAACAGTAGTTATTTTCAGTAATACCTCCCAACAGGTCACTATTTTCAGTATCCCAGGAAGAAAAACTGCTACCTGCTCCAGCAACTCTTTACCATTTAATTGACAAGCATAAACAGGGCTTTAATAAGTTGTGGATATGTCTAATTTATAAAATACGATGCTGTATCAAAGTAACATCATGGTTAATTTGAAGTGAGCTATTTCGGGTACTGCTGACAGCAGATTACCAGTTCTTTCTGTTCTTTACGCTAAGCAGTCACAGGGTGAAACTCAGAAACAAACCTGATTATTCGCGGCCACAAGTAAATAATTGCAGACACCTCTTTTCTAGGTAAGGGCTGTAATCACTAGGGCACAGAATCATGTTCGTCCATTCATAGTTGCTTTTCTGGCACAGTTATTGAATTTTTCCTTCATAACTTTAGTAGAACACATAAGGACACACGAAGACACCACTAATGTGGAGCTTGCTCAGAGAGAACTGAATCAGATCTTTCAGTTTATGGGCAAAGACTGCAATTATTCAGCCATTATAGAAAAGATGGGCAGCATGATAACTCTCCTTTACAAAATCCTCTAGAGTCTATTACTGGACCTAGATGGAAGGGTGTCATTTAAAGTTTAAGCCTCAGTAAAGAGCTTTATGTTCATATCGGCCAGTCTGAGGAAAGGCAAGTTCCCTATCACTACCACTCAAATAACCTGATTTTATAGCTGTACATGTGGAAAGGACCTCTGTGTAAGAACTAGGTCTATATCACACAGCTGCCATAGCAGGCATTAACTTGAAAAAAAGAACCACCACCAAAAAAAAATTATCTTATTTCCTCTTTTAGAAGGTCTGGTTTGTCATTCAGAAAAACAAAATAATCTTTTGACTGCTTGGGGGCAGGGTGAAACAATAACAACTTATTTAAATAGTCTACAGCACTGTCTCACACTTATTGGCAAAGTACTCTAAAAAACAAGGACACACTTATTGTTAGAAACCCAGTATTTTCTGTATCACTGGCAAGAAAGATTACATGCACAATTGTGCATCTCCTGTACCAAGTGCATAACAATTGGTGCTTACCATTGGTTAATTTCTGTTTACATGAGGATACGTATATGTAGCACATTTTCTCTCCATGCACTGCTGCACAAGGCCAAGGGCATGCAAATCCTATCACTTCAGTCAGTCTGCTACATCTGTGCCATCCTCTAAAAACACTAGATGAACCTGAGAAAACCCTTCACAAAGGTCCTTACTAAGTGATATACTTCTGCATCTTCCCCACCTCTACATCATCACAAATGTTAAGTCAATCAACACTTTTGTGCAACAGAAAGTGTCTGGTTTTGCTCAGCAGTGATTTCTCTTGTTTTTTATCTTTGTGGACCTTTGACAGCTGCTCTTCATCCACTTTAATTCCCTACATAAGAGGGTTGTTTGTGTTTCTCTAGGGCAGACCATTTTCTCTAAAATCTTTTAACACTTTCACAGGCACGAAGAGAAAACTGTTGTGCATTCTCCCAAGTGGCTTTTACAGCCAGTTATTTTAACTCTTACTAATTCCAGGTTAGAAGATCCCACAGGTAATGGCAGTGACAGAAGCCCACTCCAACTATAAATGGGAAGCAAAGTTAACAAATAACTCATTTACTTCACCAAGTTGATACATGTTTGTAGAAGGAAAGTCTGAGATATGACCAGACACCTAGCAAAGCTTGAAATGAGCAATTTTCAAATAAGCATCAGGCACAAGCTGATTCAACAGCTTCACTATATTGCTTCAGAACAAGCAAAGCTCAATTAAAATGTTGCTTGATGCATCATCATGCCACAGCCTAAATGTAAGAATAGAATGGACTGTCTTCAGGGAGAAGGCTGGCTAGTAGTAAGAAAACAAATACACCAGAATAGATGCTTGTAAGATTCACATTAAAACTTTTGTTCCCTTTCAGGAAATGGAAACACTTAGGAGAATTCAAAAACAACATCAGTACGTTAATGACTGAAGTCTAAGAAGAATAAATAATAAAGATGATGAACTTTCCCTCCTTAAATGCTCATCTGAGTATAGGTCATTTATTCACTCTGATCAAATCGCTTCTTTAAGTCAGATCTATAGTTTTGCCTCTCCATACTTAGAAGACGGAGCTTTTCTGCAATCAGTCAAGGTCTGAGACACAAATGAATGTTGACTTCTGCAGAGCATTTATGCTCAAAATCTTGTTTATGAGGAGAGAAAAAAAGTGCCTTATATATAAAACCAGGAAATTATCATTAGTACAATAATCCAATATTTCATTACTATTGAAATCTTAAGAGTGTAATTCAAGAATCATTGTGAGTACACATTATTTTCAGGAAAAGAGAAAAATGCTTCTCTTCAAGAAAGTCTGAATAATAACGCATTTACAGTTATACACAAAATTCTTAGTTCCTTTTCCTGATAGCGGTGTCATTCGGATTTTGGCAATGGGGATGCTATAGTTAATTATCTTCATCTGTTGATAACCCACTTTGAGCCATTTTAATGTTTGCTAACATGCTTTTACACCTTGCTTTTTCTTCATGTAGCTCTACATAACATCTGAATATACAGAGATGGTGGCTTTTATGTAGGTGAACATTTGTTATTAGTTCTCCTTGTTACCCCTAAAACCAGTTTTGTCCAGTTCCAGGTCTTTGTTTGTTTAAATGACCATAAATAGTTCATTGGTAGCTGTGAGGTCTGCAGTGCCAAGCCTGGGCCCCACCTCTAACCATCCCACACCAATGCTCTACAATGCATCTAGTAATCTTGTACAGTCCTTCCTCCCCTAGGCCTCTGCTATCATACCAGGACTATTTCTCTACGCTATGCCGCCTTCAAATGGCGTGGCGACCTGGTTCAGGAACAGCACGACGGCCACGTCCAGGCCGCTTGGACCATCAGCTCACAGACACCAATGTGGTGGATGGCAAATGGCGTTTATTGGCAGGCAACATGGGCTTATATAGCTAGGGTTTTACCACGTGACTTCCGTCTGCTTCCGTCGTAAACCAAATGCTATTGGCTGTCAGGAGGGGGGGTCCTGCCTTTCCGTACAGCGCGGCATCTTCCGGCCACCAAGCCCTAACTACCGTAGCGCAACACCTACCGACCCCCAAGCTGACTGCAACAACACTACATCATTACGTTAGATAATAAATATCTCTTTCTACATAAAAAATTTCTTGTCCCAGCTACCTGTAAGAAACTATTATCACACCACACAAAGAGAATTTAAAAAGGAAAATAAATTAGCCACAGAGCCCTGGTTAATTAGAGAAATTGCTAAATCAACTACAATAAAGTTGCAAGGAGGTCAAGAAAAGTTCAGAGAGCAAGTCTGCCAAGCCTCAGTCCTGAGACCTTGCAAACTCAGTGCAAAATTTGTGGTCAGTTGCTAGCAATTACAGTAGGGTATGACAGGGCTGCACAGTTACAAGAGATATCTTCTGACAGCTAAGCTGGCAACAGCTGCAGATGACGACTGCACTAGCCAAGGTGTAAGTTGAGCTAGAGAGCTTATTGGAGAGTATCTGTGTATGTTTGTGCCAAAAAGACATTGAAACAACTGCTGCACAATGGTAAGTACAAGCTCATATAATTAAAAAATAATTTTCACTAAAATAAAGGGGTTGATTAGATTTCAGTTATTTTCTTTTACAAGTAATGAACTATGAGGCTTTAAGCAATTAAGCAGTTCTAGAAATCAGTGATGAAAGGATACCAGAAAGTTAGTGAGCATTTATTATTAAAGATCCTTTAATGCAGTACTTCTGTTTGAAGATGAACTGAACACAAGCAAAAGCCTTCATTTAAAGAAAAATCCAGCAGCAATAAAGACAGATTAATATGGAGATTAACAGGATTTGAACATATGTTATGAAACAAAGGAAACAAAAATGTTAGGTAGGGTTAACAATACACAATGTCATTAGATTTAAAATGTACTAAATTTCTACAGAATTGTTTTTAATTTCAACTCAAAAGAGCTGGAGGACATTCAACTGAGTGTTCCCATTTACAGAGGAAAATAAAAAGAAACCCCTTCTGATAAGAGCTGAAAAATTAGTTTCCTGCTTAACTCCTTTAAACAGCTATGCAAGTGCAAACAGTTCACTTCCTTACCTTTTGCAGTTTATACATCTGTTTAAAGGGCATAATAAAACTTACATATAAAATTAAAAGTGAACTAGAAAGAGAAACCTGTCTTGGAGCTACTGTTTGGTTTTTAATATGTAGGAGCACTTGAATCTGTCAATATTTGGAAAATATGTGCTTTCAATTATATTAAATTGAAAAATAAGGCATCCAAAAAATATTTCTCACTGCAACTAGTATTGACATTTATAAGGACTAATCTTCTGAATCCTATGAATTACCTATGATGAAATTAAATATATTCCAAGACTAATTCTGTTATAATACTATAATATAAATAACTACAATAGGATGCAATGGCACATGGTATTGTGGGTTCATGATAAATGCTTTTCAACTGCTAATAGTTTTGTAATGATTTATATGCTTTTAAAAGTTGAAATAATACTGAAGGTTGAATGAAAAGAAGGTTGAAAGAAACATTCCAGAATGTGAGAGAATAAAGTGGTTAATTTGTTTTTCAAATGCCATAGCAGGTACAAACCAGCTGTACTGTAATTTCCATTATGGGAAAAAAAAATGAAATGAAAGCACTTCAGCTTAGTTAGTTCAGATTCTGCTGCAGTGAGTGAGAGAAAAAAAATACAAAACACACAAACCCTTTCCTACTCCAGGGAGATCTGGCATGTATCACTCCATGTGAAAGCTCTGTTCACAAAGATGATGGAGCAGAAGTCTGCAGATATAACCACTGCTTTGTTCTCTTAACTACAGAGACACTACACCAAACTGCCTTTTCACTGTGAAAAGGGCTACATAAACATCTTACCTTTTAAATCAATATATGAGCTCTATTTTTTTTTAAATGCTCATATCTGCTACCTCTATTAATAAAAAGAAGTTGCTCTTGCTTTTTATTAGTGCTAGACCTGCATATCATAAAAATCAAGACTGAGCAAATTGTATTCTACCTAATTTTGTGCATCAACAAGGTTTTTTACTGTTGCTACCAGGAGTGAAATTCTTGCAAGCCTTACTTTGCAGGTTTTAAAGTAGTAGCATAAAAGTTACCTGAGTAGAAGTTGAAAGTTTCTCTGAATTCAATTCACTGTGTGGTTTACTATTGTACAAACATTTTGCAAGAGAAACATTTTCTTAGGTCCAAGTATTTTCATCAATGGAACGGTGTATGACCCAATACTAGAAGAGAAGGTTAATTTGTTATAAGAAAATAATCTGCTATTTCCTCTTAAAAATACATAGGTGTAATACTGCCTACAGAGTTATTCAACCACTATTACTAGTGGTTTGTTTCTCACCTTCTATTTTCTCATTTTCATGCATCACCTATTTGCATTTCCTTAGCATATTAATACTTGAAGCTGAGTTTTTTGAGGTTGAAACCATACTTCTTCAGTTCAGTAGCTTCTAGCCCATATGGATGACACATGAATGAAATGCATTACTTCAAAACATATGTATTAAGAAATCAAAACATATGTATTAAGAAATAGATTTTGGTTTTGTAAATGAAATTTTTCTAGACTTGTTGCTTGTATGATTGTGTTTTGAAGACAAATCAAGAAGGTCATGACAGAGAACAGCAGAGGCATTTTTACTTATATGACAAATAAAAATGTCACATAGAAATATGTGCAGAATATTGCCACTTCTTTAAGGACCAAACACTAACAAAAGAGTCCCAATACTAAAGGAAGGAAGGTCTAGATTAGATATTAGGGAGAAGTTTTTTACAGAAAGAGTGGTGAGGTGCTGGAACAGGCTGCCCAGAGAAGTAGTGGATGCCCCGTCCCTGGAAGTGTTCAAGGCCAGGTTGGATGGGGCCCTGGGCAACCTTGTGTAGATCCAGGCCTGAGGTTGGTGGCCCTGCCTGTGTCAGGGGGGTTGGAGCTCTATGATCCTTGAGGTCCCTTCGAATCCATGCCATTCTATGATTCTATGATTTCTTTGAATATCCTTTTTGTTTTAATTTGTAATGTGAAAAATTATTACAAAGTCAAGCTGCTATCTTATTGCCAACTTTCTGGTCATCTCTAACACCTCAGCACTCCACTTCGTGCCTTTCTCTACCTTCTTTCTTATGACAGTGTGCAGTCTTCATTTATGAAATCAGTAAGTCCAAAGTTTCAAAGGAGAGATGGAAGTAACTTTTTTTAAGATATATTATAGCAGGTACCACACACAAACACTTCCAGTGAAAATATAACCAAGTCAGGAAAACAGAAAAAGAAATTGCAATTAAAATATGTAAAACACTAGGATTTTTAGACTTCTTTGCAAGCAAAATTATTAAATTATCTGAAGAACATTTGTGTGGTTTTGTCAAACCATACTCTTAAAAAAAAAAAAGTAAAATCCATATACTTATGTCTCTCAATGGGAAACTTAGCAAATTCAATATCATTCATCAAAGGGGAGACTTAGAGGTGATTTGGTCAGGGTGAGAAAGTACTTTAGTAGTGACCAGATTTCTGATATGAGTAGGTAAAGACATGATAAGGTCCAAAGGCCAGAAGTAAGCTAAACGAATTAGACGGAAAATAAATTAACAGTGACGATAATGAACAATGAGAACAGTTTATCTAAAGATGTACATGAACTGTTCATCATGATAGACTTCAAACTGAGAGCCACATTTTCCTTGGCCAGAAGTTAAGAGCAGGATGTGAGAAATATTGCAAACCTCTGTGGCCTGGGTTGTACAAGAGGTCATTGTGCACCGTTATATTGGTTTCTCTTGAAAACAACTAATCTCTCTACACTTTAATTAAAGGTAAAGACTGTGCCTTCCAGGAATATGCCTTGATAGCTGTGTAACTGAAACATATTATGTGCCCTTATTCCATAGAAAGCATGAAAATTGTAACTGTCCTTGAAGACCGGTGGATGGGGAAGGTAACGCTTCCTCTGAGGGAAATCATTATCAAACTCTCCCAGCTCCAGATCCACACAGGAATTTTTAACCCCCATGTCATAAGAGAATCAACTCACCAGCAACTTCTTCCAAAATCAGTAGTCATTAATGTAAGAAATTACATCTCCACAGGGAAAGCACAATTTCAGAAGTGGCAGCCATTTTCCAAGACCAAATGGAAACAATATAAATGCGATGTACATGCTGGTGGATTTTAAAAGGTGTTCACACTGAGGAAGCCTCTGGCACACTGGGATCTTTCAATACACAAGCATTTCACTACCAGCTTTACAATACAGATTAAAATTTTGAAGAAAAATCTCTCATAGATCTACCTTTTTTTAACCTCGTTCTCTCTCTAATTTAGAAATACATTTGTTTAGACATTAGACAATGTCAAACCTTTAAAGAGACAAATTCTCTTAAATAATGAGTTCTTTTGTTTACACATGACCTTTAGTTTAAAATTATTTTTGCAGTGATTACATGATGGCAATATTTTTTCCATCTGTTAAAAGGTTTTAATGGATAAAATTTCAAGAAGCTGTTGAGAGGCACTACTTAATATAAGATTTTTGAGCCATTTGTGTAGTTGTAAATTTCAACAGCATATACAAAATAAATCTCACTTAAAGCAATAAATGTGTGAGGAAAAATATTTACTGAAATCCTCTTTATATAGTCATTTTTTTCATTGGCTAAACAGCTCTGATAATGCATCAGGAAACCCCATCTTGAAAAGTAACTGGAAGAGTTTTTCTCTTTTAATGACCAATATTGATTTTATTCCTAATCTATCATTCTGCAAACGCAAAAGCTCGTTGCTCAAGAGTGCTCTTACTGGCCCAGAAAGACGGTCACACATCAGGATGTATATAGCATTTGAACTTACTCTTCCTACATGCTTGTACCAGTTTGAAATGCCAGACTCTATTTTGGCTGAAATGAATAGAAATTCTTCTACCTACATGAATATAATATATACTGTATTGATGCTTAGTGAAATACAAAGGATAGGATAGAGCAGAGCAGAATATTCAGTTGGAAGAGTCCTACAATGATCATCTAGTCCACTGCCTGAGCAGTTCAGGGCTGACCAAATAAGGTTATTGTCCAAATGCCTCCTAAATACTGACAGGCTTGGGGGCATTGATCACCTCTCAAGGAAGCACATTCCAGTGTTTGATGGCTCTCTTGGTAATGAAGTCTTTCATAATTTCCCTCATCTAAACCTCCTCTGGCACAACTTTGAGCCTCTCCCATGTGTCCTGTCCCTGGATACCAGGAAGAAACGCTCAGTACCTCTGTCTTCATTTCAGGAAGCTGCAGAGGACAATGGGGGCACCCTCAACCTCCTTTTCTCCAAACTAGACAAAAAAGTCTTCAGCCACCCCTTGAAGGATGGGGTTTGCCCTCCTGACTGCCAAGGTACACTGCTGACTTGTACTGAGCCTGCTGTCCACCAGGAAAGTTGCAATTTGCCCATGATTACACAGAAGCCTTTTTAGCACCAACAATATTACAGCAAGATGATCTCATCTTACACATTTGTGGTTATGTATATAAAAAAATTGCAGCTTTTAAACTGTGAATTGTCTTTATCAGGGTCATCAACAGCAATAAATGTATTTGGTCTTAGCCCATTCTAGCTACATTGATATGGCTGTTTTCACTGTAGGTATCACATAAATACTGTAAGCATGTTAGAAGTTTTTGTCGAAAACATTGTCAACCAAATTCTACACATTAACAGTTTTGGTGGAAAATCTGATAAAAATGTTTGTATATTAAAGAAATTTAAAATAATCAGTGTCTGTAAATAGTTGTTCACAAGTTAGACATAATGTAAAAATGTTATTATATTGCATATCTGTGACATTTTATAGTGTCCCAGTGTCCCTTTTATGTATAAACAGGCATCCCATGGGAATATATTTTTAATTACTTTATTATATTAAATCCAAATTAGCTTTTCAGTAAATTATTCAATTACAAAATAGTGTCATACTGGTCTATCATTTAAGCTGAGTTTAATTTGCAAACCCAAACAGATCTAAGGTACATAGGAAAGAAAATAGATTAATAAATAACATTGTTTTCTGAGTATTAAGAAAACTGTATAATTTAATTGCTTTTAATAATAAAAAGTATCTGAGTATTATTTTTAAATTTTAGATAGGTATGACAGTAATGTTCTATGTGATATTAAGACATTGAAAGTCAAGTGTCTGTTATCCTTCCAGCAAATATAAGGGGAAAAAAAAATAAATTGCCAAGTCACTTGAAATGACACATTTGCCAAGAGCAAAGCAGTTGGTTGGGATCTGAAATAAAAAGTGATCATTATTTATGAACAGTGATGTTAATATTCAAAATCAGAAATCACAACTGCTGTCACATGTGCTTCTGAGGTGGAAAAGTAGTCAAATGCCACACATTTGTGCCTCCTTACTGCTAATAAGGAATACAATTCCATGCACTGCAGCACTCAGACTCAACAAGTCCTTATACACAATTCTACTTTTCAGATGATGACATCAAACATATACTACATGTTTTCCTGAGTAGAATTCTTGGTAGTTAACATGTTTTGATTGGCTCTCCATTCATTTATTATTGACTAAATGGCATACTTTGGCTCAAGAAAATAAAATACAGTCACGAGAAAAGTCTTCTGTGCAGCTCTGGAGTTCAAAGCAAATTTTCCAGCTGAGTTATAAAGTCCTGAAATGAATTTCTAATGAAAATGCTAACAGGTCTTTAGCTACATTGGTGCTAGCGGGTGTTGCTAAAATAAATAGAAATCCCTGTCAGTGCCAGAAAAGCAGCCCATCATTAGAGGCAGTTTTCTAGAAGCTTTTTATTATGTCTGGGTGATGATAATCTTCCCACCAGTGGGCATGCTGGTTTTTTGGCACATATCAAGCTTGTCAGAATCATTTTACACATTCCAAACAGCAGGAAGAATAGACAATAACAAAACAGTAAAGAAACTTTCTCAACATGATACATATCTTGTTTTCTCTCAGAGTTGCTATTGCCTTTTTAGAGAGGAATAAAGCAACCGTTTAACCAACGCACTGTGCATATTAAAGCTATTGTCTTAAATTACAGCAGATATACCATGCTTCTGGTTCACTTCCAGCACCAACAGAAGACTGCACAAGTAAGTCTCTGGGGAACAGACAGTAGAAAACAGTTTTAAGCCAGTTTGCTCTCCAACCACAATGGTCTTGGTGCTTAGCAGACCCTAAAATGACCTGTTAATAGCTCTTTGTGCCCCCAGAAAGCTATTAGGTAAGACCATGTTCATCATAACATTAGGAGACTGTTAGGTAATACATCCTAGCACAGACCTTGACCAATGTGGTCTTGCAGAGGAGAACAGCACAGGATGCTATTCTTCTGAATCACACAAATAAATTTCCTTTTCATCAAAAAAATCGGCAGCTGCCATGTGTACCATTCTGAGTGCCAAAATAAGGAGAACTTCTACTCAGTTTTCCCAGGGCAGCCAAAATCTGACTTTTTTAAAAGCTTTAATACTATATCACAGCTGAAAGAGAAAAGGCTATCATGGGAACTGTGACCTCATCCTGCAAACACTGGAGAAGACTGCCCACAGTAAAACATGATCCTCCAAAGAGGTACTGGAAGTATGGGATTATATTGGAAAGCTAGTGACTGGATTTCCCACTATACCTGGTGAACATCACCACGTTACTTCACTTTTTGGATTATGTTAAGATTAAAAAATCAAATTACAAGCAATAATAACATGCTGCACAAACAGAACAGGAGAAGATACAGAAGGAGTGAAACCTGGCCTACAGGACTTTCATCACTTACAATTTTCCCCTGGAGATGTAGACAAAGCAACTTGCCTCTCATACTGGAGATAATTCCAAGGAATAACGAATTAAAAAAACAGCCAACCTGTTCTTACACTAAGTTCAGCACATTCATTCTGGCAATGACTGAGAAGTGGCCAACACAGGCCCTGACAATGCTGTTGTCTTTGATTGTTAAAAATGGAACAAATCAATGGACAGTTATAGTAAAAGCACACAGACACACCAAAAAGGATCGATTTGAGGGGGGCCACATCCATGAAAAGAGTATCTCGTGTATGGAAATGATGCAGAATTCTCCTTCATTTTGCAAAGTGGTCCCAAATTTACTGACTTCCTCATACTGAAATGTTCAGTATTCATAAATGGCTAATTAATAAGAAAGATACTATCAAGTGTGAATCCAATTATAAAAATTACAAGTATGATTTCACAAAATTGCACATACAAATGAAATGTGTAAATTAATTCACTGTGTTTCCTGAACTAATGTTACTGGAGGTATGTAACATGCTTCATCCACAGGATTTAACTAAAAAGAGTGCAAGTCTTGACAGAATTGTTGGGGCTTTTTTCTCCTTCCTTTGTCATACAAAACACAGGAATGTGTATTAGAGCTGCTGAGTGTGGCATCATATTACAGTTTTTATACTGTTCTTTACCTACACACATTTCTTCCCACAGTTATCAATAACAGCTCTACACAGACTCCTTTTGAATGACATTTTCACACATTCAAATCCAGCTATTCAGATGGCAACAGAGGGATGAAGCTTAACCCTGAGATTGCCATGATCCTTTTTGAATGACCGCGATCAAAAGTAAAACACATCAGCTAGCATTACCTACCTCAACACATAAGTGAAAACAAACACTACAAAAGGGCTAAGTTAAGGATTTAGTTTGAGATAATATTCCCTCCTTGCAAAGCCAAAACCCATTTTCTCTACTCCATATGTACAAGCACACTTTCGTTGATACTTTTCTTCCAGGCTTTCTGCCCACCACTCAGAAATAACAGTATATTCAAAAAAAAAAAGCTATACCAAATCTTCTGAAACTTTTCCAAAACTACATACATGCTTCACACTTTATATATCAAGATTTAGCTTGAAGCAAGTTAGTTTTTACTGCTAATTTATAAATCCTTGAAATACAGGGTTTAGAACAGGATGCTAACATAACTCTAACTATAGAAATGCTTCCAGGCACTGCTATAATGAAAGAAATAATTACATCAATAAAATTATACTAGTTTGGCATTAACAGTTTGCCCAAACAAACAATTCTGAATAGCTAACAAGCATTATAAATATGACTGCTGTCATAAATCAAAGCCATCCATGACCAAGGTTCATGGTATAAAAAGAAACTATCATTAGCAATATTAGGATTTCATTAGGTGCACAATTATGAACTTTGTCTTCCTCTGAATGTTCCATCAACTATCATGCTTGGGAATAAATACAATGCAAAAACCATGACATCTCTTTTACTGACTGTAGTTATTTCTGAATGTAAGAAATCATCATAGCAGTATTATCTTTGTGGTAATATTTCATCTAAACATTACATCATCCAGTTTCTCACATCTGTTACTGCAGGATTTTGTGATAGCAGTTTTCTATTTTCTATACCTTTCTACATAGTCTTTGAAGTATAAGAAAAAGTAATCAAACAACCTTGTGTAATTTTAGCATGTGAAAATTTTCATAAAATCATAAATACAGATTCAAATAATGAAAGTCCACAGATTCTTCTGTCCACACCCATAAAAAGCTGCCTTCTACCTTGATGTGGGATTTTCTTTTGTTTATCTGGTTTAAGCTAGAAGCAAAAAGTCTTAAAGCTAAACCCTCAGTATCCAAATTTCTAGAGTATGTCCCAAGAATGGGAATATACCAAACTCTTTGTACGTTTAGAAACTGATTTGCTGAGTGCAAGGCTTGTAAACAAGTCTCAACATGGGTTAAATGGCCACCTTTCCCCATAAAACATGTGGCTACCAGTACGCTACTGAGCTAAGAAAGCATTCCTTTTCCAGCTGGCCTGTAGAAAGCAATCATCACATTAAAGAGAGTGGTAAATAAAATAAATCTCAAATCAAAAGCCAAGTACATTTTCATAAATACTTGTGACTGCCAGGAACACCTGCCAAGGTCAGAGAACATCTTACTGAGTGAAGGGGAGAGTTTATGTTGGAAATATGGCAATATTTCATGGACCCTACTGAAGTGATTTACAATATTTCTCTCGGAATATTCCCAAATGTCTTGTATTGATGAGACAATGAGTCGTTAAAAAATAAAGCCTAAAAACATAACTAAATTCAAAAATATTTTCCAATAGTTTCTGACAGATTTAATATTTTTCAGTCAGTTATTAGAATGGAAGCAAAATGAGTTTCTCATAATCTGGCCATTCTATTATGGATTGTTCCTGAGTCCAGTGCAATTAATTTGTGTAATGCATAGCAATGATCTATGATATGTAGCTTCATCTCAAGCAGAACTAGTGAACTCTTTCTTTTTCATTTTGGAAAGTGCATCCAGAGGGAAACATTTAAATAAAATAAAGAGCTGTAGCATGCAAAGTATATTGCTACAGTAAATGGATGAGTTATAATTATATTGACAATTCTTCTTATCCTGATAAATATCTTCCTGACCTTTGCTATTATTATGTAGCAGACCATTGCCATGCACAGCCATTAGCATAGCTATCAAGCCTAAATATTACCTCCTTTTTTAACAAGTATGTAAGATATTCTGTCACCACAAGGATAGAACAGCTTGAACTAGGGAGACCAATGTGTTGACATGGTAGATAACCATACACTGTTGTAAAGCTCAAAGGACAGCTTCAAAAAAAGAGAAAAATTTCAAAACAGGTCTTATGTCAGGTAATCAATTACAGCACTGTCATACTAATGGCTATGGAAAGGCAGGGGAGCGGTGACAATAGGTACATTCATCTTACTACTGCACTGGAAAAGCTGCACCTGTATCCCCGTGCACTCTGTCTCCTGCTGTCCCCTGACAAGTGCATCCCGTGACAGTGGATCTGACAGTGGGGATGTTACCTATCTGTCATCCCTTCTTCCTGAAAGGCACCTTGACTACAGCTAATGACTAAAGGAGAGCAAGCAACCACCTCCTCCCTCCAGCCACGTACAGGTTTCTTTGTTACGATGCTGAATTCACAGTGAAGTACTGAATAAATGCAAAGCTCGTAGGAAAAGATTAAAAAAACTTAAAACTTTTTTGCCAAGTATGTAGACACACATCTACAAATATGTGTGTGCGTGCACGCATAAAATATGTTTACACACCCCTAATAGTTTTGGAAATCTTTGCAATCTTAATCCCTTTATGGTAATTCACAGTGTTGCAGTTTTGTGTAGCTGTGCTGCTTGGGTGGCTTTTGTAAGCCGCCGTACAGCCTTCTCTAAGCCCCATATTTTGTAAACATTGGTCAATTCAAGGTCAAATTCGAGGCTGAACAGATCAGAGCTGGTCATAGCGCCTCTGTGAATCACATATAGGAGAAAAAAAACTGCTGGCAGGCGCACTTTGCCACCAGAGCGGGAGTGAGAAGATGTAACAGGCTGCACAGACTCCCAAGGCCAGGCCCGGAGGAGGGGGCGGGGAAGAATGCGAAAAGAGAGTTTCCCCTGCAGCTCGTGGTGGAGACCATGGTGAAACGGGTGTCCCCCTGAAGCCCATGGATGAGGACGGGGAGCAGAGACACCTATGCCCTGTGAAGATTGATCCACGCCTCAGCAGATTTGCCGGGGGACTTGTGACTTTGCAGGGGACCAGGCCGGGCGGTCTGGACCCGAATGTCAACACCCTATGGAGTGGAGTCCTGCTGAGAGGCCTGTGGTGAGGGGATGACTCCCCGATAGAGAGGACTCACGCTGCAGAAGNGTGCGAAGAGACGAGGGGTGGGGGGAAGTAGAAGTGTTGAGATCTGGGGAAGAAAAGCAGCTTGTGAGGAACCGCTGGAACCCCATTTCCCATTCCCTGCCCCTCCCCACACCATGCTGGGCGGGGGAAGAAGGGAGTAAAATTGTGATGATTTTTAAGTTTGCTAAGAAGGGAGGGGTGAGGGGAAGGTGCTTTAAGACCTGGCTGCTTCTTATCTCATTCCAGTTCACTGGGTGTATTAGTTGTAGTAGTAATAAATCACTTTTCTTTCCATTATTCTGTGCTGAGTCTGTTTTGCCCATTGCCCTAACTGGAGAGTGAACCCTCTGTCCTTATCTCAGGTCCTAAGCCTCCCAATATATATATTTTCTCCCCTTTTCGGCTGAAGGGTGGAGTGAGCGAGCGGCTTGGTGGGTATTTGGCCTCTAGCCAGAGCCAAAACCACCACATACAGTAGCAGAACAGCTCTCATTGCTAACATCCCTCATATCAATGCACCCAAAAATTACTGTGACAAAAAAGTAGGTTCCCCACATCCTTTGGATTTTCCAATACTCACGGGACTACTGCATTTAAAGGGTCTTTACACTTGTTTGTTCAAGAGACTGTAAATGTTTGCAGGATTATATCTTGTTTCACTTTGTGCCCGAAATGAAGTGGAATCCAGAAAGCCTTCCATTGCAGCAAGGGTTCACAGTCTGGAGAAGACTGAAAAAAGACAGCAACCGGATCTGCCTTGGGCTGGCAACATTGTTAAGAGTCACAGTCAGATGAAAAAAATCTGGGCCTTAATAATTATTCTTGGTTTCTTTTAAAAGGATGTAACGCCTCCACATGCATTCTTTTGCAACTAAGGCCATTGCTAAGTTCCCTGTAATTTTGAGATGCCTTTGTAGCAATTATTGTAATGTGAACTATATGATAAGTTTTGACAAGATTTGGGAAATTTAATCTTCCCTTCTTTGTGAAGTATTTTAAGTAATAGATTTTTTGTTGTGCTGTTGCAATCCCATAAAATTTTACTGACAAGATATTTATTACAGAGAAGTTTAGCTTGGGGATTTCTATTGGCATGGGGTTTACAAATGGAGATGAGACAAGGGAGAATGTTCATTTTCATGATAGTGTCTTTTCCCCATAATGATAATAATAATTTGTCCCATCTGTCTAAATCTAATTTAACAGTGTTTATGAGTGGTTGAAGGCGGATTTTAATTAAGTCTTGTAGTTGCATTGGTATGTATTTTAGTCCCTCTGGGGATCATTTAAAATTCCAATTTTCAATATAGGGTATGCAATCACTACATCACGTAGAAAGCAACCTGGACTTGAAGCAGTTAATTTTGCATCCGGATGTGGATCTAGCAGCCAATTAAAGCAAATGTTTCTTGAAGGGCAGAGGTTCACACTTCACCACATTCATACCCCAGAATGGTTTAATCTGCCAAGAGTCATGTATCCCAGGTAAAATGTGAACAAGTAGCACATTTTTATGATGTCTCCATTTTAACAAGGAAATTATTTCTCATAGCCCTACTATGTAAAAATACATTTTTAGCAGTTCCTTTTTTTAAAATCCATTGAAGCTCTTCACCTTAAATTTAATGTCATAGTGT
This sequence comes from Zapornia atra, assembly GCA_013400835.1. Classification (NCBI taxonomy): domain Eukaryota; kingdom Metazoa; phylum Chordata; class Aves; order Gruiformes; family Rallidae; genus Zapornia; species Zapornia atra. The sequence goes on from VZTU01030162.1 coordinate 21,689, forward strand.
TTCTCATAGTCCTTGCGATCCTCAACTGTCATCCTAACATGTTAGCCTAATGTTAGGATGTATCCTAACAACACAGCAAAACTGCTAGATTAAACTATTTGAAAGCAAGGCACTTACCTTTAAAATAAGCGGTTTAGCTTTTGAAGGATTTTCCTGAACTTTAGACTGCTTAGGCCAGCATATTGATATAAAGCATGCCAACACTGAGGGCACCCTCAAAACCGATGTGACATTTCTACTGCCCAACCTGCTCACTCGAGCTTACAATGAATCTCTATCTTTGCGCTTCCATCAATGACAATGATTTAAAAACTGCTGACTCTGTTGGCCACATGTTACCTCTATAAGGACATATGTACTGGCTGTTCAACTTTCACATTTTAAAAAGGACAGTGATTACAGATGTAAAGAATTTAGGTTTAGGCCTTCAATTTTTACCCAGGGAAATCAGTACTGAAGCGACCTGAGCTTTAGTCACAGTAAAGTTTCATGCAGGTACTCCACACATTCCAGGAAAAACACACACATTCCACACAAAACCCACAAACTTACAGTTGAGGCATGTGCTTTCGTCAATTCCAGTATTTCGGTGGGGGTTATATCTATATATAAAAATACAGTAAATTTATATGTATTATTTAATTTTAATAATATCTGTGATCTCACAGCCTACAGAGATAAGATCAGCTTACAATTTTCATAAAATTAAAAACAATGCACTCCAGAAATTACTTAGGAACACTGAGTGTGATCATCTAATCTAACCTTAACTGTGTCTGATCCAAACCAGTCACCTACACTGGTTCTTCAGTCAACAGACACTTGTGCCACTGTAATGGGTGTTCTGTCCCAACTAAAATAAGTGTACCTGTGGGATAGTTTGGCCTCTTAGGTACTTCTTCATCTCTGCTGCCTTTAGAGAAAGGCTTTAACTTCAAGTTAGACTAAGCGGTCATAGAATGGTTAGAGCTGAAAGGAACCTTAAAGATCATCAAGTTCCAACCCCCTGCCGTGGGCAGGGACATCTCTCACTAGACCAGGCTGCTCAAGACCCCACTCAACCTGGCCTTGAACACTTCCAAGGAGGGAGCAGCCACCGCTTCCCTGGGCAACCTATTCCATTGCCTCACCACCCTCGTAGTGAAGAATTTTTTCCTAATATCCAATCTAGTACCCAGTCATGTTAGATCAGGTTTGACTGCCTCTGGAAGTCCAGAAGAACCAGTAGGTTCTTACTGAATGTACTCAGCACCTCTTAGCATGAAACCTATATTTCGCTAAAGCAGTGCCTGAGATGGATAACCAATACTCAGGTACTGTGTTTATTTCCATCATAATTTATTATGCAAATAACAAATATATGCAAGTCCAAGAAGAACTCTCCCCAGTACAGGCAATCTTATACATAATATAAGGTCCACAAACTCATGAGCTATACCTTCTGACGCTCAGTTTGCTGACTCTCTAACATCGCACTTCCATTAAAGGTAGAGTCATCCTGCTATAGAAAAGGTAAATACATTACTCCTTTTGAGATCAATAGGAACTTTGTTCTTGACCTGAGCAAAAGTCAGATACCCCCATTGTTACCAACATTCCAACATCCTTTCATGTGCCTGTTTACACATGCACATTTTCATACTTTAACATCATACAAAACGTGGAAAGTTGGTGTTATCATTTCAATTAATGAAGAGCTTAAGCATAGATTGAATGACAGCAACATGCTTTCCTTCAACCTTTTTTCATTTGCTGTTTTTGCTGCCCTCACTTCAATACATAGGAAATACTGTCATGGAAAAAAATGTCTAATTAGTGTTCAAGTATAAAAATTATTTTAAAATTCAAAGGTTTTGATGTTTTGATGCAAGTCCCTAGTTGTATCAGAGAAATAGATGGGCCTCTTTCTTTCATGCTTAGTTTTTTTGTTCTGTGTTCTTGGAGGGTTTTTTTTTTAAGGCATTGAAAGTAACCTGAGAATTAGACACTATAAATGCTGACTGCTTCAGCATCAGTTGTATTAGTTCAGAAGAGTTAAAACAGAATTTAGAATACAAACCCCGTACAACAGAAGAGGAAAAATTAAATATACAATAATTGATAATAAAGACAGTATATTTATTATGTTAGCATTTAAGGTATCCCCCACCCCACTACATATCCACAAGGAGTTCTGAAATGTTTAGCATATTGACCAGGTATTTTGTCTTAACAGTTAGTCACTGAAGGTTACTTTAAATAAAAAATCTGAACAATGGAAATTCCTGCTAAGGAAATTTAAATCCTAGATAGTTGAAAGTGTTAAACTGATGGACAAAGTGTCAAGGCTCTTACTGTTTTTTAATAACTCTACTGTTTTCTTAGCAGATGATGCAGAACCAATTATAGTTATGAGACCAATTTAATCACAGAAAGCAACAAATGATGATTTGAGTATAATACTATTGTGGTTAATTTTGTCCCATTTATAAGTAACATTATAACTTCAACAGTGTGATCCTCCAGTACTTGTTATATGCAGTGCTTTTGCCACAGAAAGATAGTGGAAAAACACGGAAACTAGGTATCTAATACATTCTGTAAACATTTCTCCAGACCACTGACAACACCACTTCTCTTTTCTACCATTCTATTCTGGGTTAGAAAACAAGTGAATTTTGTATAAAAGTTTCCTTATCACATCATCTACAGCAACTCCTGCATGTCTGGTTTCAATACATACAAACTTGTAAACCAGAACTCCCCACTTTGATCATTAGATAGCAGATCTAAGGAAGTCTCACTAAAAATCACATGCCATTGTCTGTGGCTAGCACTGAAACAGGTTACTACTGCAGAGACAGATGTCCACAAAATTTCCCAGGCACAACTTGCCAACAGCAAAGCCACATGGCCTAGAAGATTAGATAAAATTTATGAGTGCACTCTGTTGCAGGATAAATTTTGGACTATTTTATTTCCTGTTATTTTTCAGGATTACCGAGAAACAGTACTGGAAGAATTTCAGAAAAAGACAGCAAGGGTGGCCAAAGGCACACAACAACCATAATAAGCATGCTAGGACTCTCCTACATAGAGCAGGTAGGGGGAATGTAGCTTGAAAAAAAATAACCAAGGGGCACTGCTATAGTAGAGGTCTATAAAATCATGGGAAGCAATGTGGAGATTGGGTAGGGAGCAGCAGCTTATTGCTTCTTCCAATAGAGGACCTAAGGAGCAGCAACTTAACACATTTCTAAGTGGTTAAAGAAAGGACATATGACATTGTTAAGTTACAGAACTCCCTTCTGCAAGATGTTGTAGCTGCAAGAAAGTCACACTGGTTCAAAGCAAGGTTAGACAGCCTAATGAAGGAGAAATCCATTTCAAATTTACTCCAAGAAATACACAGAAATGCACTTCCAATCTCCTTGAGATGCAAATTGTTAGATGTCAGAAGAGTTATTTATAGAAGCACTGGTCTTAACTTATCCCAAGTTCACATGCTTCCTTAGATTATCTGCTTTTAACCACAGCAAAAGGGATCCTGATCCACAAGCCACAGATCTAACCCAGTACAGCTATTCTTACCGGGCATATGAAAGCACAGACATTTGCAAAGCATTGTTAAGGATTTAACTGCATAAACAACACCAAGCACCACTTACCATACATAAATCACAACCCTCCACATCATATCCAGTGTAACAGTGAATCACGTTATATACTTCTGACTTGCACAACACATGGACTCTCAGCTGGTGTAGATGATCTGCCAGTTGTATTCTTTTTCTGAGTCTCAACAACTACCCCACTTACCCATCCTTAAAACCTTGACACAGAGCAATATAGACATTGTTATATTGTTATAATCCTTATGCAAACAACCTTGAAGCCAAAAATCAATTAACCCATAGTAGTAAGATTACATTATTTCCATTTTAAAAAATAACAGCCATTCATTGAGGCAACCTAATTTTGGAGCAGTTAAAAAACTAAAGTGTCACTGTTTTACAGAGTTTATCTGTTGTGAATCTAATTAAACATAATGATGGATTGGAAATGTTATTTTGACTCGATTTCAAATGTAGCCATTATGCACTGAATGCCATTAAAGCCTGTTTCTAAAACCTGCTGGCCACTTTTTGAAGACCACAATGTGCAACTCCTCCACAACCATCAGCTCCAGCACAATCTGACCCCACAGCCTGCTCTTTGCAGGTGACAACAAATACAGAATATCACTTTCAGGGGAGCCAGTTCTAATGCAAAAGCATGCAGTTTTGAATAATGTATAATTTTAAGTTTCATATTAAAGAGAGTAGAAAATAAAACTTTTAAAAGGTTCCTGATAGCTGTGGACGATAGCTGTGGATGACAACTTTGTAATGCAATTCTGCAGAAATTCAAAGTTGAACTGAAATACTTCAGCCAAGTGTTGCAGAAAAAATATCATATATCAGTTCCCCGTACCCTTCGGATTCAGCATGAAGCAGAGTTGTAGCACAGCACTGAGAGATAGACCATATTGCTTAGGGTTCCAACAAGACAAACAATAAGGCACTAGAATCAGATTTATGATGCCATATTGAAAGTCAAATAAAAGCAAAATCAAATACCCAACAACATGTATTAATATTCTATTGGTCATGTCAGATATACTACTTTTACTGTTAGACTACAAAAGACTCTTGCATAAGAGTTAGTATTTGCACTCTGATGTCCCAAATAAATTCTGCATTAAGCAGCCAGCAATATATTTAATCAAAATTGTCCTTGCAGTTACAGTGGGTAAAACACATTCATTATTATTCTAAACTATTATCTAATGTATCACTTACAGACATATATATTCTACGCAAAAGAAACAACAGCACTTCACCGTTGGATGAAGTGACATAAACAAACTCCTGGTATTCTCCAAGTATATTTTGAGTGTTTTAAAATACTCTGCATCCAAAAAAAAAAAAAAAAAAAAAATTTTATTTACTGAGGATTGCATTTTGTAGTCTTATTTTAAAATACAGCCTCCAAATCTATTATAATACATCAAACAAGCAAAGGCTCTTTACTAATGAAAAATAATGCAAATGCTATGCTTTTGCTTGTATTCCCATGGCCTTTTTTTTTTTATTCTGCAACACAAAGGTAAAAATATAAAAGTTTAAGTAACAGTAGCAAACATGTAAATAACTAAAAATGATCTGTTACCAAGGAAACTAAAGAAAACAAAGGAAAAGGCTCTAAAAATTTTTTTTAAAGTCTTTTGAAAAAAGCAATACAGCATTTATGGTAACATTCAACTATAAGTATTATTGTGGATTAAATATATTGCTACATGGATCAACTGATAATAAACTTTTTTCTCTTTTCAAACAGATCTGCCTACCAGTTACCTTTTAGTGTCCATCCGGTGTGTCCTTTCATTCTCCCCAAACCATTCTCTCCCAGGTTACTGCCATTTCTGATATCAAATCAGAATTACAAACAGGGAAAACTCAGGAGTTCACTCTCTGCTCTGAGGCTGGTGCAAATGTGTCTGTGAATTTTTTTATTGCCACAGGAAGTATACTCACTGTATGGACTACTGGGCTGAACCTGTGTGGCCATTTTTACGTTCTCTACTGAATGAGATGTCATTCACTTGTTTACACCTAACCTATATTTTAATCATCAATTAACAGGCAAGATACAGAGGTTCTTCCATCATGAAAATCCTCAATCCTTAAGATTTTTCTAACATTATTGACCAAATTTTCCATTGCTTGCTTTCTATGTTTTTTCACAGCACTCGACAAAACGTTATTTCTTGTCTCTCTGCTCTCTATGGGATTGCATGTCCTCACTTCTCCTTTAACTAAAAAGGTAAAGAAAACTATGCAATCTGATCAATTAACCAAATAACAACAAAAATCTCTATTTTCCGTTTTCCTCTGCCTCCAGCCCTAAATCTCAGATTGTTTTTTGAAAGCTTACTACACACAACAGCATTAATTTTATAAATAAAATAAGAAAAAATTTTACAAATTTTAAATCTTCCAAATATTTGACTCATCATCTGACTATAATATTTAAATCTGCATTCCTCTTAGAGTCACACTTGTTGAAAGAACAAGTCTCCTTCAAATTACATACATCTCTGTCCAAATTATTAAATGTATTTTCATTATATCATCCATGGTTGGTTGTTCTTCCAAAGTCCCAAGGCTCAGTTGTTTGTTTTGCCTATTAATCAATTCCCTGGTCATTCCACAATGAGAAAACGTTAATTTTGGGCACAATAATGGTCATGGGGAAGCCCCCATGAACTATTTCAGTGCAGCCATCCCTCTGGATTTTACAGGAAACTGCCTACGGTTTAATCAAATTGCATGTATTCGGAAAGAAAATAGTTACTTTCCAGAATTTTATGAAGTGGTACCAAAGGTTATCCCAATGGTAATCATCACTAGAATAATTAACATCATGCTTGTCAAGCAAATTCAATTGCATTCTTTACAAACAGGAAAAAGAATGCACACAAGACAGTCTTGTTTTGGTTTTTTTGGTGGTTTGGACTTGCTTTAAATCAGACCTAAAATCAGCTTGATAAATCTAAACACGCACTTAAGTACATAGGCTTCCTTTCAGAACTGGTACATAAACACAGACTTATTAATTAAGGACACCATGCAAATACTTAGGGGTCTTACAACAGAGTAAGAGTCTTGTGTACATTATCAAATATTGGGAAATTCTAAACGTGGAAATGCCACTAAAGACAAAAACCAAAGCAACTCACACACCCTCCCCTACGTAGGTCTTTGAAAACTTACTCAATACTATTCTGTCCTTAAAGGGGGGGAAACTCACACTGATTTTTTTTTCCACTTAAATAAAGGGAAAGAGCTCTTTGTTCTCACAGTACAAACAGATGTAAAGTGATTGAATTACTGCTGCTGGTTAGCTCCCTAAATGTTATGAATGCTGCTGTAAACGTTTAAGAGTCCTCTGATTTGCACAAAGAGCATTAATGGTTTGTGCAGTGCATAATTAAGCTAAATGAATGCTTCCCTCAGGTCAACAAAAAAAGTAAATACCAAATTTCCAAGAACTGCCCCTTGTCTCCCCCCCTTTATTTTTTTAACACAACAGGATCTTGGACTTTGCTTACTATGTCAAATAATATCCTCTGCTTGTGAGAAGGTCACTGCTAAATTTACAGATAAATCAGTAAGAAAACATTTTTTTTTCCATAGTACTTAAAGTGATGTTCCTCCTCAAATAATTGACAATTAAGATTTTAAGAATACAAGGGAGAGGAATGGAAAATTATTAATGTTCTCTTACACCTTAATCACAAGCAACATCATATTCCTGATAGTCACCAGCAATGTCCATCATCTGACTCCACACAGGGACAGCCAAGTCAGAACATAGGACTGAGTGTATCATCCAGACATTTCTTGAGCTCAATCAACCTCGGTGCTGTCACCACTTCCCTGGGGAGCCTGTTCCAGTGCCTGACCACCCTCTCAGGAAAGAACATCTTCCTAATATCCAACCTAAACCTCCCCTGTCTCAGGTTCATGCCATTCCCTCAGGTTCTATCACTGGTCACCAAAGAGCGGAGATTGACACCTGCCCCTTTGCTGCTCCTCGTCAGAAGGCATAGACCACGATGAGGTCTCCCCTCAGCCTCCTTTTCTCCAGGCTGAACAAACTGAGGGACTTCAGCCTCTCTTCATAAGTCTTCCCTTCCAGACCCTTCACCATCCTTGTTGCCCTCCCCTGGACACTCTCCAATATATTCATGTCCCTAACATTAAATTCTGGCACAGAGTTTTGTATAAGAAGCCTCTTACACTTAAAACTAAGTAATGGCTAGCAATTCCACAATAATAATACAAATTATTTTGTTCTGTAATACTCTAGGGATATTTAATTATGCATTGCATTTGCTACAGCTATTGCTTATTAATTGTCTATAGTATCAGAAACAATTGATGAACAGAGAATACAGGTTAACTACTTTTGCTTTACACTATTTCATTTCCTCCAAGTCAGTGATCCCAAGAAATCAATGTAGAAGAATCAATGAGAACATCTTGATGAACTCTACTACACTAGCAAATAATACTAAGGTGAATCACTGGGCAACATAGTCAGGTGGAGAAAACAAACTATTTAATTTAAATTGACATAAGATGTTATGGAAGATAGTTTTAATGAAAGATAAAAATTTTTCAAAATCTCTGCATCTTCTGTAACTATTGGCAAGGAGAGAAGCACTCAGACAGAAAAATAGTATCAGAATCAGTGTTTAGTTATCCTCAGAAAAGTTTAAAACAGAAACATATCAGATGTTCAGTTAGCATAAAAAGAGATAGCTTTGATGAAGCCAACACTACTACAGTATTGATTTGAGTTCAAAAGCTACTAAATAAATTCTGTCTAAATCCAGCACTCTTTAAAGTACATACAAATTTGTGTTTTCTTCATGGTGTTTTTGCCATCAGCAGAAAACTTCTGAAGTACCTGAAAAACAGAATGTATTCATTGTGAACTAGGAAAGCCCTGGAGCACACAAAAAGGTTGTTCTGCCAGAATTCCAGCATCAAGAAAGATACTGAATGGATCACCACATTCAACATTTAAACAACTAATCATTTGGCCTGGAAGCTTATTACTGTACCACGTAAACAAAGTATGGTTTTCCTTAAGCTGAAACACTCTCTTAACCAGTTTACTCCAGTTTTCCTTCTCAAATGCCCTAACTTAGCTCTTACACTGACAGCCTGTCTTAAACACCACTTGTACAATATCTGAGCAAGAGACTATGGATACACAGGCCAAGGTAAAACCTTGCAGTTACCATACAAACACTATCATTGCCATAGCATGCAAGCTTGGAAAGGGGAAGGGTACAAAGGTAAGTGTAATTTTCAAGCCCAGTGTTTGGTGAACATACGCAAAAATACAGGTGGGAGCCCACACAAAAAACCAAGTATGCCTATTGAAATTCACATCTTCTGCTGATTAAAGTCACAAGCAAAGGAAGAGTTACTGTAAACCTGAAACTTGAAGACTGTCAGCAAGGTTCCCAGATAACTCACTAATCCTTTCTCTTATGAGGATAAATAAACTGCATTTTCTAGATGATCTACACACTGAGATAGACTGAATTACCCTATCACTTAAATTTAATTTTCAATGTTTAGGTGACAAAACCACTAGTTTAATCTCCACCTGCTGAAGACTGAGGATTTCTCTCAAAGTGTTACCTTACCCTTTTTTCTCTCAATGGACTAGCTTTCAGAATTCATACATGTTACATGACCTGACTGTTTCTGTGGTTGTACTTCTTTTCTTGTGCAGTGAGGTTTGAGTTCTTGTGTTGTAACCTTGATTTCAACCTTGTATAGTAAACAGAAAGTTTCCCAAAGATATCTAGTAGTATAAACATAAATACAATAGCGTTCACAGTTAAAACAGGAGTAGAAACAAGGATGCTGCCTACCATCTTATCTGTGAATATATGATAGCGTATGAACTATTTAACAAAAAAAAACCCCAAAAACATCATCTTACCCACAAACGTAATACATAAACTGTATAAATGAAACAAAGTTTTGTAAGGCAACAGGCAATCATTGCAATTATACTTGAAAAATAAATAGAAGTAGCAAGTTAACACTTGATGCACTATTTAGATCTATAAATACTAATTACGATGCTGGATTTTATACATCATGTTGCTTTCCATGACACAAGGTATAAACAACTTCTCTTTTATCTGCAGTTTTGTATTGGCCAGAACTGATCTTATCCTACTGCGGTGAATATAGGATATAAATATGTGTATGTAATTTAGGATTAAGTTCAATCAATATGAATTCATCCCCAAATTTCCATCACATATTTATTTCACATAAGACACTTATTAAACAGAAAGACCAGAACAGCTCTTACAGTTTTATTGTTAGATATATGCACCCCCCATTAAAATTTCTCATAAAAGCAAGCAGCCTCTTTTACTCTGAAATTCACTGCAAACACCATCTCAGGATAAACCAGAAATTACCTAAACCATTACTTACAAGGAATTCCTTGGTATGATCTTATTATATCGACATATAGACCAAGCCCAAAAATGGTCTTGGCTTATATTTGTATTTGGAAAATTGAGTAAAAAAAAAAAAAATCAGTCCAGCTGTGTTCAAACAAATCCAGCCGCAAAAAAAATCTAATAACAGCTATTCTGACAAACCTGGTAAGCTCTGGAGCCAGCAACAGTCCTTTTTTCTTCCTTCTTCATTTTAGGAACAGATGCAGAAATGCAGGAAGCTGACTTTATCACAGGACTGCACATACCGAGACCTACAGAATTAGAGAGGAATAGTAACAAAACGATTAAGTTAATAACTTTTCTTTAGGGAAAGCTATTTTGGTTTAGGACTGAAAAATTTTTCCATCTAATTCTGTAAATAACACACCTCTTACTATCTTTTGGGGAAAAAATGTGTTAGATAGGAGGTTTAACCTTTTAAAGCTAATATTTCCAATAGCATCAGAAACAGATCACGAATTTAAATCTTCTGGAAGTGGCTAATTATGAAGTACTACAGACATACTCACATCATCCTGACAAAATGGATTACCTTTCTTTTAGAAGAGTTATTGGGTGAGCAGAGCTAGTACCATCTCCATTCTGCAGGGGCTCTGACATTAGAAATTTGCTGAATTAGAAAGGATCAAATGTGATATTTAAAAAACACTATGAAGTAGGTGATATCTTCTATTTTGGATTATGAGTTTGCAGAATCACCTTGGGAACTAATATGCTAGAGATGTTGGGGTTGGTTGTTTTGTTCTCAGTCTGCTTCTTCATGATCAGAAATGGAAATTGATACACCCCTCTCTAGTGCAGCTCCATCTGTGTTGTATAATCCACACAGCATATCTGAGCCGGACAGTCTGTGGTAGCCTCATCTAAACTTCCTTAAATCAGTGAAGTTTCCAAGTCTTGTCTAGGAGATTATCCACTATTTTACCCTCAGCTAAAGTTCTCCTTGTTTTATTGCACTGGTTTAATTAGTTTAGATGGCCTAAGAAAATATACTAGAATGAACACATAAAAATAATTGTTGCATCCTTATGTGCCTGCAGTGAATTCAGAATACACCACTGATGAACAATGTCCTTACTGTCTTTATTATTCTGTTTTCAGAACAATTTATTGTTATGTTTTCAAAAAAGCTGCGAATACTTCACTAGGGTTTGGTTGGGGTTTTTATTACGAAACCATTAAGGAAAAATTCTGATACTGCATACAGATATTTTGTTAAAAACTTCTATCAGTCCCATGTGTCTTCCCCCTCCAAAAAAAGGTAAAAAATTAAAAGTGTCAACAAAAACCCCAGTATGTGAAAACACATTGAGGAGATAAGTTTCCCAAAACCCTATTTTAAAAAAGTTCAATCAAAACCCAGCTAACCAAACTCTGCTAGAAGTCTCAGAGCTGATGGCAATGTAGTCAAACCCCAGGAAGGTACACTAAGCAGACATTTCATGATACTAAGAATATCAAAGCAGAGTACAGAAGTTAGATACTCTTGCTACCTTTGTGTGCCTGACATACAATGAAATTACAAGCTTGGAATGACCAACAGAAGAGTGAAGCGAGGAGAAAAATGCCAAAATGAGCCCTAAAGCTTTCAGAATAAAGATTTTATTAATTTTATGGATGAGACTGATACCTTTCACTTCAAAACATTAGTTGTAAAAAATACATCTTAGCTTCTCCTTACCTGGTGGCTAAACAATAGCCTTTTCCACAGGTTCTTTTTCGTTTCATATTTAATTCATTGCATGCACATTGTTGTATTCCAGCTTCTGAAAAATATTAAATATGTTTATGACTACCTGGGTAGATGTTGAATCATTTCCTATTCAATTACAACATTACCTAGAATAAACACAAAACACTTCACACTGTGTTTCCAAGTGACTGTTTCTACCTTTACTGTGGAATATGTTTTTTCTTGCAGTGACTACTTATTGGAGAACAGGAGCTGCATGATTAATTTAATTTTAGCCATAAAAGAAGAAGATTGCTACATAAGGATCAGCAGATGGGAAATCAACCTTTCATAATTTTCACTTTGCCAGTGTCAATCTGAAATTTCACTGTGGATGTATTTTTCCCTTTTACTCTCTGATCTCCACCAGAGCCCAGATGTGATCCTTACCTTGTATATTTGTACAGCAACTAATACAACAGAGCCTTCACTGGGACTCCCAGCACTGTCATGATAAAAATAAGAGAGCATTTTTCCTAGGCAGTGTCCAGGAAATGACTGCATGCAGGGTTCAATCAAACGAAGTCTATTAGAACAGGATTAGAATCTCATTTATTAGGAACTGTGTGTCTAAACCAAGGCTAACCTGAATGGAAAGAAAAATATGCACCATCTTATGATCAAGATCATTGTGGCGATTAGCCCTGGCTGGAGGCCAGATGCCCAAAGTCACTCTATCACTCCCCTTTTCAGCTGGGCAGGGGAGAAAAATATATATTGAGAGGCTTAGGAGTCGAAATAAGGACAGGGAGAGATCATTCCACAATTCGCGTCATGGGCAAACCAGACTCAACACAGAATAAAGGAAAGAAAACTATCTAATTTATTACACTACAGTACACACTGGTTTCACTCTGTGTGTAGCGTAGTGTAATAAATTAGTTTTCTTTCACTACACACAGTGAAACCAGCGTGTAGTGTAATAAAACAGAGTCGGATGATGGTAAGTGCGACCAGATCTTAAAGCACATCCCCCCCACCCCTGCCTTCTTAGCAGACTTCACTTTAGTCGTGATTTCGTTCCCTTCTTCTCCCCTCACTGTGGCATGAGGAGGGGCAGGGAATGACGGTTTCAGTCAATTCCTCATTAATTGCTTTTCTTCTTGGACAGGGAGGGGGCATTCCTCACCCCCTGCTGCACCGTGGGGTCCCACCCAAAGGAGACAGTCCTTCACAAACTTCTCCAATGTGAGCCCTTTCCCATGGGGCTTCCGATCTTCACTAGCTGCCCAAGTGTGGGTCACTTCTATGGGGTACAGTCATAAATCATAGAATGACTCGGTCTCTCAGGCCTAGGGAAAGCTTCTGGCTGTTTCTTGCAGAAGACACTCCTGCTGCCCTCCCCTTCTCCACCAGAACCCTACCCCACAAAACTATGACAATCATAAGGTCATAGAACATGAATACACATCTTCTAGTGAAGTAGTTTTGAAAATTATTCATCTGTGGTTTGATACCTAACAAGTTTTCTGCTCTTAGCATCAGTTGTGAGCTTACATTTAAAAAAAAAAAACAAAACCAAAAAACCCCACCAAAACAAAACCACTTAAAGTATGTACATAACTTTTAATACTGTAAAACAATTATAATTGATTACTTACTATTTAAATTTATTAAACCATTCTCAATGTATTGAGTAATAAAGACATAGCTGTTTGATGTCATCACTTTCTATTCCTATATTATACCTGCTTTACAAGATCAAGCATTTTCTGTACTATACAGGTTTTTAACCAAGAATATATTCTCAATTACTTATGCTGCCACTCATATGATACAGTTCAAAGACCTGCATAGCCTCTCAAGCATAACTTCTGAGCTATGTAGAATGTATCTTCCATTTATTTATTAAAATGCCACATTGTAATCACAGGTCAATGAAGAATAAAAACTTCTCATTAGAAATTAAATAGCTATATAAAGTATGTCCAGATTCTGATTGGTATATAATAGGAAAAATCAAAAAAGTGGATGATTCTTATAATTATATACTTTCCATCCCTATGGTAGCTCACTCTCTATGAAATGTCAACCAATGCCACAGGGCAAAAACAGCAGAGAACATAAGGAACAGTTAATTTAAAATGAAAATCTGTGCTTCTGGCTTTGCACTCTGAGCATTCTACTACAATAGGTCTTGAGAATTATTGGTTTTGCAAATAAGAGATTCAAAATCCAAACCAGATCAGAAGCATGTCTTTATGATGAGGAAAGAATGTTATCCACATATTATTCACTTGTTCTTCTACATTACTGGTAGCTACTTTTACAACATTTTATGTAAGCTTGAAAAATCTACAGTGAATAAATGCTGAGGGATAAAAAGGTATATTAGAGGATATACAATAAAGAGTAATTTCATAGAGGAGTATTGAAAAGTTATGTTTCTGATACATTCTGATCTGTCTTCCCCTGAGTTCTGATGCAGCAGCAAGAAATAAGAAAGTGAATGCATAATGGAGATAATACATCCCCATCTCAGAAGCAGGAGATTTATTGTTCTTCCAGTATTTCTGTCAGCGAGGTATTGGGTAAAAATAAGATACAAATAAGAAAGGTTTAATACTAACTAACCCATATTTTAATAAAACATGAAGAAATATGCAAAGTAAAATGTTGCATGTGAACAGATACAGAAGAGAGTGTACCAGCCTTTACTGAAGATGTGTGATCTTATTTTTGTTTACAATAAGCAAATTACACTAATTGTTTCAGATCTATAACCGAAGTGTTACAGAATAAAGTGCTGAATGTTTCAAGTAAACATTCAGCAAACAACTCCAAAATCTTTTTTCAAAAATCTTCACATTTTTTCTACAAAAAAACAAAGCACATGAATCATTTTAGGTACTTAAACCTGATGCCTTTTGTTGGGATGCAGCTGGGGCTATATTAATCCTTTCAACCAGGTAGACGATTCAAAAACAATAAGGAAATGAATTGCTTCAACAACAGTTCATAAAATAACCTAGTGGGCTCCAAGTTCAATTTGAAGCTGCAAATTGAATTATTAGGCTTCGTGCTCCCACATCACTCTGCTTACCAAGCCAGTGACAGAGTTTTTTTCTGTTTCGCAAGTGAGCGCCTACATAGCAGAATGAACTCAGTGCTGCTGGAACATGGAAGGACCACACACTGGGAATTTTAAGATATTTTATTTGAACTACAACCTTTTTAGACAAAGACTGCTACCCTCATTCCCCTCATTCAAGAATACTGTCACTGTAACAGAGCAGCTTTTACATCTACAAGCACTTTTAATTGGTCTCGGCTGCATGTGACTAAGTCAGACAGACAGAAGAGTCAGAGTTCACAGCAGTTATCTATATGGGGATAAATCTCACAATACAGAAAAGACATTGAAGGCTCTGTTTCATTTAAGGGTTTTTCCTCATTGAAAAAAAAGAAAAAAAGCACCACTATGCAGATTTTACACGCCAATGTCATCATTGAAGTAAACATTAGGAATTTGGCCATACTCTCTCCTCAGCAGTTACAGAATCACAGAAGGATAGGGATTGGAAAGGAGCTCTGAAGATCATCTAATCTAATGCCCCTGCCAGAGCAGGATCACCTAGAGCATAGTTGCCAACTAGAGATCTTAGATCCTACATTTGTACATATAGCCTGCTTTCCAGTGTGCAGTTTAGCAAGAAAGTTCCTACTGCACTGTGTGTTATAAATCCTGTCTTTGAAGACTTGTTGGTTCTGCAAGGCTTTGAAGACTCTTTGGTTCTGCAAGATTGAGACACTCAGGCAAAAGATGAAAGCAGGGGAACTTCTGTCTACCCTCTCCTGAGACAATAAATGAATGTGTTGGTTTCCCATTTGGACAAGGACTTTACATCAATTATTTGGATGTCTATCACATCAAGATAATATTTTTGTAATATTTTCTACTAACAAGAAGCTGAAGGTAGTGAATGTGTTGTGTTTTACAAAGGAGAAGTCTGCAATTTGTGACCAGTAAGCTTTCTCATTTCAAGGTTAAAGTTTTATATGCTTATCTAAGGGATCCTTTTATAGCTTATGAGATAATACCCTAAGTTAAGATCTGAGGCATGTAATAAGAACAAGCTGCTGAAAGAACAGTCTATGTCTAAAGCCTTGACTTGTCTATTCTCTCTCTAAGCTTGCTGAAAAGCTCATCTTTTACCATTCTCTGGGTTTTGAAAGTAAATATTTATGGGCTCTGGTTACTACAATTATATTGTAATTATTAATACACAGGAGAGGCAAGCTAAGCTCTAGATGAATGCAAAGACATATAACAGGGAAATGTAGATATAAAAGTATATTTATTTATCCTGTAGGTTTCTAAACTGTACTCGGCAAGAGGTTTCGAACCCTCTTTTCTAGAAACATAGCAACAAGACCGCTTTTCCACACAGCACAACCTTGCAAGCAGTGAAAGAAACATCCCACAAGCCCAAACGCAGTATCTGCAAAATCACAATACCATTTCTGTAAAACCAGTTAAGCTGGTTTTCTTTAACTTTATTGGTTTTCTGTAGCCAGTGAAGTGGACTACTTAAGCACTGGAAGACTGGAGCAGCAGTATGGTGGATCTGTACAGAGAAAGAAAGGGATGGGAATCAAAAGCAGAGACTTACGAACTTAAGAGGCTCTTGAATCACTGGTGGGAAACATTTAAGGAAAATAAAACACTTTTCTGTTTTAATTTTAGTGCCTGGAACATGTGAATGTGTTATAGAGTGTTACTTCTTACAGTGTCTACAACTGCAGTCAGATAAAATTGAACAGTATTTATATATGAATCAAAAGATTTTTATAGTGTTAACTGATTAAGGACATTAAGATTTTGTATTTTTGAAATAAAATTTGCATCTTTCTGAATGATATGAACTCAACAACAACATATCACAAAAAGGATAAGATACATCATATTATATATAGTAAAGGTGTTATTGTACTATCCAGTGGGTATTTTCATTTATAAAGATGGAAAAATTACTATTTACTTAAAAATGAAAGAGACACAAGTTTACCAGTAACTGCAGTATTATCTGTACGAATATATCACTAGCCCATAACCTTCACAGAACATGATCCTTTTCACAGAATCACAGAATATTAGGGGTCTGAAGGGACCTCTGGAGATCATACAGTCCAAACCCCCCATCCAGGGCAGGATCACCTAGAGCAGGCTGCACAGGACTGCATCCAGGTGGGTTTTGAACATCTCCAGAAATGGAGACTCTGCAGTCTCTCTGGGTAGTCTGTCCCAGTGCTCTATCACACTCACAGTAAAGTTTATCCTCATATTCAGGTGCAACTTCCTATGTTCTAGTTTGTGCCCATTGCCCTCCCCACCCCATCCTGTTCCTGGGCACAATGGAAAAGAGTCTGGCCCTCATCCTCTTGACATCCACCCTTTAGATATTTATAAGAGTTTTCTTTTCGCTTTTCTCTAGAGTGGCTAAAAAGTCGGTATTACACAAGATACATGGGCATATTTGTATTTGTCTGGTTTCAAACAAGACTGAAACCCAAAGTTTCCCTCTGAATTGCTCAAGAACTATCCCACTTCTATTTCTTGGAATAACAGACACTTTTATCAGATAGACAGAAATACAAGTAGCTACTTATGTGATTCTTAAAATTTTATTCTTTAAAATAGCTTGCAACTTAAGGAATTTTGAACTAGATGACCAAGACATTCAAGACAGTAAAAAGAAAAAGGAAGTTTATTCCTTATCTCCTCACTATTTAGTTTCTCAGCTCAGTTGTGTATGAGCTTAAATTCTGTGGACTCCTGTGAATGTCCCAAAGAAATCACATAGACCCTAGCCTCCAAGTTTATAGATTTAAAGAAAAAAAAGAAGGCAGAAAATTAGCATTAATAAATTGAAATAATTTATTTTCCTATATTTGGCCCAGAAAATGTGTAATATTCTGATGTCAAATGGTTTGACAAACCCTCACAGAAAGACTTACACAACCCTCTACCCAGTCATAGAGTTAGATTATAAACCCTACATAGGATATCAGGTGATAACTGAGCTTTTGTGGGTTTTTTTCCATTTGGTATCCAGGAAAGACATGTCATATTTAAAAAAATTTCATTCATGACAACTGCAATATAATATAACTTTGATTATTCATTCTTATTTTGATGGCAGCTTTAAAGAAAATTATGTAGAAAAGTGACTGTAACTGCAACACCAGTTCCGACTTTTATCACCTTTCAACTATTTCTGTTCAGTTCACAAATATCTGTCAGTCTCTGAGCTCTGACAGCATGATGGGCATTTTCTGCTTACACATCATAATCAAATAAAAAAAGAAATTGCAGTGTACCTTTTCATCACAGCAGGCTATGTTATATTCTCAGTTATACTGCACAACTCACTGTATTCAGGTTATGTGGAATTTATCCTTCTTCTCAAAAAAAGACCTTAAAACATCAGTGAAACATGTATTTTTAAAAATCTCATTTATAACCAAAAGTGTTAGATATAATTAAATATATGTAACCAAGAAAATATGTTAAGAAAACATTTACAAAGTCATCATGCAGAGACAAAAACTTACACAATACCATAAGCTCCAGATAATCATTACTATATAATACTACTAGTATTATTTGATAGTGACTATATGTAAGTATTGACTTTGTTCAAGAAACTAGGTGAACATATAGAAAGCTACCTCTCTCTGGTTAAATAATGTATGAAATAATCATTATATACTTACTGTGTTGGTTTTATAAAGCCTCGTAAAAAAATAACTACTCTTACAGCCCAACACTTTGCTGACTACTACTGATATGCATCCATGTGAGCCTACAAGTTTTTAATATGTTTGTTCTTTCGTTTTAAATACACGCATCAACAAAGATGTGAAGGAAAAGCAAGTGAAGGTTACTTCTGTGCTCTTGAAGATGCATGCCTTTCAGTACACATCTCACAGCACATAATGAAGTTCATGTCTTCCTTAAAAGACGAAGCAATTGTTCACTTCACCCTGAGTGACCTCTACTGGTAAAAATAACTTACAGACACACACGTTAAAGCTCCGCTAAAAGCACATTTGCCATTAAGTAACGCACATGCAAGCATGCATACAGAAGCGCAAATTCACACTCATTTTTCTTTATATCAGGTAGACACATACATAAAATTAATGTGTTTGATCAGGCAGTCAGTGTACAAGTGTTCTCTAAATGTGTTGAGGCACTCAGTTTATCTTTCTCTCACAGTCTTTTAAAGAACTATACAGCTAAAACTTGGTTTAAAGGCAGCATATTTGAAGTAGCAGCTGCCGAATAACTAGTTGCACTTGGAGTATAAACCATGAGTTTACTTTTACATGTACATCTGGGGTAATACTGTGGTACAGAAAAGATGCTTCCATTCATCTTTCTGGAAGAAACCACTGAATCTGGAATACAGCCATGTGTATTTTACAAGAACTTTTTTGAGTATATAAACAGATCAAACCAACTCTCATTTGACCATTATTTTTAGTGATTAGAAGTCAGTCTTAAGAGTGGTCTCTGGTTTTACATAGCCTTAACGGAGTATAAATAAGATTTCTTGTATTTCAGAATGATACCATGAAAGGTCTCTGTTCAATGCATATCTAATTCAAAGGAAAGTGGTTAGAACCATGAAAACAGTATAATCCAGAAAAAACAAAAGTCAAATAAACTCTATTAATTTGCAGTGTGCTGTTTGCATTATAAAAATATTCACATACTACTAGATTTGAAATGTCACGAAAATGCACCAAAATGCTAATTGATTACAGGTACCCAAGGATTTAGGTATGCATCAGTAAATATTTCTGAAATAGCATGAAAAACACCCTTATAGCAGCAAAAGATGTTTCACATTTTTGACATTGTAACTGATATCTCTGAGGTCTTCACAGAAGTATCACAGTTGATGCAGCTGATGTACTGTTTAGAGTTTTGACCAAGAAAATTATTACAATTCATGACTGCTGATCACTGCAATATTCTATCTTATTTAACAATGTCCATGGAAAAAAGAGAAACATATTAGGTCTCTGCTTCAGCAAATACTGAAATCTATTTATATGCAAATAAGCTATCCATTATTAGTATGAGAAGAGACGTAGGCATAAAGGAAGAAATAAATTATCACTGGAAACCCTTAATGAAATCTATTTCAAAACATAACATTTTACAAGAGCCCTCACTCAAGGAATATTTGTTCAAGCCTAGAAGGGAATTGGCAAGTTCTGCACTTAGATGAGAGCTGATACTACATTATTTCCCGTGCCAATTTGTTAAATAAAATGCATTTATCCTTCCTTAGGAACAACCTGACAATTGTAAATTTACTGTTTCCCTATAAAGTGTGTTCTCATGCTAAAGTGAAATTTTATGCTCATTTTTCTACTGGTATTTTTAAATTATTTCAATTGTTTCGTTGAATTATTAACATACAAATATGGAAAAATATCTATATTGTACATTTTTATTCTAAAAATATGAAGCTTCAAAGAATAAGGCAGCCTCTGAGAAAACTTGATTTCATGGCTTAAAATCCCAACTTGGTTCCAGTGCCTGTTTTTTGTGTAAAAAAATAAATTAAAAAACCCAAAGAAACTGAACTTAAACTCTTTCTTGGCAATAAGGTGGCCATAGTCCAAAATCTTTTTCGCTAATATAGAAAGCCTTAAAAAATGCACCTGAAACAGATACTGAACACCACTAAGAAAAGTAGGAAATCATTTCATGCCTACCCTCCCCACACTTAAAGACTACTCCCCTCAAATAGATGGAAGATAAGCTAGAAGTCAAAATTTCAAATACTTCTTACTCCATGAAGTCCATGATTACATTCCTTCTCAGAAGATGAGCTCATGTAAACTATACTAAAGGGGAAAAAGATACAGCCAGATTGACACTGCCCTGTGGTATCTTTGAAAAGACAAATTAAAATATCCCTTTTTATTCCAGAGATTCAGCAAACTACCCAAAACCCATTCTCTGAATACATAATTTTAGATAAATCCTGTTTCTATGGAATCCTGTGAAGTACCTTGGGAACCTCATTCAGCAGAAACAGAAAATTCCTCCCTTTACTACTTTTAGCCCCAGTTCCAAGACAAAAATACCTCAGTGTGCTGTAGCCAAAAGAGAGGCTTGCTGCATCTATGAGCTGAAAGTAAACTAAGCAGGATGTTATTAATATTTGTTTAACTTGAATCAAAACACAAGCTCACTAAAATAACAACTTGTAGCCGTAGGTAGGTAGTCTGTAACATTGCTAATGGCTAACAAGCAACAACATAGGAGTACTTCCTAATATAGCTGAGGGAATGTATATAAACAACATACAAATACACATGGTCAGATGGAGCATTGTGGTGTTCTTGCAAAACAGGGAATAGGTAATAGAGTGCAAGCAGTAAAACCTGCAACAAAGGTCATATAACAGGTAGGGAATGTGTGTGAGGGAGACAGAACAAGTCCCAGTCCCGACAATGAGATGAACTGTCTGAAGTAGATGAAATCCCCTCCCCTTTTCTTTTAAGGGAGGTGGTGAGGGGTACAAAATGAGGAATAAAAAGGTCACCTTTTGACTTCAGGTCCCCTGATCAAAGAAGGCTGGAGCCTAATCCTTCGACCTCAGTGACTGAGACCAGTGCTGACCACAGCCACCAGCGCTAATGACACAGAAACCACTCCATGGGGCTGTACATGCACAGCTAATGTGGGATATGATCGTTAAGGACCATCTGTTTGAATACTTAGTGATAATGATTGATAATGAGCAAGAGCTAACCATTAGCATAAATTGTGTTGCTAATGAACGTCAGTCAAGCAAAGAGGTGCTCTGAAGTTTGCAACTGGCCTGATTCATCCATCTTCCAAACAGTCCACTGCAGTGACCTTTCACTCTTTAAATTATATACAGATATACACTTGTTCAACTGCAACTGTACGCTCAGATATGGCCAATGATACCTCTAAAATTAAGTTACTGAAAATTACTACTCACACTGCAAGTAGAAGATCTGAATGTCAATGTTATTTCTAAAACAAAAAGGGCTTTTTAATGAAAGTAATACATCAAAGAACGTCACTTGATTTCATCATCTTATTTAAGAGTATATTTTTCTCTTTATTTCAATCCTTCACTTCCTAAATAAAATTTAATATTAACAAATTTATTCTATTGTCACTGGGCTGCTTCTGAAGCTTGAGTTACAGATGAGTTCTAGCACAGGACAGCCAACTCAGTAGCTACTGTACTGTAAGAAGGACTTTAAGAAACATGGCTTCACAGTCAGTTCCTATAATTTATGAATTCATGGTAACACCTCAAAAATGGGGTATTTGCCAATTATGCTTTCAGACAAATTTTGAATTATCCCTACCTCTGCTTCCAGTATCAATGGTACAAAAAGAATAAAAAGAAGAAAAGAATAAGAACATTTCCTTAATGGGTATAATAAATCAAAACTACATCAGTTTATAGCATATTATCAATTATAGTATATTTAACTTCATAGCACTCATAGCACTCAAGTCAACCTCTAAAATTATGTGTTAATTCCCATTCAAGTGGTATTAAGAAAAAACCCTAAAGGTTTCTCCCAACATACAACCTCTTTCACCTTTTCATTGATCAAATTATCCCATATTCCCTCAAAACCTTTTGACTACAGTGACACTATTAGAAAGGCCGTAGCTATTTAACTTGCTGCTATTGAAAACTGCCAACAATAGCATTCGCAACACTACGAAAAGGATGTTTTTTTCAAAGATTGTGGTTTCTTTATGCCTGGAACTAATGTCATACATCCCACTTGGTTAGAACCTACAAGCTACTCAATACCAATTAATTTTTCAACACTAATTTTAATCTCCGGATAGAGGGGAGGGGAGAAAACAGAATATTTCAGTCCTTCTACATATGTGGCATGACTTCTCCTTGAGATTCTCATTGTTATAAGTCAGGACTACTGCTTTATATTTTAGCATGTAGCTCATTAAAGAAATGCATATTTCAAGTTTTCTCAAAATAGGAAAAAATACTGAATTACCCAGAACTACTGCCATTAAGAGAAACAGATTTATTCAGACATTCAATAGACTAATTAGGTAAAAAATACTTCATAAACTCTGTTTCCTATATAAAATGATGACCTGGAACTAAAAATATTGTACACCATAATACATGTCTATGATTTTTTTAATGAAGTTAAGACAATATACCAGCATGATACAGTATTTATGTACCTTCTTTTCTGAAACAGCATAGATAAAATATGGATTCATCCTGGATTCAATAAACATCCCACAACCAATCTTATGCTCTCTTCAACTAAAGCAGGTTTGAAATTGATACTGATGTCACAGTACATATCATTTATTTCATTATTCATGAGTCAATTTTAAAATAGCTTTTTCACCGTGCTTGGAACAAATGGCCTAAATGTACACAAGTAGTGGTTAATTAATATTCCCAACCATACCACTTGAGTCCACAAAAACAGGAAAAATCAGGAAATTATTTTTATTTTAGTTATATCATTTGTAGGTTTAAAAAAAAAATCTGTACTGTACTTGATTAACTGGTATAATTTTTCTTTATAATCTCAAATTTTATTCTTGAATCTAACAAAAAATATTACCAAAAAAGCTTTCCTTGCTTACAACTTGCACCAACCATTACAACAGGACAAGTAAAATATGGAACATACTGGTTTGGAAACAACATGAAGTAAAAAGATGACACACTGAATTGCAACACTGCATTAATAAGATTTTGTAAGAACACTCTTATCGCTTCCAATCTGCCCTCTGCCAATCTGGTCTAACTCCCAACACTTTGTAAATACAAAAAAAACAAAAGAATTTTTTTTAAAAGTATATCAGAAATCATCTCATTCACCTAACTAATTCTAGAAGAGATCAAGCAAAATAAAAAAGCTATATAGGACCTTTTCCTTATGACATTAACAGTTATGTGCTCAGCAAAATACAGAAACCATCGTCTTTTTTTCCTCTCTCATACGAAAGAGAAACCTAGCAGGCCCAATTACATGTCACTATAGGAACTCCTTTTAAGAGTTATTAGATCATAAAAATCATCCTTAAAGACATTATCTCATAATCCTAAGAGGAAATCCAAAAGATGTTCAATTTCTTCTGAAAATTTCTGCAACATAATCCACCTTTCAGAGCAGCAAGAAAGATACCACCACGCTGTGTGACAGTCTCCCAGCCCATGGTAACCTAACAGGAGTACTCACGAGAGCAAGACAAAAAGTTCACAGTTCTGTCCAGAGATAGGCATTTCTGCTTAACCTACAATCTTTTAAGAAGTAACATTTAATAACTAACCACATAATACACTGATAGGATCCCAAAATATTCTGCTTTTCTCCCAAGATATGCTGAATAAAAGATATAAAGTAACTGCATTGCTAAGCCTTTGACAACCCTGAGACACGTTTCCATCATTTACATAGAAGCCAAGACTTTATCACCAATTTCCACCACAAACTAAATATTATATTTCTATCAGGTTAACTCTGGAATGCACCTATAACAACGTAACTTCCCTAGACACTGTGATGACCCTCCAAAGTGTCAGCTTTGAAGTTATCATATACAGAAAACCCACAAACACAACCAGCCACCAAACAAAGTTGGTTTCATATCCCATTTGCTTCAGAATGAACACATGAGGCTTACCAAAATGGGCCTTTATTTATAAATATTTAAACCATATACTAACAGGAGAAAAAAAAATCGTATCAGATTATTTCTGAGCCTTTAAAGTCTTCCAAGTTTAACTAAGCTCATCATTAGATGCAAATTCCCCAAAGTCTAGAAAGCACCATATTAATCTAATTGTGATCGAGGGGGAAATGTGAATCTCTAATGCACTTCCAAAGAATCATGATAAATACTCCCCACACAGAATAACTAAACACCCAAGATCTTAGTCTTGCATTTCCTGAAATATAGCAGATCTGATTAACTGTTAACCCATAGATAAGCAAACAATTTTTTTTTAAAAATTTAAAACCCCAGAATGAATTAACTTAGATAATTGATAAAATCTAACATCAAGTAACACATGGCAGTATATTTTTATAGACCAATTACTACTTTGATCTCTATTTCTCTCTCTCTCAATTCCTCTAACAGATTTGAATTCCTTTGAAAATGAAGCTAGAAACAACGCAATAGCTCTACTGGATATCAAACACCATAGACTCCACAGAGGGACTATTATAACTGAACCTTCCCCTTCTCCATTAACTTCATACAATCTGTGTTCTTTTTGCCTTCTTTCTATCTCTTCTTCTCATGAAGATTCTCCTCCCTCCACAGCTGACAGCTACCTTTCCTTTGAGATCATCTGATGCAAAGCCATCCAGAGCAATTTTTTGCAGTTGTATTTTGCTTTGAAATTTGGTGCTTTTCTCAGACCTGAAGAAGGGCTTGCATGCCACAGTCATTCTCTTACACCTGCAAGTACCTGTTGGGACCAGAGAACAGCCATTAATTTAAAATATAGTTTATTCCATCTCTGATGGAAGACTAGACTGCTTAGGTTAGGTGGGGAAAAAAAAGACTAAAATAGGAAGATAAGGGAGAAGGAAAGAAGAGGAACAGGAGACAGTTGACACAGATTTGCTGTAAGTAATGCGGCAGCTACTTGTCCTTTAAAACAGATGAGAGACCACCATCAGGAACTGTCTGAACACCATAGCAAACAGACGAGTGACCTCTTACACAATTTGTAATTGGGGATTACGAGAAACACAAACATCATAAATTCTGCTTATTCCCCAGCTAATTATTCCTAAGTGATAAGAGAAGGTTCACTTGTTATGATGAAGAGATGATCGCTATCACCTTTGGTTTTAAAATTTCTGATATAACAATTTCCTTTCTATTAATGGTGGACTGAAGTGATCACTAGGTTTGCAAAATCTTCCTTATATAAACTCTTTCATCATAATAAACTTAAAATAGCTTCCTGACATATTCACAGTTTTTGTCAAATCTGACATTTGAAAAAAATCTGTGAAGTTCTGAGAATATCTGACAGATTTTCTTAAATCAGAGCACAGATTAGAAGCACTATCTTAAAACTCAGAAATACTATCAAGGTATTTTAACTTGTTTGCTTCTGTGAGAGCTCCTTTATTTTCAAAGTCCATAATGTTTTCTAAAGTGGAAAAGTAAACATATTTACCTTAGGGCAAAATATCTAGTCTCACTTGTATGACTTTAAAATGACTGCTATTTGAATACAGAAGAAAATTAAAAACTGTGAAACACAACTCTGGTTTATACAATAGAACATTAATAGCTAAAATTTCACTTTGGTGCATAATGAGTGATAATCAACACTCTGAGAATCTCTGCTATCTATGAAAACACACTTCCTAATGAAAAGGAAACAAGAAACACTATACCTTTCTAAATAGGCTCAAAATATTAGCAACCCTCATAAAATTAAAAACCTGGGAAGAAAAACAAGATTCACAGTGTGCCTAGAAAAGTAAAAATTATATTTTATCTGTATAACCCACACTTCAGAAAACCTACTTGCCTCTGGAATTACAAAATGTCCTTGAACATATTTCCTTGGATTACCTACAGCATCAGATAACTAGTTCAAAATTGAATTTAAAAAAATGCTTCTGATGTGATTATCACATAAAACTAGTACTACTGAATCCATTCTTATAGAGTAAAATTATAGAATCATATTACAAAAAATTCAAGATCAGCAGCAACAACTACATCAGACACAGCACTGACACATATACTGACAGTAAGAGCTGCATTGCTTTCATTGAGTGCCTTGAATTCATAGTTGAAGATGGAGATATGCTGCTATTTCCTTTCCTGCAAATCAGTCTGTCAGAGCTTGACTTTGGCACATGTACCTGAATGGCAAATTTATTTCATAAACTTTTATAGATAGACTATTCAGTTCAGAAAAAGTTGCTGTATTTGCTCTGTG
>VZTU01030164.1:0-28765 GCA_013400835.1 Zapornia atra
TCCTTTGACCTGTTGGCCACACTTTCTCAACAAGCTCTGTGCTCTTCATCTTGCGAAGCGCATGAACGCAACAGAGTAAAGAAAGGTTTCAGCTCAGTGATTTCAGGACTGTAGGTAGAGTCATTGCACGCAGAGAGCCTACAAGGGATACAAGTTGATTGGGAGGTACAGTAGACTAATGGAGAGGTATTGTGATTTTTGTGGGGCATCTGTGCTGGGTTTTGAAACAAGTATTTGTTAATTGGCCAACGTGTTTGAGGAGGAAAAATCTGGCTTGTTTTAAGATGGAGCATTTTTCTTTCATTTGTACTTGTTGCCTAAATGAGAGCTCATTATTCACCTTTAACAGCTAGTAATTGTATTGACGGCTCCAAGTGTTACTGAATCAGCACGAGAACACTTAGTTATTTATACAGATTTACCGAGTTAGTAACTTTTCTGTGAATAACTACACCATTTAAAACTTAGCCTATTTAGGGGAAGGGTGTGTGTGTCTTCATTTATATCCTCACTAGTGAGGATGATCCTTCCTTTTCCCTTTAGTGATCCTTTCAGTACTTTGCTTCATTTGTACCAGTATCTGCTTCATTTATCACTGTTGAATAGTAAAGTTATCTAGTTTTAGTAAAGTGGCTTTTATAACAGCTTGTGCATAAATATTCTGGTGGCTAATGGTTTTGGAGGATGTGAGAATATTTTTTTTTTTAATTCACTGACCAGAATCACAGAATTTCACAGAATCACAGGGGTTGGAAGGGACCTCGAGAGATCATCGGGTCCAACCCCCCTGCCAAAGCAGCTCCCTAGCTCATATTGCACAGACAGGCATCCAGACAAGTCTTGAATATCTCCAGAGAAGGAGACTCCACCACCCCCCTGGGCAGCCTGTGCCAGGGCTCTGTCACCCTCACTGGGAAAAAGTTCTTCCGCATGTTGGTGCGGAACTTCCTGTGCTCCAGTTTACAGCCATTGCCCCTTGTCCTGTCCCCACAGACCACTGAAAAGGGGCTGGCCAGTTCCCCCTGCATCCCCTGCCTAAGATATTTATAAACACTAATTAGGTCCCCCCTAAGTCTTCTTTTCTATAGACTAAACAGTCCCAGCTCACTCAGCCTGTCCTCATAGGGGAGATGCTCCAGGCCCCTAATCATCTTCGTAGCCCTTCTCTGGACTCTCTCCAGGAGGTCCCTGTCTTTTTTATACCAGGGAGCCCAGAACTGGACACAGTACTCCAGGTGGGGCCTGAAATGAATGAGCTAATAGCTCTCTACTCTTGGGAAGTTAATACTTTATTGATATTTGTAAAGCTTTAAAAAGTTATTTTATTGGAAAATATTAAACTGTGTGTAGCTTTTTGTTACTCTGTTCCAAAGCCTAAATGCCTTCCACGTGTTAACTACTTAAATATTTATTAATAGTCATCAAACACTCATCTCTCTAAGCATGTATTGACCGACCTAGTGTTTATTGGTTTTTGGCCCCATGACTGCCCTATGTAGTAAAATAGCTAAATTAATTTTTACAAATCCATGTAATCTCAAAAGCAGCATTAAGGCATTTATGAATACAGCAGTAAGAGGTGGTTGCTGGCTTTTCAGCCTGGCTTAAGAGTACCAGAAAGCGATTAAAAATGCTGGTCTGTTTTTTAAGATGGATTTATGCTGATGGTACCCATATGAAAATGGTCCTTTCTTCCTCTACATGTACCAGAGTCTCTAGGAAGGGAAATAATCATCGTGGTCAGTTTTAGCCAGGGTCTGTGGCTATTTGCACACATCTTACTGTTTTCTCTCTGAAGTGAAGATTCAAGGAGCTCTTGTGCATTAGGTTTCTTTAACTAGTACCACTGCTTTGATGTCTAAGACCTGAATTTGTGTGTAAGGTGGTACCCCCGTTTGTGATGGTGTGTGCCTGAAGATTGACATCTTGTATGCCTGATGGTGTTGGGGTGTGGGCTTTGTTGTGTTTGTGGCATGCAGCTGGCTGCAGGGAGTGTGTAAGGGTCGAAGGGAGGGTAAGATGCAGTGTAAAGGAAGCAAGATGACAAAGCTGGATGATTGTGGACATTTAAAACTTGCTGCATAACCAAATAAACACCAATAACAGAGAAGTTTCATCATCTTCTGCCCTCTGTTGGAACCTGGGTAAGGGAACGAGACTGATGGCTTTCCGTGGCGTGCTTTCAAAGAACTGGTTTTAATCCCAAAAGCCTGGGGCAGGGCAGAGGTCTTGTCAACACCTGACAATCTGCTGTGGATGGATCGTTTGTGGTGTGGCTGCTACTATTAACCACAAGATGGTGCAGTAAAATGAATTGCAACTTCTGTGTGTTCTTGCTTCCAAGTGAGCATTGCAGGAGTATTTAGCTAGCAGTGGTGGGGAAAAGAAATCAAAAGGAAGTTTGTAAAGATGAAGTCTAGAGGTAGCAATAGTCTATTTTTAGAAACTGTTCTGGGTTATATTTAGTGGAGAGATACTTTCTCCATTGTAAAGTGATTAAATTACTAAGCTAAATAGTAGGTTGTAGTTTTAGCATTGAATGTTATTGGTATTGAATTCCACCCCTTTTATAGATGCAGTGTGTGTAAAGGAATATTTAAAATAGATGTATCCATGATTAAAGTGGAAGTGATTTCCTTCTGATTCCAAATTGAACTCTCTGCCTGTATCTTTATGGCCATGGTAATTTCTGTTTTTGTAATGAATAAAATAATTCTTTACTGTGTATTTCCCTTATGATTTGCACTGTGCAATAAATGGATATATGTGAGATTGGAAATAAACCAGCTTGTTCTGGCCCAAACTGACATATAGGGGTACCCTCTTGCAGTATCACCTGAGGACAAATGTAACTTCCTGGTGGTAGTGTCTCCTCCTTTAGTCCTCAGTAGCTTTACTGCTAGAATAACACTAGGATATATCCCTCTTTTTTCCTGTCTTTTTTGGGGGGGAGGTTGGGTGTGGGGTGTTGGGATTTCTGTGTGTTTGGTTATTTTAGAGTTTTTTGTAGAGCAGATGTGTTCCCTTCTATTGTAAAAACATGTAACCCAGGCTGTCACCAAAGCAAAGCAGCAACCCCCCCTCAATATTTCTGGTCTCTTCAACACTCTTAATGCCTTTACAGACAGCCATAGAATGCTCATGTTCTGCAGGAATGCATTTTCTTTACTGGAATACCTGTCTGTCTTGATCCTTCTCAGTGAAGACAAGGACGTTCAGGGATAGCTTGTCAGCACCTGTATTTTCTCATAGTCCACAAGAAGAGAATCTAAGTCTAACTTAGATGAGTCATTTTGGTGGGGAAAATACTATTCATCTGATGGTTTAGCCAGTCACTGCAAAACTCACAGGAGCTGTGTTGGTAAAACATCCTTGGCATTGAGCAAAGATGAACCACTCTCTCCTCCTTTCGGCAGGCTACCAGTCCAGCACTGGAGGCTGCCAGCAGAGCCAGGCAAAGCTGTGTGTTGAGGGAATGTGTGTAACCTGTTGCTGGTCTGGGATGAAGTGAAAATGTTTATCCTCAGAATAGTTAGAAGCCTCTTCTTTTAAGAGCCGTTGTTGGTATAGTCTCCATGTGGGCTTCTACACAGGACATGCTTCCCTCAAGCTGTATTTGAGGACATCACTGTGGTTGATGGTGATAATTCTTTAATTCTCTGCATCACCAGTGGTGTCATTACCACTGGCAGAACCTAGTATTTAGTTGTTCCTTCTTGCAGGAAGCAACCATGTAACCAGGATCAATCCTCAGAAAAGCATGAAAAAACATTCTTGATGCGTAGAAAACATCACTTGTTTCAAAGTACTGCTTTTTTCCACAGTGAAGATCGTAGAATTGTTTTGGTGAGAAGAGAGTGTTAAGATCTTCCAGTCCAACTGCTAGATAAAACACAGCTTCTCCAAAAATTGCTGAGATTCCAGATGTTGACAGGTAGAGCCATCTTTGTAAATTAGACTCTTGGAAGCCCTTATATCAATTATTATTATAGTAGCAACATGGGTAACTTCATCTGGTACCACCCACAATGCTTTGGTGCTGTTGAACAAAGTTTTGCTTACTCTTCTTCTTTGTAGTTCCCAATCTGGTGGCATGAGTGAGCATGAAGAGATCTCTCTAAAGACTGGATATGAGTGTACGGAGCAGTTTGTCCTTTGCTAGGGCTGCTTGTGTTCTTGCACAGGAGGCAATCTCTTTGGCTCTAGTACTAGTTCTTAATGATCCTAAAGCATTAAGACTTACTTGACTGCCTTATAAGATCTGTCCACGTTGGAACAACTGTTATGAGGCAGAAGAAATACTTGATTCTTAATAATCCTCATCCACTCAGCAAGACTTTACAGCAGTGTTAGATACCCTGCCCTTTGGGCAAAATTTGCAGAAAATGAAAACTTAATTTCTTCTTGAAATTGAAAAAAAATCCTGGAAAAAAATCTCATTTGAGCAATTTCATAGGCTTTCAGTGCCTGCCTGACATTTGCATTTGTGCTAAACATGCAGAACAGCAAGTCAAAACACTGCTTCTAGTGAGTGAAATGGTACACACCACTATGGAGTAGTGTAATTTTCATAATTTGACTTGCTCCTGTTGTTGAAATCCTGACAGAGGTTTTCAAACCCAAGTGGAATTGTCAAATATTAGCATCTGCAGGATCTTCATAGTTGAAGAATACTTTAAGTTCTGCCCCAAGAATTTGATCTGGCTGTTTTCATGCTGTATTTCTGCAAGTATTAATTATCAATACATCCTACACTTCTTACATGTCTTTTTCATCTGGTGATAAATGTAACAGTTGATGAGTTTCTCTTCATGCCCCACATCCTCATTGGTCTAGAATTTTATTTTTTGTGTGTGTGGAATCTGCTTCTTGGAATACAGAGTTGTGGGGAAAACTGAGCAATTGTAGCTTTTAACCAGACATGTAAGAACATTCTTGGTGTTCTCATGGTTATTTTGAGGATATCAATATTTTTTAGAGCCATTAAGATGGATAGTGCTACTAATTACATACTTTCATCAAGGAAATAGATATTCATTTTCCCTGTTTTTCAGAATGATGCCTGAATATCCCATTATGTTGTGACCAGAAAAGAGTATTTTACTGCCACATTCAGCTAAATTTATTGGGTTTTTTCCCCCTTGTTTCTGCTCTTTATAGTCTGTTCTCATTACAGGATAGAAGTATCTATTTTTCAGTGGTATGCAATTTTTTTTTAGTTGAGGTTTTTCAGAATCTGACAGGCATAGCTGCCTGATACCGTGGTATTTTTGTGATGCCTATGGTAGATTCATTTGTAGATGGGCTTAGTTGGTATGCCCACCTCTAAGATCTACAACCATGGTGACTGATCCCCACCTCATGGCCTACAACATGAAAGTAGGCTGTTCTAATGTCACGATTGTTTCTGTGGGGTAAACACCTAACAGAGAACATCTTGATTTTTGACAGGTAGACATCAAGAACAGATTCTTTTTCTATACTCCAGATGGCACTTTTCTGTGGACCCTGAAGAAAGTATGATAAACCATTTCTCTGGGCTGTCTTGCAAGAGAAACCCCCTGAGGAGACGGGTACTTGGATACAAGTAACATCAGAAATTGTTTTCAGCACACACTTGGGTTTAGCAGGCCAAACATGGTAAAAGAAGGGCAGACGGTCTCCAGAAGGCCAGGGTGTGTGGAGTTGTGGCATGGTTCTTGAGACTCCTTTGAAACTTGCTGGAGGTAGGAAGTGGTTTGGCCCTTTCAGCCTCTCTGTTTCTGGAAATGTTTCCAAGAAGATGTGCTTGAGAGTGGGAAGGAGCCTTTGAGTGAAGTTGCAGCTTGCTGCACAGCAGGCTTGGCAGCTCATCGCCGATCCAGCATGTCACCCTGTGATGGTGCCTGAGAGTGGGAACTCTCTTATCTCAGAAGTTAGCTCCAGCCAGTGTTGGAGTGTCACGAGCTTGCAGTGACAGGCCTGCATGAAGTCACACTGATGCATGTGGTTACTTGACTGCATCAAAGCTGCTCCTGCCAGCACTTGAGCTGCAAGCTAATACTATACGGTCATACCTGTCCTGGGAGGGCTTGGTAAGAAAGCAGCTCCTTCATTGCAACAGAGTTGTGCTTGTCTATATAAATTGATATGTGCAGTATGTATGTGTGTTGTCTATCTAAATTGATAAGTGCACTAAATTGATTTAGGGCTGCAGAGGACTCAGTAGAAATATGGGAAAATGAAAAACTGCTTTGGCTTCTGAGCAGGTGACCAGTGTGTTACTGTATCCACTGCCATTCCGAAATAGAATCATAGAATCACAGAATCGTAGGGGTTGGAAGGGACCTCGAGAGAGGTCATCGGGTCCAGCCCCCCTGCCAAAGCAGCTCCCTAGCTCATATTGCACAGACAGGCATCCAGACAAGTCTTGAATATCTCCAGAGAAGGAGACTCCACCACCTCCCTGGGCAGCCTGTCCCAGGGCTCTGCCACCCTCACTGGGAAAAAGTTCTTCCGCATGTTGGTGCGGAACTTCCTGTGCTCCAGTTTACAGCCATTGCCCCTTGTCCTGTCCCCACAGACCACTGAAAAGGGGCTGGCCAATTCCCCCTGCATCCCATGCCTAAGATATTTATAAACACTAATTAGGTCCCCCCTAAGTCTTCTTTTCTATAGACTAAACAGTCCCAGCTCACTCAGCCTGTCCAGTAAACTTTTATTTGCCAACCACGTGCCATCATGTATCAAAGACTTCCAAGACATAAGAAAGCACTGCATAAGTGTATGATGTCTTTTAGCCTTAACAAGACATCTTGTAATTAGATTTATGTAAATGTATGGTGTCTTTTAGCCTTAACAGGATATTCTCTAAGTAGATTTTTGTAAAAGAGAAGAAACACAGGTTTTCTCTTGCCGTTTGAGCAAGGTTTTCTAAACAAACGTGACTCTCTGCCCTGAGTACTGTGCTGCTGCTGGACTAATTAATCACTTCCATGCTGGAGAGGGATCATCAAGGAATGACCTATAGCTTTGAAACTTCCCGGAGCTACTACTTGCATATGTTGCTGAATAATTAAAACTTAAAATCAGCATTTTCTTTCAGTTGCTGAGTTGTGTGGCTTTGATCAAACCCTGTGAATGCAAACTGAGTGACTTGCAAAGTTAATAATGTACCACTGCTACTTTATTGCAACATCTGTACTTGTCTGACTATAACTAGAGAGGTGCCAACACATTAACTCAATACACTTTCTACCTGAAATATCAACTTAATTAGGACCATTTATCAAAATGACACTTGTTTCATAAGGCCAAATCAAATTGATTACTGTTGTTTCTGCTGCACTTGTGCCAGCATTAAGAGTAATACTTCCCGAAACAAAGGTGTATAAATATATGTATCTTGCATTGCATGGAAATGCACTGCTAGAGGAAGCCCAAACATTTTAAAATACTGAAATCTAGTAAAGAAAATACAAGAATTAAACTAATGCAGGTGCTTAGATGGTTTCTGTGATCATCTTATCTGCCCTTACACAGTGGGGAAATAACAGGGAACATTTGTCACCATTTTGCAGATGGGGACTGCAGAACAGGAGAGACCAAGGCTCAGGCTTCCAAATGTGTTCAGTCACTATAATGGTTTTTGATGAGATTAGGAATTAAGCATGTATCTTCCAGGCTTCTAGACTTAAATGACCTGAAGATCAAATGAAAGCACACCAAGTACTTCATGTTTTGGGAAAGTACTATTCAAACAATAAAACAATTTAAAATTCAAACAGCTAAAATACTTATTTTACAACAGAACTTTTCTAGTGTATGAAGTAGGTATGTAGTAGCCACATTTCTTTAAAATGAAATCTGTTTGGATTTTCTTCTAGGTGAGCTAATGTCATGAGCCATGTGCTCAAAGTCTTTTGAACAGTGTTACCTGCACACCACCTGTGACTTGACTTATCATAGAATCATAGAATGGTCTGGGTTGGAAGGGACCCCAAGGATCATAGAGATCCAACCCCCCTGCCACAGGCAGGGCCACCAACCTCATGCCTGGATCTACACAAGGTTGCCCAGGACCCCATCCAACCTGGCCTTGAACACTTCCAGGGACGGGGCATCCACTACTTCTCTGGGCAGTCTGTTCCAGCACCTCACCACTCTCTCTGTAAAAAACTTCCTCCTAATATCTAATCTAAACCTTCCTTCCTTTAGTTTTAATCCATTCCCCCTTGTCCGGCCATTCTCTCCCCTTTTAAAAAGTTGAATCCCCTCCTGCTTGTATGTTCCCTTCAGGTACTGGCAGGCTGCAATGAGGTCCCCCCGCAGCCTTCTCTTCTCCAGACTGAACAAGCCCAGCTCCCTCAGCCTCTCTTTGTAGGGCAGGTGCTCCAGCCCTCTAATCCTCCTTGTGGCCCTCCTCTGAGCCCTCTCCAACAGTTCCACATCTTTCTTGAATTAGTTCCACATCTTTCTTGTATTAATGTGACTTATGTGACTTTAGGCTTGTGTGTTTAAGGTTATGAAGTCAGAGTGATCCTACCAGTCCTCCAGTTCCCTTGGTAAGTCAGAATTTGAACTTTAAAAAGCTGGTGGAACCTGAGTGGTTAAGTAAACCTTCTAACAACCCAGCTAACAGAGAAAGCAGAGCACTGCCTTTCTGAGTTAAGGACACGTTGCCTCTTCAAAGATGAGAAGCTCAGTGGTGGGAAGGAGCCCATTACAGAGGTGGGATTCAGTCTCCTGACTTGCTTGTTAAATTCTGTTGTAGGTATGAAAAGAGACATTCAGTGTCATCCACGTGACCTCTAGTAAGCTCTTGAAATGGGTTATTCACATGGTAAGCACTTAAGAAGAACAGCTTAGAGTTGGGGGTTGCACGTCTGGTTCAGAATTGTTTTGCAAACGGTATCCAGCACTGTTTACATCGTTCCACTTTCACAGGGAATTACTGTATAGTCCTGAGGCTCCTCTGTCTGAAGAGAGCAGTAGTTAGTGTGTTAATAATACAGGTGTTCGTGACAGAGTTGAGATCATCTGTTGGGATGCTGAAGATACAGTTTCAGAATTTCAAGAGACCTTGGTTGTTTTCAGAACTGGCCTGAAGGAGGTGAAGGGCTGAGTTCAGGATTGGTTCTGCACTGCTCCCTGCCTAAGCTGCCCCACAGATGAAACATGGGGACAACTTGTTTACCTTTCAGTTCTGCGGAAAAAGGTTTGAGGCTGTAGCTGGTCACAAGTGGAATGTAATTCAGTGACGTCTTTTGATGAAAGGCAAGTTATATTGGGCTGTGTGAAGAGGAGCATCATCTGCAGGCATGCTGCACTTGAGGTAAAGTTCCTGCTCTGTTCAGCATTGGTATATTCCCTGCATTATTCTGCCCCATCTTGGGCACTGTATTTTAAAAGAAATAAGTACCTCCTCAACTTGATGCAGAAGAGAAGAATAAGCATTCCTATTTTTATAGGTTTTTTCCTCTAAGCCATTTTCAATATGTTTATCTGGTGAAGATTGGATTTCAAGAGCTGACATGGATAACATGTGGGTGCCATGAAGTGTTCCTTTTCATACTTTAATCAAAATGTGGTGAGTAAACGTCAGGACGCTCCAAGTCCCAATTCTGAAATGGACTCACTCCTATCACTGAACTCCTCATCTTTAAAGAGGAAAAAAACATTTTTATTTAGAAAAATATGTAAAGCAGGTGACTTCCAAAGGAGAGGTGAGGAGTAGACATAGCTTTCCCTAACCTGTAGAAATACAAGTGGTAATACCATGGCAATGTAAAAAGGAAAACTCCGTTTTTTCTCTAACAGACCTGGCAAGAAGTAACAACAGTAAATTGCAGTCAAACTTGTTTCTTTTTCTCTTAAGGACTGGCAGACACTCGAATTAACAGCAAAACGAGTGAACCACTGAGGATGTTTTGCCCAGAGATTTTTGTCTGAGGTTTTCAGGTACAAAATAGAAAACGCATTTGTTGGATCGATAGTTTAAGGTTCCTCCCAAGTCTGTCTGTCTGATCTTTGAATTTTATTTGACCTTTGTGACCTAAACTGCTGCTTTTTGGGGCCTACATACAGTCACTTTACAACAAACATTTAAACCATGTGTAAATAGAATTCTAGTGACTGAAAGGAAACACAAGCCTTATTTTTGAGACTTCTCCAATTGCTCCAGTTCTGAAGTTTAGTTTGTTTTGTTTGGGTGTAAGCTCAAGTACAGAGCATATTAGACTTATATATTGGTTTTGTACTTTCCCTTCTCTACATGTAAAGAAACTTCTCAATATAGCAAACAACTTTCTCTTGAAATGATGAAAAAAAGCAAGCACCAAAAACTCTTTGGTGTTGAGTCTTTGTTTTACACTGGTGACATTGCAATTTGCCAGCATTATTTTTCATACTAAAAGAAAATGGTCCTAACATTGGGTTTGCAACTGAAATTGAAAATATGCTTTGTTCTGGCCTATTTATTTTTAATTCTTTAGTTCTTTTTGCCTCTAGCAAAACATCACTTCACCCTAGCAAACTATTAAAAGAAGCAATATCCATGCTGCTTGTTTGGCCTATATTTGATACATGAATCTGCATCAAAAACTGTCAGAAGAGACTTTTCCATTGCTTTCACATCACTTAGTGAATAACCCTGTTGATAAATTTTCCACACTGATGTCTTGTTTACCTGCTCTTTCTGCCTTATGGCGGGGGAGCTGAGCCCTTTCATGTGCTGCACTGCTTCTCACACATCCAGTGGCTGAAGTGTCTCCCGTGTCTATTGCAAAAATGGGCAGTGAAGCTGGTGAAGGGTCTAGAGAATGGGTCGTGTGAGGAGCAGCTGAGGAAACTGGGACTGTTTAGCTTGGAGAAGAGGAGGGTGAGGAGAGACTTTATTGCCCTCTAACTGGAAGGAGGTTGTAACCAGGTGAGGGTTAGTCTCTTCTCCCAAGTAAGAATCACAGAATTGCAGGGATTGGAAGGGACCTCCAGAGATCATTGGGACCAACCCCCCTGCCAAAGCAGGCTCCCTAGGACAGGTCGCACAGACAGGCATCCAGATGGGTCTTGAGTATCTCCAGAGAAGGAGACTCCACACCCCCCTGGGCAGCCTGTGCCAGGCCTCTGTCACCCTCACTGGGAAAAAGTTCTTCCCCATATTGGTGTGGAACTTCCTGTGCTCCAACTTGAGGCCATTGCCCCTTGTTCT
Source organism: Zapornia atra (assembly GCA_013400835.1). Classification (NCBI taxonomy): domain Eukaryota; kingdom Metazoa; phylum Chordata; class Aves; order Gruiformes; family Rallidae; genus Zapornia; species Zapornia atra. Next base: position 11,189 of record VZTU01030164.1, read on the forward strand.
ATCCCCACAGACCACTGAAAAGGGACTGGCCAATTCCCCCTGTGTCCCACACTTCAGATATTTATAAACATTAATAAGACACCCTCAGTCTTCTTTTCTCGAGGCTGCCCAGGGAAGTGGTTGAGTCACCATCCCTGGAGGTATTTAAAAGATGCTTAGGGATATGGTTTAGAGGTGGACTTGGCAGCATAAAGTTTATGGTTGGATTTGGTTATCTTAAAGGTCTTTTCCAACCGAAATGGTTCTATGACTCTACACCCACTGAGGTTTTGTTTAGCATAAAAATCAGGAGTATGGCTTCTCTTTCTGGAGCAGTAAGGCTTGGTATTCTGAAACGATGACCAGCCTGCCTACCTGCAAGTGACCTGGTTTGAAACTTTCCATTGCTTGTGACAGGAAAGGCTGAGTGTGGTACACACCCACTTTGCTTCAGAGGAATCCTCCAGGATGCAAGTCTGTAAGCACCAGAGATTTAAAAGTATATGAGTGACTGAAGCATGGGCAGGATGCTCTCTGTTGTTAAGATTTGTGTTCAGGTCTAGGCTGCTGTCATCATATCAATAGACTGGAATTGGTGTACCTGAAAAAAACTGAGTCCTATCTAGAGGTATTTGGTTACTGAAGACACAGGATAAAAATCTACAAATAGTCACTAAACTTTAGTCTGGTTAATTGAGTGAATAGATAAGCTTTTTTACATTTTGTTTATTAACACTTAAATCAACCTTTTTCTCACCTTCCAAAAACATTTTCTATCAAATACTATTTTGGAGTATGGACTAAAGAAGACCAAGATTACTGAATACATGAACTAGCTTGTAATTTGTCATCTTTCATGACGTCATAGAGCTTCCAGATCAGCCCTGCTCATTTGGTCAGCCTCTTTCCACCCTGGGCATCACATGGTCTGTTTTGCAGAACTTGAAAAACAACAGTGGAGCTCTTCATGTTAAAGTGTGGAGCATGGGGTAGACCTAACTTTGTTTTGCATATAGGTAGTATGTCAATGCAACTGTGCTGCTCAAAAAATGTTATTGGTGTCTTGAGACTGGCTGAGGAGGAGCTGCTCACCCCCCAGCAGCCCTCCCAGCACTGCGCTGTGTGCCGGTAGGAGCGAGGTGTTGGTAACACCCCGGGGTTCTGGCTGCTGCTGAGCAGCGCTGGCACAGCACCGAGGCTGTCTCTCCTGCATCCCCCTCACCAGTAGCCTAGGGGGGAGTAAAGGTGTTGTGAGGGGACACAGCCAGGTCAGCTGGCTCAAGCCAATCACAGGGCTATTTCATATCATATGGCATGTGCTAAAATAAAAACAATAAAAGCTAAGAGAAAGGAGGAGGAAGAGGGTGGCATTTGTTATTTACAGTGTTTGTCTTGTGGATCAATGGCTAGGCATACTGAAACCCTGCTTCCTGGGAAGTGGCTGGACATTGCTGACTGATGAGAAGTAGAGAATAAATCCTTTGTTTTTCCCTTGCTTCCACATGTGGCCTTTTGCTTTATTCAACTACCTTTGTCTTGAGCCACAGATTGTTGTTTTATTTTTCTCCCCTCCCTGTCCAACTGAGGAGGGCAGTGATAGAGCAGCTTGGTGGGCACCAGACCTCCAGACAGGGTCAGCCCATCACAATTGGAAATCCACCTGGGGAAAAAAGGCAGTTGCTTGCTTCAGTGGTTTCTGGTGAAAAGACATTCTGGCTCTTGCTTTCAGATGCCAGGTGTCTTGCGTGGTTTGCAGTTTGTGGTCTGCAGGGCCAAGAGAAGAAATTTTCCTAGCAGTGAAAACAGGTGATTTATCATGAGCAGCCCCCCAAAAATTGGGGTCAGTGGCTGGCAGGTAATTTATGTTGTTGAAATGTTTCTGTGAACCAAGATGTGTTAGCAGAAGCCCTTTTCAGAGATTACTTTTAATCTTTCAAGTACAGTGCTTTAATCCATGCAGTAGCTATGGTTGACTTTACATGGTCACTTTGAAATCTTAGAGAATTTAAATTTGTCTATTGTGTTTTGAAAGCAGTGTATACAAGGACTGTGTTAACACTGCTTTTTCTGACTGTAGTAATGCTTTGCTACTGCATGCAAGTTGTAGAAGATGAAATAATGTGACATGAAATGTTCTTCTCTTGGTATTGGATTTTGGGTTTTGGACAAGAAGATGCCTTTTAAAGACTTTAAGACAATCCATTTATTGAGGATGGAGATGTCTGAAGGGCTTTATCACTGGTAATTTTATTTATTTTTAATGCATATAGTTGAAGTCCTTGCTGAACTTTGTGGCATTACCAGTTTCCTTTGTAATTCTTGGTAAGTGAATGCCAGAAGCTACTGTGTATACTAGATACAACAGTGCTGTTCAGAGAGTGGTTCTTAAACTGTTTCAAATCTGCACAGCATCAGAGGATCTCTTAATTCTTACTGTGTTACTGTTAGTCCCTTCCTTAGAATTATTGCTTTTAATACTAATACACTGGACTCAAGTAACAGATAAAATCTGACATCTTTAGTTGTCTTGTCTATGAAATACAGTTTAGCATATGACAACAAAGAATAATCTAATGAAAAACCTACTTTCATCCTGGGTGCTGTCTGGAAACGTTTCTTCCAAAGGTTGGTTGTGATGCAGCAGCCCTGTCTTATCAGCAATTCAGCTTGTTTTGCCTTGAAAAAGTTTGAGCAGCTAACTAGTAGTTCTACCTAATTTTTTAGCCATACTTGATCGTGAAAATGTACTTTCATTGAAGTTTGAGTTCCTTATAGAAAGTTGCAAACGCATCAGGAACAATATTCACTGCTCTGAATGTCTGAATCTTTCCTTCTCTCAGTTTATGTCTGTGTGGTACCACTGAATGTCATGTTTTCTCCCTTGGTGTTTCAGGTAAACCTTCACTCATACATAAAAAAGCAGTCTTCCCTGCCAACATAGAATGGTCTGGGTTGAAAGGGACCCCAAGGATCTTACAGTTCCAAGCCCCTCCCGCAGGCAGGGACAGCAACCTCCAGGCCTGGATCTACACAAGGTTGCCCAGGGCCCCATCCAACCTGGCCTTGAACACTTCCAGGGACGGGGCATCCACCACCACTCTGGGCAGCTTGTTCCAGCACCTCACCACTCTCACTGTAAAGAGCTTCCTCCTAATACCTAATCTAAACCTTCCCTCCTTTAGCTTCAGTCCATTCCCCCTTGTCCTGCCATTATCTACCCTTTTAAGAAGTTGAATCCCCTCCTGCTTGTATGCTCCCTTCAGGTACTGGCAGGCTGCAATGAGGTCCCCCCGCAGCCTTCTCTTCTCCAGGCTGAACAAGCCCAGCTCCCTCAGCCTCTCTTTGTAGGGCAGGTGCTCCAGCCCTCTAATCATCTTCATCCTCTGAACCCTCTCCAACAGTTCCACATCTTTCCTGTATTGGGGGCCCCAGATCTGGACACAGTACTCCAGATGGGGCCTCACAAGGGCAGAGTAGAAAAGTAAAATACATCTATAAGGTGTATTTTATCCTTATTTGTAAGCTAGGATTATTGGTCTGCCTCCTGAGGCTGTGCAGCATAGGTGGGGTTGTTAGGAGTACATATGGGATTAAAAAAACCTTTACATTTCTATGGCAGAGATGCTGCTTTGTATGGGAGGAGGGTGAAATGGTATTTGCTTTATTGTGATAAATAAAAAATTAAAAGTTTCATCATATCAAGAACATCCTGTAGTAGGGAAACCAGTGATGTGTCTCTGCTGTAACCTTCTGTGAAGAGAAGTTGTTTCTATTGTAACTGAAGTCGCTGTGCCTAAAGTGATAGAGACTGGGATAATTCACTTCCTGTGAATATAATTGCTGTACTAAAAGTGTGAAATGAAATTCACGTAGTGGGAAAGTATCTATGATGACATTGTTACTGCTGTGTGTGGTGGTTCAGCCCCAATCGGCGGCTGAGCACCACCTGCTGCTCGCTCACTCCCGCCGGAGACTGAGCCTCCGGGGGCCGGGATAAGGACAGTTACCGACAAAAGCGCCGGGAAAGGGGAACAATAGCGGCCAATTACGCTCGCACACGGTGACAAGGCAGAGCACCTTACAGACCCGAGGATTACAGAGCGCTGCATGACACGAGAACTGACCCAACACCCCAGCCATACTCAGACGGGACTGGAAGCACTAGCAGTGCCCCTCCCCAGCCAGCCCTTGTTATGGGGGAGTGATGTCAGGTGGTGTGGAAACAGCCCCGGGTTAACTCAACCCACCTGGGCCAACTCGGCTCACCTGTGCTGGCTGCTTGGGGAGGTTGACTCTGGCCTGGCCAGCGCCAGGACACTGTGAAAGCAAGTTCATTGGGATTTTATGCAGCTGATCCATGATTATTATTGAAACAATATAAGTGCTTGGTTTTGAATGGACTCCAATTTGGAAGTGAGATGCAGGAACCCCTGGTCTGTTCTTTCAGACCTAGCGACAGCATGCATTTTGCTACAAGAAGGAGTGGGATGGGGAAGCATCTTCACAATTAGGAAGTGAAGAGATTTCAGGCTAGCTTGAGGGAAGAGGGACAGCGTGTGCTGTTTGCTGGTTTGTTCCTGAAGTGTGACGGACCAGGGCTTTGGTTCTGCACCGAGACCTACTGTCTCGGTGGGTACTTAAAAATCAACTTTGAAAGTGGGGTGAGGGGGAAAAAAAAAGGAGGACAAATAGACTCTTCGAGTCATTTATTCCCACTTCCAAAGAGGAGTGAAGTTGCAAAGCAGAACTGAGTTGACACAGGTGGTTAACAGCCAGTGGAATTGTCTCTCAGACTCTCTAATGGCACCAGAAGAACCTGCTCAGGACTAACTTTGGGAACGAATTACCTGTGCCTCTAAATCGAATAAGGCAGCACTGTATAAAACCATTTTTAAACCCACACACCCCTTCACCCCAAGACGCGAGGCCTTTCGAATCTGGCTGTCCCGGTGCCGGCCGGGCCGGAGCCGCCTCCCCCAGGCCCCCAGCACAGGTGAGGCGAGTTGGCCGGGGCTGTTCCTGCACCACGTGACGCCGCGCCCCCATAAAAGGGGCTGCTCGGGGAGGGGCGGATCCCTGCGGCTCCAGGGCAGCCCCAGCGCGGCCGGGCGGCGGGACGGGCGTGTCGGTAAGTGCTCCGTGTTGTCATCGCTTGTGTGTTGTGTAAAGGGTCCCGCGGTTGTTCTTCTCCCTCTCCCTGTCCCGGCCCAGAGAACTGCCCCGACCTTGCCCCGCCGGTTGCCTTTCTCTGCCCGTTTTCTCCCGCCCTTTTCCAGCGCTTCCCAGGGCTTTAGGATTTCTCGCCTCCCGCCGGAGATGTCAGTTAATGGCTGACGGGGGATGTTAGGGGTGTTGCTTGCCTCTTGAAAAGGCAGCAATACCTGGCGAGGAAGAAGAGACTGAGTGAGGGCAGGGGAAAATTTCTAAGCTGGGCTGGTGCAGTTTGAGATCGTTCCCTGGAGGGTTGGTTGCCGCTTCACGGAGCTGTTTGAAATGTCCTCCGTAGATGACCTGGCAGGCTGTTTGTGCAGCCTGGGTGGTTCGAAGAGTATCTGTCTCTTTCCTTTGGTAGACAGCTTTGAGGAAGTCCATCCCTGAGAGTGGTGTCCAAGCTCCCATGATTTCCTTCTGTTAGTCTGAAGGGAATTTCAGTTCTTTATAGAAATGCTTGCCACTGGTCTTAGTATGTGTAACGTGTGCTTTGGACACACACTCCTTTCCCCTCCATTTTCCTTGCAAGTGAAGGCAGGAGTGACAGGGATTCTCACCCAGAATGGGGCAGAGCCTAAACACAAAGGGGGTTGTGTTGCATCACAAACTGCTCTCTTGTTGGTGTGGTCTTGCAGCTTGTACCTTTATATCTTATACCTTAGGATATGGTATAGAATTTATCCAAATCAGCTTAAGAGAGCTGCATTTCAATGTTGTTAGTTAGTTGGGAAGATTAGTCTTTAGTCAGACTGTCCTCTGCTGCTTCTCTTGGCCCATGCTTCTTGTTTCAGAGCTTCCACTTGATAGCTGTGAACAGCATAAGGATGTAGTTAAGGTTGGTTTGTGCTCAAAGAAACACAGCTTCTCTCTTCCCAAACCCCTTTTATTTATTTTTCTGTACAGTTTTGAGATTTGTATTCCAACCTGGATATTTCTTGGGTGCTTTTAAACTTGGAAGAGGAATGTGTTTGTACATGAATGCATTCTGGATAGCAAAGATCAGAGCAACAAGCAGAGGCTGTTGTCTTTCTGTTAAAATGTGGTATGTCTTAGAACACTTTTTCAGAAGGGAAACAGAATGAAGTAGAAATATAGGTATTAAATGGGGTAGCAAATGGACTATATTCCATTCTTTTTGGTTGCAAAAAGGGTGCCAAGGTTATCCTTGCTTCCTTCTGGATGCTGGAGTAGTGTGATAGCTTTTGGAAAAATAGTGCATTTGGTAAGAAGTTCTAGCTACTTAACCAAGTAGTGTTTCAAAAATAATTTCTCTACATTTAAAGTTAATAAAAACAGAATTCAGGATTTCTTCCATTTAGCTTTTTAATATTAAAAACAATGCACAAATTGAAACAACCAGTCACAATTTTATGCTAGATTTTTAGCTAAAAGTGAATTTTTAACTCTTTGAAACATAAATGAGCTTTTATTGATAGGCATCTCATTCTTCAATAGTCCTGGTTTGCATTTTTATCAAGAAGCAGAGTCAGGGTTTTGTCATGTCTCCTACTTCCCTGACCCAGAAGCGAGTGAGTTGGTGTTCTGGATTTCACCTGTCTTGCCCAACATAGAAAATGTTTCGTACAGCTCAGAGGCTTGGACGGTTACCTGGCAGTTCCCTCCAGCTCAACACAAGACAGAATTATTCTGGATAGAGGTAGGAGATTGCTGTGCAGCTCCCTAAGGAAGGCTTTCCTTCTGCTGTGGGGTTTTCTCTTCAGTCTGGGCCATCAGAGAAATGCCAGTGTTGTAGTTTGGATACCAGCTAGAAAAGGAGACAGCTTGCCAAGGGCAAATGTTTTCTGGGGGGTGGAGGGGGAACCACAAGAAACCCACAAACATAAGTGCTCAAACTTACTTCAGAAGTTTGATTTCCTCCCTTGGCTCTAATTTTAAATGGCTTGTGGAAACATTAAATATATTGTCTTTCCCTCTCCCCTCTCTTAGTTTCAACCAGCTCTGCTTTCCAGTGTGCTCAGTCTTCACAGACCCCACCAAGTTTTGGTTTTGTGTTGAAGTTTGTTGTATATGTGGGGCAGTTTTGGGGGGGTGTGGGGGAGGCCACTGTTGGCAAGGAGTGTAGAGTGAAGCAGGTGCATGGTGTGTCAGTGCGATCAGAGCATGTGAGAGTGTAGGTGTGTCATGATCTGAGCATTGCTCCTACTCTTTTGTAGCTTGGGTGTATGGATTTCCTGTGAGCTATGCTTGAGAAGATAAAGATGCAGAGAGCTCAAAAGTCTGAAGCCATTAGAAAGATTTTAAGTTTATATGGATTTCTGGGCATACCAAATGTGATCTTGTCTTGTGGCCCTGAGCACTTTGGTTCACGGAGGAGGCACCTTAGATGCATTGGAGTGAATCTGAAGGTCACTTTTAACTTTCTGTAAGTCTAAAAGTGAGCATTGTGTTCTATGAATGCTTCAGATTACATACAAATCCTTGAGTCCAGAGTGTAGTAAGCAGAATTTCATCCAGATCATTACACCACCATTTCCTGTCCTCAGAAACAAGCTCTGTATAGTCCCTTTATACACGGAATCTCACTTTTTGCTGGCAGCTCAAGTAGCACTTCTGAAGTTCAGGCAGTTTTTCTTCAGAGCTGGTTTGTGTTTTTTATAACTCTTTTCATGCTGACATTGCAAACAGATGTGGTATTCCAGGGAATAACATAGATGGCTGTGAGGTGAAGGAGGAGGTATTGTAAGGCATATTTCTGATCTGTAGCTTCTGAAATATGTGAACTGGAAGTGTTAGTTCTAGTTGGATTTGGCATCTGGAGAGTGCATATGTATGTGTTTAGGGGAAGGCGTGTGTGATACCTACTGGCAGTGTATGTCTAGGAAAAACTATCATGGAAATTCTACATGGCAACAAACCGTGTCCCCTGCTTGTGCCCTCCAGTGGGGGCAGAAGGAAGAAACCTGGTCTCAGTAGGGATGACTGCAGCTTTCTGGAAGCACTGGAAGGTTTGATGCAGCAAATTAAAATTTGCTCCTGAGGCAGATTTGTAGTGCACTGAAACCCCTAGGGCTTCATGATGCTCCTTCAAATGTTTGCTTGACACATACAGGTATCATTATAGAAGACAGCAGTTTCTGAAGCTACTCCGGTGAATATTGCGGTGGTGCTAGTTGATAGTCTTGGTTTTGTGGAGGACAAGCCTAGACAGTTCAGAAGACTGGTTTATTTTTCCATTTTGGATTATAAAAAAGGGAACCTGAAGCTTGTCCTTTGCTGTGGGTGCTCCTTGCCAGGGTCACTGGAGTTTTTCCAGAGTGGCAAATAGATTGCAAAGTAAAAGACTTCCTTTACCTTTGTTTTGGTGGTCTCTTGTGTTTACCTTAGTGAAAAAGTTAACTGTGTGACTGAAGTATATCACATGCTACTGCTTCTTTCTTGCAGAAATAAAGGCTTATCCACCTCTGAAAATAGGTTTGGTGACTGAGGTTTCTGAATGTAGTAGTATTACAGTGTATTATTAAGCAATAACACTGCTGACTGTCTCTTCAACATTTAGTTTTTCTGCCAAACTGTTGTGTGCTACTTTTCTAAAATGGCTCCCTGCTCCCTCCCCCCTTCCCATTTGTTTGGGTGAGGGTGTAAGTAAATGACCTCAGTCCCTACCTTGCTGAGGATAGCAGCAGCTGTCTCAGGTTTTGGTCAGCCACTTCAGGGCATACTAGAGTAATTCTGAATGATTACAGGAAAAGTTTCGTGTGTGATAAACTCTTACCTTGCTGTTGTAGAGAACCATGGTAGAAAGGAGATCTGTACAGGTGTTCTTCTGTCTGCCTTTCCAGAGCCTTACAGCCACGTTGTTCTTAACAGTGTGTACAACATGTCCGCATTATAATACATGCGGAATCCAAGCATGGTAAGAGCTGGTCTCCTCTCAAATGACACTGAAGCTTTTGAAATTATATTTTTAAAGTAGCAGCCATTTTTACTACTTTCAAGGGGAAAGATGTACAGAGATTTGAAGCTTGCCTTTTCTAGTGTAATTTGAATCAACCAAGAAATAATGGCAAAACTCTAAAAAGTCAGTTTGGATTCTCCTGTTTCAATTTACAGCATGGTAATCACAGAATCACAGGGGTTGGAAGAGACCTCCAGAGATCATTGGGTCCAGCCCCCCTGCCAAAGCAGGCTCCCTAGGACAGGTCACACAGGGAGGTGTCCAGACAGGTCTTGAATATCTCCAGAGAAGGAGACTCCACCACCTCCCTGGGCAGCCTGTGCCAGGGCTCTGCCACCCTCACTGGGAAAAAGTTCTTCCGCATGTTGGTGCGGAACTTCCTGTGCTCCAGCTTACAGCCATTGCCCCTTGTCCTGTCCCCACAGACCACTGAAAAGGGGCTGGCCAATTCCCCCTGCATTCCATGCCTAAGATATTTATAAGCATTAATTAGGTCCCCTCTTAGCCTTCTTTTCTCAAGGCTGAACAGTCCCAGCTCACTCGGCCTGTCCTCATAGGGGAGATGTTCTAGGCCCATAATCATCTTCGTAGCCCTTCTCTGGACTCTCTCCAGGAGGTCCCTGTCTTTTTTTTTATACCAGGGAGCCCAGAACTGGACACAGTACTCCAGGTGGGGCCTGACCAGGGCAGAGTAGAGGGGGAGGATCACCCAAAGTCACCATCAAGATTGTCCATCTTTGACTTTCTTTTAGGCATCAGTGCTTCAAATCTTTCTATTTCTTCCTCGTGCTGAAAAAGATTGCTTAAAACATGTAGGAACTTGATGCTTTTGAGGGCTCTGTTTTTGTCAGACATGTTTGAAATGTGCCAGTGAGCTCAAAACGTAGTGGAATAGTTTTTGGTCAGTATTTTTGTGTGGTTTTGTTGGGAGCCAGATAATAGGATTTTAAAAATACATGCTAAAGATGTCTATATTTGATATATTTGGCATGTACAAAAATGTATGGCTGTCTTTTTGTGTAACCTGGCAAAATTGAGGAGGAAGAGGACCCTTAGAAGTATGTGAAGAAATAAGATAATGGCTTAGGAATAATGGAAGGCAACTCAGACTGAAGAAGTAACGTTGTTAAAAGGAGTCTTCTCTTCCAACACTGTTTGACTTAAATTGACTTCAATTCTGAAGTGGATATAAAGCATGCCTTTTTAAGAATCAAGATAATCTTATACAGTGACCTGTTCTTATATATGTGTGTGTCATCCTTGGCATTTCTTTACTTTCTTGGCTGTCTTCTAGTATGAAAGTTGAATATTGTTTTATCACTGTCAAATCTTCAGGAACAATATAATTATCTGTTGAAGGTGCTTTTAACATAGGTTTATCAAATTGTGCTATTGTCTATGAAAGCATATTTATTGGGAAGATAAACAGATTTTTTGAAGCTGCTCCTCAGCACAACTAGCCCTGGTACATAAAGCTCATCACAGGCAATGAGGGAGAGTTGGTTTACTTGTGGCTTCCCATTGAAATAGTTGCAGCATATCAGTAAAAAAACCTGTCAGGATGGTAGGAGAGGGGTGAAGTGGGTGGGTGAGTGGGGGGAGTATGTGTTGCCTCAGTAATAAATTCATAGCTGTGCAAATTCACAGGTGTAAAGAAGAAAACCCCACACCAATGGTGTCAGTTAAAATCCTGAAATCAGCTGCCAGAAGAGATTTCCATATGGAACCAGTAAAGCTTAGAAAGTGGTTGGAAGGCAGGTTGGGTAAAGTCATTGTGGTTTGCTGTACTAGTTAAATGCAATTTTCAGGTTTTGCGGAATATCTAAGGGAGTGTGTACTTCCATTTATTGTGTTGTGGCAGCAGTGGCATCCCTATAGCAGTCTGAGCATCTCCATTGTAGTAACAAGGTTATTTACTCCAATTTGGAAGTTATTTACTTTATTTGGAGTTTATATTCCCCTGCCTCAGCTCTAGATCTTTCTAGCAGCATCCCTATAGCAGTCTGAGCATCTCCATTGTAGTAACAAGGTTATTTACTCCAATTTGGAAGTTATTTACTTTATTTGGAGTTTATATTCCCCTGCCTCAGCTCTAGATCTTTCTAGCAGCATCCCTATAGCAGTCTGAGCATCTCCATTGTAGTAACAAGGTTATTTACTCCAATTTGGAAGTTATTTACTTTATTTGGAGTTTATATTCCCCTGCCTCAGCTCTAGATCTTTCCTAAACAGGACTGCGTTTCCTTTGTGTTTTCAGCACTGTATTGCCATCTCTTTACTACCAGCACAAGAATATTTTGTTGTTCTAGAGCTTAAGTGGAGGCAGAAATGGCAAAGCTCAAGGTAAAGTTAATGAAGCTGCCTTTGCTTTTTGTTAACCTGTTAGTTACCTCATTTAATGCTGGATAAACTGCCAAGCTGGACACTTCATAATGGTCAAGCCATTAGGTCAGGATATTGCTCTGTGTACACTCAGTACAGAAGCATTTAGTGACTTGAAAATGCTCAGTGTTTAAAACAGCAACCTAATTAACTCCAGTAAGCACTAGGAATGGCACTAGATAACTAGTTGTTATTAAAAGACTATGAAAAGTTACTGAACATGAAACTATTAGAAATAAAACATTGTGATTAGGGCTTACAAATGAAGAACCCCAAGTTGAGGCTGTGTCATGTGGCTTTGGGGCAGAGGGGAAGAGTAACTGAGGTGAGCTTAGAGTAAGTGATGTGAGGGAGTGCAGAAATCCAGATGCTTTGCATGGGGTCCAGCAGAGTTGGTTTTGGAGCTGCCTTGCAATGATACTGGATTTCTGTTGGCTGTCAAGTTAGTTTCTGAATGTGAGGGAAAACTGTTGGTTTTAGGGCTACCTTGAGGGGTTGCCAGTGCTTTTATAAAAATATTACTGTAAATTATTGAATACTGTCATACTCCTTTGCTGAGTAGTCAAATCTGGTAACATTGTGCAGAGTATTTTCTGTTCAACCAGACTAGTGGAAGTTTGGGAACTGGTTGGTGGTTAATGTACCCACTGACTGGGGTAAGTTCTGCTGGCATAAAGTTCCCATTTAAATAAAATACAAATATCTTTGAAGAAAGTTTAAAAAAAAAATCTCCTCTGCATCTGAAGGTGTTGATGATTAAGGACTTTGTCATGCTTGGAGTAATTGCTTTAATTAGCTATTAAACAGGTTTCAGGGTCAATGTGAGAACAGGTTTCTCTCTTTCATTTGATTTAGTAGGAGCAGTTAATGATTTTGTTTTTATTATCTTTACTCTCTTCTTTAAAATTATTTACTTAGCACATGGAAGGCAACAGATATTTGCTATTATAAAATCAATTTCATGCCTGACTAAACTATCTCTTCCACCTCTGTCATTATTCTTGGTGCTTGGGGTGTTATCTTAGGCTTGTGTTTATGCAACTAGATGGCAGTGGGCCTTTCCAATAATTATTTGGGGATTTTGGACCCTGCAGCAACAAACAAAAAAAGTTTAAAATAGCAGATTTTAAGTATGCTTGCACATGATTGTCATATTCCTTCCTTATAGAAAAATGAGTAGTTAATTTTGGATAATGTATAAAGCATGTTGTTACTAAGTAAGTTATGTCTTTCCTTTTAAATAGGGGAAAAACAGCTCCATAGAGAAAAGGAAAATGTTTCTATAGAAGATCCTATTTAGTCAAGTAAGACTTGTAAGTAAATGTCCTCAAAGCAAATTTGGACAACTAAAATGTTGACACTTTGTTTACCATGCTCCATACATTTCTAGTCTAGATCTACTGTGTTTATAGCTTATATTTTTATGAATCTAGTAATAATTTTATAGATTATGGAGCAATGTTTGTATTCAGAAGAACTTCTCAGACTTTTTACAAAATTAGTTGTTGAGGATTAAATTTTCCTCATTGGTTTTATGGGATGTCTGGCATCTATAACTCAAACATTACAATATGAAAGGAAAAATACACTGCAGATGCAAACAACACATACCCAATTCCCACAATAATGAGCTGTGTTTCTATGTCGTTTTGGTGTTGGATAAGCTGAATTAGTTGGTTTCAAGTAATTCCAGTAGTATTCAGGTTAATACCCTAAATGACATAGGTTTAACTGCACTCTTCAATGTTAGGTCACCTAATACAATAAAATACAAAAAAGTACTAGGGTGTTTTTTCTTCCCATCAAGTTCTCCCAGAGAAGTAGTGGATGCCCCGTCCCTGGAAGTGTTCAAGGCCAGGTTGGATGGGGCCCTGGGCAACCTTGTGTAGATCCAGGCCTGGAGGTTGGTGGCCCTGCTTGTGGCAGGGGGGTTGGAGCTCTATGATCCTTGGGGTCCCTTCCAACCCAGACCAGTCTGTGATCCTATGATAAGTTTATGCCCATGTGTTGGGGTCTGGAGTGGTTTCCTTTGTTTTAGTGGTGGTCACACTAGAACCATCTGTGTGTCTCAAAGAGCTACTTCTATGTGTGTGGGTTTTTTTAAAATCAGTTTTTAGGGGTGGAGGGAAGGAGTAGCTGGTCTGAACAGGGTTGTGCTGGACCTTGTTTTATAGCTGCCCTGAAACTTAGAGGTTACTTCTGATATATAAGGAAGAAGATACCAGCTGGGTCACTGTACCTTTCATAGCTGTGAAAGAGGTTCTCCTGTTGTGTTTAAGTGTGTTTAATACTCCTTTTTTTTTTCTTCTTTCTTTCTTTCTGCTCCTGTGAAATACTCAGCATTGCCACAGTTTTCCTTCTCAGTACAGAAGAACTCACACAGCCTGAGCTCCCATGGGTGCATCTGCTGTGCACAGGGATGCAGGAGGCATGCTGCTGTAGAAGCCAGTGGAAGGGCTTTACCTCCCAGCTCTCGGGTCTGCCAGGCACTTGCCCTGTGCTGTGCCACAGTGCCTACACTATGTGTGTGTTGGGCAGGGGTATTTTGGGGTGGCATGGAGGGGACCAAGCCAGCACTCTTGAGATTTGAGCTGTCCTTCCATTAAGAATTAAAAAAGAGGGGAACAGGGAGAGGACAAGGCTATACTCTACATACATAGCACAGCTGTATTCCTGCATGCAGTGACAATCACAAGCTACTGCCTTTTCTCTGGGATCTCTCATTTCTTGTGCCTCTCAGTGTTTCACAGGAGCTGAGTGGGTTGTTCTGTCATTCTTTCGTGGCTGTGTTGTTCTTATGTGCTGTGCACATCATCAAAGCTGGTAAAAAGGAGTTGAGAAAAATACTACTGCTTGCAAACTATTGCAAACAAGTTATGATAAGGAGGTGTTAGTTTTGAGCCTTACAATTAGCATTTTAGAACATGAAAAGTTTGAGAATAAGGAAAAGATGAAGATTGTGTTATCTGAATTGAGTTGGTTGCTGCAACTGAGAAACCAACAAGTCTTTGAGAATTTTTTCATACCTATTGCTCTATATTGATCAAAGCCTTAAAGTTACTCAGCTATAAATAAATGAATATTAATTGCGATTTTTAATCAGCTGTGAGACTTCTAACTTTCCTTATGTATGAAGCATCTCTAAATGACTTACAGATGTTCATAATGTTAAAAGGAGCCTTTTGGGGGACTAGGGAGTTTTAAAACCACCCTTACCTGCATTGCAAAGGAATGAGTATGGGAGGATACTCCTTTCACTACTACATCCATGCTGTGGAGGCTTAGTGTAGGAGCTGTTTCAGTTCAGAATGTTTGTGTTCCAAGGCATTTTTTCAGTAAATAATTGTGATTATTTTTTACATTAGTTTAATTTGGTTTTCCTCACTGCTGGGGAGGGAAGATGTCCCTCCCTCCCCGCCCTTTTTTAGTTTATTTTGGATAGCCCTATTCATGCGTGAGTAGGAGTGGCCACTCTCCCAAATAGGTGATCAATACAGCACTTGTTGCTGAGCTAAAGCTCTTTGAGGAGATTTGATTTAGCTATGTCAGTATAGCAAGAAATAGATCATGAGGCTGTGTTACATCAGAGCTCTTCATGGAATTATGGTGGTGAGACATGCTTTTCCAGTGCAATCACATGTAACCAGAGGTGATGCTGTGCTGAAGCAGTGAATGTTTTGGGGCTGCCACTTTCCTTTGGCTGACTTTACATGGTTAAACACATGTAAGGTGGGAGGAAGCAGCAGTGGGAATAGATACAAATTGCCTTATTTTCTACCAAATGGCTTCACTTTCTGAATTTGTTATGGAGAAATATCTACTAAGTGGTAAATGGAAGGAATCTGAAATTACAGTACCTTGGTGTTGAATTTAGGAAGACACAGAATTCATGAAGCCCAAATAGATGGTCTTTCTAGTGGTGGTTAGTGGGCTTTCTGAATTGAGGCTGCTGCTCTGGTCATGGTGGGAAGCAGCCAGAAACAGTCAGTCATGTAGAGCTGAGAGGTAGCAGGAACTAGGTGTTAACAGGGTCACCTTCTGTAAGCTTTGGAGATGCTGGATGCATGTAAAGGCCTCTAGTTTCTATTACTGCTTAATTCTTGGTCTTTTGGTGTGCTATTTGCATTTGGTTCTGGAGCTCAGTCTTTGTGCAAGAGTCTGTACTTCACTGGTCAGTTTCTATGTCAACTTTGAGAGTTTAATACAAAAACTGGGGTTGATGCCTGGTTTTGACTTTATGTAATAGATGGTGATGCTTCAAAATTGTTCTGTGTTGTTTGCAATAAACTGGGACTGGGGAGTACTTTTTAATTTTAAAAAACCCTCCTTTTATGTTTGTGCATATGATTATGAGGACAAATGAGCTCATCAGGAGCTCTTCTCCTTTCAAGGAGAACGTGTTGATGTGGGTTCAGTTTTTCTTAGGAATCCTGCTGATTGTGCAGCTTCCCCATTCCTGTCATTGCAGCTCCACTTCTTAAGCAGCACGTAGCAGAGGGACAAATCCTGATTTCTGCTCTTATTAAAAATGTTTTAATAGTTACAAGTAATTAGGTTTTTGAGTTTTGTTCAGTGATTAGTTTGGCAGTGAAATGCCAATAGAAATCCTAGCCTATTGATATTTTTTTTCAGAGATGATGACTTGAGTTATAAGATGTAGAATCACAGAATGGTCTGGGTTGGAAGGGACCCCAAGGATCATAGAGCTCCAACCCCCCTGCCACAGGCAGGGCCACCAGCCTCCAGGCCTGGATAGTAAGTGGATAGTTCCCCCTAGCTAAGTAATAGCAGCCAACATCTGTATCTCCACACCAGCTGCTAAAGACTAGGACTGAAAAGGCAAAGCAGCTCCACAGTAAGCTCTTCATTATCTGGGACAATATCTGGGACACAACAGAAGAGACTGGAAAAATGCAGGTAATGTGCTTATTATGGTGGGTTGACTTGGGCTGGATATGCCTACCAAGCTGCTCTATCGCTCCCCTCCTCAGCTTGATGGGGAGGACAAGAAAGTAAGATGGAAAAAGCCAAAAGACAAAGGCAGTTTGAAACAAAGGGCCACATGTGGAAGCTAAGGAGAGAATAAAAATACTTATTTTCTACTTCTCATCAGCAGGCAATGTTTTCCTGGGAAGTAGGGCTTCAGTATGCATAGTGGATGCTTCAGAAGACAAACACTGTAAATAACACATGCCCCTCCTCCTTTCTCTCAGCTTTTTATTGCTGAGCATGATATGGAATATTCCTCTGGTAGGTCTGGGCCAGCTGTCCTGGCTGTGTCCCCTCCCAACGTCTTTGCCACCCCCCAGGCTGGTGAGGGGGATGCAGGAGAGACAGCCTCGGTGCTGTGCCAGTGCTGCTCAGCAGCAGCCAGAACCCCGGGGTGTTACCAACACCTCACTCCTACTGGCACACAGCGCAGTGCTGGGAGGGCTGCTGGGGGGTGCTGAGCAGCTCCACCTCAGCCAGATTTACATAAGATATCATAGAGAAGCTGTGAAAAGAAAGCTCTGCTGTTGGCTTGTACTGTTTTTGTGGTTTAGTGCTACTGCAGGTTGTTTCTGCAGAGCAAAGGACACTATCTATGCTGTGCACTTCAATGTCTTGGACTGCTGGATATGCAGCCCCCTTTCTCCTGTCCCACTGCAGAACTAGTACATCAGTAAAGAGATGGCTTGGTGCTACAGACCAGTCGTCCCCAAAATGGGGTACTAAAAAATGCTTTTTGGTTTCATTAATGAGTAAAAGAAAATTAATACAGAGTCACAGGAGTTGGAAGGGACTTCAGAAGATCATCTAGTCCACCATTCCCCTCTCCCTGGCAGAGCAGGATCACCTAGACTAAATCACACAGGAATGTGTCCAGGAGGGTTTTGAATGTCTCCAGAGAAGGAGACTCCATAACCTCTCTGGGCAGCCAGTGCTCTGTCACCCTCACAGTGAAAAAGCTTCTCCTTATCTTCACATGGAACTTCCTATGCTCCAGCTTGTACCTGTTGGCCCTTGTCTTATCACTAGCCATTGCTGAGAAGAGCCTGGCTCTATCCTCCTGACTCTCACCCTTTACATATTCATAGACATTAATAAAA
>VZTU01030166.1:20284-42746 GCA_013400835.1 Zapornia atra
CGCGGAGCAGGGCGGCGCGGAGCGGGGAGATGCGGCGCCCGCCCGGTCCCGCCGCTGCCGCCGCCTCCGGCCCCAGCGCCTGGGTGCGGGCGGCGAGTGAGCGCTCGGAACTAACCCCCGCCCCTGGTGTTTGCATGCAGTCATTGCATTCAGCAGATCCTGGAGGCTGTGCTCCACTGCCATCAGATGGGCGTAGTCCATCGCGACCTCAAGGTGAGTGAGTGCTGCTGGCCCGCCGAGCCCTCATCATCCCTAACTGGGGCCGCTTGGGAGAGCAGCGAGACATGAAACACAGCCGTGGTCAGGGCCAACGACAATGGGTCTTGTTTTGGGATTTTTTTGGGGTGGGGTGTCCTTCCTTTTTTTTTTTTTCCTTTTTTCTTTTTTCTTTCTTTTTCCTTTCTCTTTTTCTTTTTTTTTTTTTCCCCTTTTTCTTCACCTATGCAAGGACGAACCACAAGCATTTGCTGGAGAAAATAAATCAGTAATAATGAATAAACTGAAGGCTTGCTGATTACCTAGCTGTCCAGATCTGGGCTGTGAAGCAGCAGTCAGAATCTTTTGGCATCGCTGGGAGAACATGAGGTGCTTTTCAAGCATTTGATTGTATTCGTTGCATACATGATCTTCCCCTCTGTCACCCAGAGCTTTTGGGGCAGGGGGTGGGGGGAATTTTCTATCTCTCATCAGCATAACTCAGAGTGCTTCTGGGAAGCACATTAGCGTTTGCATATCACTCATTGTAGTGACAAAAGGCCAGCTGCGCTGAGGTTGCTGGCACCAAGAACCCTCTGTCCTCCACGTGATGACTGAACATCTTTAGAAAGTGGGAATTTCTACAGTGTTCTCACTGCAGTCACCTGAGGAATGAAGTTCCTTCTGGATGAAGAGTAGCATTGGGGTAGAAACCTCAGAAAGAAAGCTCTTTCTTGACTGTGTACATACCCAAATGGATAGAGACCTCTGCTGCAGAAATGCTCGTCAGTTTCAAAGTGCGTTCGTATGGGAAGAAACAAGTTTTCTCTTGCCAGGAAGCTCAGAGAGACCAGTCTGTCGCAAAGCAGGTAGTAAACCAGTTGAGGATGAGGGAGAGGACTTTATTGGGGCACATGGGCTTCAAGGTCCTTGAGTAGAAGAATGGTTATTTTGCAATCGGAAGTGCACTGACTGAAATACCAGGTCCTTTGCAATGGAAAGGAAAGAAAGGGCATGTGTGCTCAGGCAGCAAAATGTGCCAGTTCCTTCTGGCACAGCTTTTTTATCTCTTATTTTCCTTTCTGATTGAGTTACAAGGAGCAGGAGTTTCCTCCCAGGATAGGAATTTGCCGTCACCTTTCGTGCCATCCTTCGCTCCCAGATGAACTGTTCTATAAAGTCTGTGTTGTTGTCCTATAGGAACATAAAGCTCGGAAAGCTTGGAGAGTATGATGGATTTTAAAAGCAGGTAATACAAAATTCTCTACCCACTTTGTGCTTCTGGATTTTCCTGTGTTCCAGTTGTATAGTGGGAGACTGATGAGTATCCAATGCATAGATCTTGCATGGCAGCCAGGTAACAGGGAACAAGTTTAAATGAAAGGATGTCAAATTAGTCTAGCTGCTCCAGCGATTCCTGTCCTCACTGTCCGTGCAGAACTATGCTCCTAGCGGGAAAAGGAATTGAAAAAAAAGGGATTGTAGGTGTGCAAGCTGACAGAATGAAGAATGCTTTCTAGTGTTTTTTGTACATTTCCACAAGACATTTTTTTCTTTGGAAATGCCTTAAATCCAGCTGTTTCCTGCTCCAAACCATGTGTGGATTTCTCACTCGGTCAGGAGTGGATGGATTGGAAAAAAAAAAATCGGTGTGAGAAAAGCCATTCCTGCCAAGTGGTAGTACCCAGTTCTATTTCTGAAAGTAAAAACTTGAGGAAGCAGAAAGCCATCCTTCCTCAGTTACTGCTTTATAGTAAAAGCAAAAACAACAAAGAGTGAAGCAAAAGACTGTGGTGAAACCCCAGCAGAAGTCTGTACTGAAAAGATGCCAAGACCAGAACTACAGGATGCATCGAGAATATGGCTGTTCTTGGCAGGGATCCTTAAACTGCAAACCTGGGTGGATTTTTTTTCCAATAACTCAGACCATGATTTGATATCATATTTGGGGGAGGGGAGGGCAGTGAGAGGAGGAGATTTGGGACAAGTGTCATTTTGTTTAACTTTCCTTTTAGTGTAATTTGGTAGTGAACAGCGAGGAGCTTTTTCAGCCTCTTCTGACCTTCAGAAGTGCCGGTTGCTGCTCGAATTGTAATCCATGGTACAAGTCAGAATGGCAGTGGATCCTAGGTCCAGAAAAAATTAACCTGTTAGTGACAGTCTCTCTTGAACAGATGGTAAAAGTGCACTTCCACATAGGCGTGCCAGTTCTTGGCAGTCCGCAGCATTGCTGCTTTTGTCAAACTCTATGACCCTCTTGCATTCCCCCCCCTCCCAAAAAAAGCAAATGCTATAGTTACATTCAAGGAAAAATATACAGAGGCATAAGTACTTGACTTCTGAGAATTAAAGACCTTTGGAAAATGAAGGCATAAATCATGTTAATTTATTTGTAAGTAATTCTAGTAGTTAACACTGCCATTCTACATGCTTGGCTGCAGCTGCTCTACCCGTAACGCAAGGTGACACTATTGAACCCACAGTGCCAGTCCCAAGTAGTCCACACTGGGCTGTTAATGTTTTCCAAGTAATTGCAGTCATATAGTCAGTTAATGTGTGATAATTATCTAGTATGCCTCCCGTCATCCTGAAATGACAGCTGCACGTTGTTTAAGCGCCTGCTCCCACACAGTACTGCCCAAAAAGGCCATTGTCTTTGGCATAGGGCTGAGTCAGGAAATTGGCATCAGCTTCTGTTGAAACGTGTTCCCCTCTAACAGTGGTGTCTGCTCAGTGGAGTAATGACGTGGGATGGAATTTAAAAAAAAAACAAAAACAAAATCAAAGGGGGGTGGGGGAAAACCCCAGCAGCTGAAAACACAAAACTACTATTTTGAGTGGAACCACGCACTGGGAAATGGTATGCACGTGGTGGGTTAATGCTTGTGTTCTGACCAAGAGGGTGAGGCATTTCACTGCTTTTGGCTTGCTGAAGGTCACAACGGAACAGGATCATCCATTGCTTTAAGAGGTTTATTTAAGTGCATTCTGGGAAGTAATTACTGTACACGTCTGTCTGATAGGAAACCTTCAAGAGCTGTGTGGCTGTGTGGTGAAATTAGTGTAGTTAAACTACGAGCAGCAGTGCAACATGACTTAAATCGGTGTTGGTGAACCTAGAGAAGAGTCCTTGGCTATGCAGTCAGTTTTACGTGTAATTAGTCACATGGCGACTAATAATTTTAGCAAACATAGAGATCATACTTTATTCTGAGACACCTTAATCTCAGTTTTTAAACGTGGAAATAGATGATGAAATAGAAGTTTCATCAACTTTCATCATCGATGATAGGTTTTTGATCCTGTCTTTCTTGTAACATAGCAACAAAGGGATGAGTGAGAGAATGGTGTTTGCAAAGTGCTGAAAAAATGTTTTCTTGCTGCTTAATGAAGTAAAAAACCACCTTTAGACTACAGAGTTTATTGGGGCCAGTTGTGTTGTTAATTATTAGAAGCATTGCAGCAGCTGAGGTCTTAATTAGGCTCAAGCATATTTTGCTGGATACTTGACAGATGTATTAAAGGTAGCCTTTGCTGCAAGAACCTTATGATCTTAATTGTTTCCAGGCTCAGTACCTGCATGGGATTAACTCTAATCACATAAGTAGTCCCTTGGAAACCTATATGATTGCTGCCAGGTTTAAAAGGAAACACACGCTTAAGAGTTTGTCAGATTGAGTCCCCAGCGCCAGACTAGATACAGTGAATTCCCTTGGGATACATCACTACAAAAATTGCTTCTGGAAGAGTCACAGCAAATTGGCTGCTGTGAAAGTGAGGTTTTGTTATTCTGTAAATACAGAGCAAAACCTTTTTTGAATAATGGAGATAGAAAAGAAAGAAATGGCAAGAAAATGCCACAGAGGTCACGGTTCTCTGAAATAATCTGTTGAATTCTACAGCATTTTGTAACTTTTTTTTTTTAAAGAACAATTTTCATTTGATGTATTTGCTAAGTGAAGTTAAAGGGATACATGATGAACGGTAGACTGAACACTAGGGTTATATTCAAATCCTTTACTGTTATTTCCATGAACATACTGTAGCATTTGATTTCAGATGTGATCAACGTACTCTTCCAAAAAAACCAAAAGTCCAAGGAGGAATTTGTGCAAAGTTATATTGTTCTTTGCAGTAGGTTCTCTGCCAGCACAAACGTGGGAGTGCTGTTTTTGCTGAAAGATTTGTAATGTAAATATACCTGCCCTCTAAATATAAATATAATGATACATCTGTTATTGTTAAGCTGTCATGCAAAATGTATTTATGCTTGACAGTTACAGGTGCATAATCCTGCAAACTGCATAGGTTAGACTTAGAATCAAAAATTATGTGTCTTTTGGGGGGTTTTCTGTAGCACTTTTCTAGTAGCAATTTCTTCTGAGCCTCTGAATTGTCATGTCCCACAAACGGTGTCGCGGCTCTGTGTGAGCATTCTGGCCAACCTCCCTGTCCAGTAGATCTGTGCACTGTCCTGAGTCTCACCATTTAGGGGTTTGTGAAGGCTCTTTACAGGCCTGGTGGTTCTTTCCAAATAGGAATGGAAAGTGCAATTTTTGCAATTTCACAGATAAGACACATGGGGTTTTTTCCTCTTTTTCACTCCTGCAAGTATTGGTTCTTTTCCAGACCACCTTAACTAAAAAAAAAAAAAAGGAAAAAAGAAATCTGTCTATAGTTTACTTACTTATCTTTTCCTCTCAATTTTTTTCTCTCTCTAAATAAAGCCTGAGAACTTACTTTTAGCTAGCAAATCCAAGGGAGCAGCAGTAAAACTGGCAGACTTTGGATTGGCCATAGAAGTCCAAGGAGAACAGCAGGCTTGGTTTGGTAAGTAAATATTTTTTTTTCTCATTATTTATTCAGCGTAGCCATTAAGCCTCTCAAACTGCCCAACTCTTACCCCAGTGTAAAACAGCCAGCTGTGTGACTGCTTGATATGTAATTTTAAGGGGTATTTTCAATACTGTCCAGTCTCTACAGCTGACTAGGTTCGTACTGGGGCCCATCCTCCTTAATATCTTTATTGATAATTTGGATGAGGGAATTGAGTGCACCCTCAGACATCAAGCTGGGGGGAAGTGTTGATCTGCTGGAGGGTAGGAAGGCCCTCCAGAGAGACCTGGACAGGTTGGATCGATGGGCAGTGGCTGACTGGATGCAGCTCAACATGGCTCAGTGCCAGGCCCTGCTTTTTGTTCATAACAACCCTAGGCAACACTACAGGCTTGGGGCAGGGTGGCTGGAAAGCTGTAAAGAGGAAAAGGATCTGAGGGTGTTGGTTGACACTTTCCTGAACATGAGCCAGCAGTGTGCCCTGGTGGCCAAGAAGGCCAATGGCATCCTGGCCTGCCTGAGGAATAGCGTGGCCAGCAGAACCAGGGAGGTGATCATCCCCCTGTACTCAGCTCTGGTGAAGACACACCTTGAATACTGTGTTCAGTTTTGGGCCCCTCACTACAAGAAAGACATCGAGGCCCAGGAGAGTGTCCAGAGAAGGGCAACAAAGCTGGGGAAGGGTCTGGAATGCAAGTCTTATGAGGAGCAGCAGAGAGAACTGGGACTGTTTAGCCTGGAGAAGAGGAGGCTCAGGGGAGACCTTAATGCTCTCTCAAGCTACCTGAACAGAGGTTGTGGAGAGCTGGGGCTCAGCCTCTTCTTGCAGGTAACTAGCAATAGGACAAGAGGTGCAAGTTGCACTGGGGGGGTTCAGGTTGGAAATCAGGAAAAATTTCTTCTCTGAAAGAGCAGTTGGGCATTGGAATGGGTTGCCCAGTTTGGTGGCGGAGTCACCATCCCTCAGGGTGTTCAAGGACAGATTGGATGAGGTACTTAGGGACATGTTTCATTGAGTTATATAGGTGGTAGTGGGACGGTTGGACTAGATGATCTTGGAGGTCTTTTCCAACCTTTATGATTCTCACTGAATTAAACAGAGCTTGTCAGCAGGCCTTATTTGTTTGGCTTTGTAAATCCCCTAATGCTTCAGAAGTGACCTGTGGCTACATTTCCAAATCTCAGAGCTCACTTAGTTGAGCAGTAACTCTGTCTCGTAGCCTCCTCTTGACTAGCAAAGTCCTCTTGACTTACCAAACAACATAAAATAAATCGTCAAAAGACTCTTCTGTTGGCACAACTCTGTAAATAGTGGTGATTTTGACAGAAAAGCAGTACTGAAAGGAGGAAAAGGTTTTTAATTCAGACTCCTAGTAAATATTTACAAACGTCCCTTTCATATGTAGTCTTGACCCTGAAACTTAGGTTTCCTGACTCCTGCCTCATCCTAGCTTTTGTCAGCCCCTAAGTTTGACTTAGGTGCACACAAGCCCCTTCTCCCCTACTTTCTGCTGTATATCTAGATAAAGGAAATACAGGTATAGAGCCTGGTAAGGAGATGGGTGGTCTCCAGGCAGGTTCTTGGCTGACTGAGGAGTAAGGCTGTAGAGGCCCCTTCACACTTGCAAGTAAAACTGTTCATGAAACTGTTCTTTGACCCACTGAGGTCAAAATAAGCTGGCTTGTTTAAAATGTACATTATTAATAGATAAGCAATTCATGTAGCAGGTCACGAAGAGCATAAACCCAGGAAGGTATAGGCTGGTTAAATGCACCTGGAACCTTGCCCAGCAACCTGGAAAGGATTGTCTGTCCACAGCTCACAGACATCTTCTGAAGTCAGGACTGGAGTTTCTCAGCCACTTTAGTGATTTTCAAAACATTATCTTCATCTGGAAGGGATCAAAAGTGTGCTTGCTTGATGGTGGAAGTGGCAGAGATGGACAGATGGGAATGTGGAAGCAAACTCTGCGTGTGTGCATGTGAGCAGTGGAAGAGAGCACAGTCCGTGCTTCATAAGCACAGACCTGCTCATGAAATGTCTGGGAAGGGTGGGTGTCTGCTCTGCTGAAGGTGACAACTGATGGTGTGAACCAAGGCTCCAAATTTGATATCTGGAATGTATCTTAGTGTCCTGTGCAATGGTCCAGCTGCAAGGTGTGAGAGGAACCTGGGGGACAGTGAGTTAAATATTACATGCTTCTCTCCAGTTCCACTAAAGTATTCCTGTTTGTTGTTAATTAAAAAAAAAAAAAAAAAGCTAATTCTGGATTGTTTGTTATAGTTAACAGGTTCCCATAGAAGAATGGTGACAAAAATGTAATACTGATCATTTAAAATAATAGGACATGTATTGACATGATGATCTGTCTTGCATAGCACCCTCTTGGAACAGATGTGAAGTACAAGACAAAATTTATTGTAAATCCCAGGAGGAAAAAAACACAGAATAAAATATTTATAGCATCTACCTATTCTAGCTTACAGGAGCTAGCAAGTGCAGTTTAAAATTCAACAAAGTGATTGTGAGCTTGCTGTCAAAGCTTAGAATAAAAGCACAAAGGATTTTGTGCAGGCAGAGGGTTGAGAGGTTGAGTGTTTGAAATCCAGGTATTGCTACATGCCCAGGCAGTACCGTTGGACATGTGTTGGTAGCTTTATAAGCTAGTCTGTTGTTTTAAATCCCAGCCTTCATATAAATGGATTTCAGTAATCCACAAAAGACAGAGGATATTGCTCTTGCACATTAACAAATAGACCAGTATGAAAGGAGCGGGACAGAAAAAAGACAAGATGCCAAGTGATTTCATATAATGACAAAAAACATCAGGTACCAGGAAGGATCTCAAGAAAAAATCAGCAGGATGGACTTGACTTCAGGGATGTTTTCTCTGGATGATACATTCTGGATGCAGGTGTTGCACAAAAGGCTGCAATTCCCTGTAAAATCTTGGCCTTTATTTTTCAGTCATTTGGTTCGTGGTAAGTGTGTGAAGAACTGCCACCCTGAACTTGGTAGAGAGGAAACTGAACAGAATGTCTTCAAAATATATTCATAAGGAAGAGTTAAACTGGCAGCAAGGCACTAGAAAGAAAGTAGTAGAACGTGGCACTCATTTAATTTGTGGCATTCTATAAAAGCAGCAATTTCTGAAACTTTCCTGGAACTTCCTCTGCAAAGCTTTTCAGTGATGGTCTGAGTGCCTTCGTCTTGTGACTGCTATGATGAGGCAACCCATGAACTCTGATGTGCTCAACGTTTTGAACTTTTTCTTCCTTTCTTCCATCTAGAAGTCGGGGTGGGGGGTAGGTTTTTATTCTGGTTTCCTCTGGATTCCGCAGCACTTAGTGACTCACAGATTGGGCAGCTTTGGAGTTTTTTTTCCTTTTCTGGGGGGGAGGTGTAGCCCTCTGGTGTGACAGTCACTTTTCTGCTTAAACCATGGCTGTGCCAGGGAAGTGGGTAGAGTTCAGTGTGTGTTTTGATACAGCAGGGTGCTTTCCTGGTGTGCTTGTTTGTAAAACAAGCCAGATCCTGGCCTGTGCTTAGGAAACATTACAGGGTTTAGTTGAAACTCCCTGCCCTGCTAGCAGGTGTTCAGTCTACTGAACTCTCCAGAGTTGGAAGGGACCCATAAGGATCATCAAGTCCAACTCCTGGCTCCACACAGGGCCAGCCATGTCAGAACATGGGACTGAGGGCATCGGCCAGATGCTTCTTGACCTCGACCAAGATTGATGCTGTGACCACTTCCCTGGGGAGCCTGTGCCAGTGCCTGACCACCCTCTCAGTAAAGAACCTCTTCGTAATATGCAACTTAAACCTCCCCTGTCGAAGCTTCATGCCATTCCTTCAGGTTCTATCCCTGGTCACAAAAGAGATGAGATCAGCACCTGCCCCTTCACTCCCCCTGGTCAGGAAGCCACAGACCACGATGAGGTCTCCCCTCAGCCTTCTCTTCTCTAGGCACTGAACAAACCAAGGGACTTCAGCCTCTCCTTGTAAAGACTTCCCCCCCAGACTCCTCACCATACTTGTCGCCCTCCTCTGTACACTTTCCAGTAGTTTTGTGTCCCTCTTGTACTGTGGTGTCCAAAACTGCACCCAGAACTCAAGGTGAGGCCGCACCAGTGCAGTGTAGAGCAGGACAATCCCCTCTCTGGACAGGCTTGCCATGCTGTGCTTGATCCACCCCAGGATATGGTTGGCCCTCCTGGCTGCCTGGGCACACCTCTGGCTCAAGGTAAAATTGCTGTCCACCAAGACCCCCAAATCCCTCTCAGCACCGCTGGCCTCCAGCATCTGATCCCCCAGTCTAGATGTGTAGCCAGGGGTTGCCCCTTCCCAGGTGCAGAATCCAGCACTTGCCCTTGTTAAACTTNTTCCCCTTCACAGGGGCAGAATCCAGCACTTGCCCTTGTTAAACTTCATGCTGTTGGTTATTACCCAGCTCTCTGATCTGTCCAGCTCCCTCTGTAAGGCTTCTCTACCCTCAATAGAGTCAACAGCTCCTCCCAATTTGGTGCCATCTGCAGATTTACTTGAGACACCCTCTAGTCCTGAGTCCAGGTTGTTTATGAAAATATTGAAAAGAACTGGACCTACAATGGAGCCTTGGGGAACCCCACTAGTGACTGGCCACCAGCCAGAAGTAACCCCATTTACTACCACCCTCTGGTCAGCCAATTGCCCACCCAATGCACTGTGGCTTTGTTTGGTTGTGTGCTGGACATTTTGTCCAGCAAGATACAGAGAGACACTTAAATTCATGTGAGTAGCTTCGCTGCACTGCTAGTTGCATTAAATTTAGGCTGTATACAGGTAGTCTTTTGGATCCAGCTGTGCAGGGAGAGAAGGCTGCTGCTCTGTACTTACTCTCAGTGTGCTCTTGCCCCTTTCTGCCAAGTCCTCCATACCTTTTCACCAGACTTGAATTTTTATCCTGGAGTGAAGGGGAAGCGTGTTAGCAAGGATGCACAACTTCACACTGTTAAAGACACATGGCTTATTCTGCCATAGTGTTTTAGAATCCTTAGCAAGTTTTCTGTGAAGCACACAGTTGTAGTGGCATCCCTCTGACCAGTTATAGAACAACAGACAATAGCTTCACTATGTTCTTTTTTTTCCCTGCTGAAATCATGACTGTTTACTCTTCTTTGTTAACTGCTTTAAACAACTTCAGAGTAGGTACTTAAACAATTATTTCCATTTAGACTCACCCTGGATCTTCACCAAGAGATAAAGTTAGCTAAGTATGATACTTATTTGTGCTTTAATTTTCAAGTGATGCATAGCAATGTTTATGGAGCTATGGTAAATGTCAAAGTCAAGGCAACATTACTTCCCCTTTAAAGTAAATTTTTAAAAAATTAATGTAGAGCACTGGCAGAGACACAGAACAGCACTCTATTTAAAGCTACTTAAACATATGTTTTTCAGCCTCTCAAAGGAGCTTAAGATGCGTTTCCCATGTGATAGTACTCTTAACAGTTCATAGCTCTTGTATCATGAGACTGCAAAAAGCAAGCAGATTTTTTCATGAAAATATTTTAGCTATGTTCTCAGTAGAATAATACAGAACGTGTTCCTTCATTTCCTCCTCCCACTTCGAAATGACTGCCAGCTGCAGGGCAAAGGCTTCTTTATTTTTTCTGTAGCTACACACTTTGTACGTTATCACGGTCTCTCATAAGACTGGTGTGGTCTTTCAGAATCAGCCTGTGATCCTTGTTGAAAGCCACCAAATTCTCACCTTTCAACAATTCCCAGGTGTATTTTAGACAAAGATACGTGAAAGAACAGACATACTAGCTGAAATGGTACAAAATGTTGTCAGTAAGTTTTTATCAATTACAGTGTCCTAAGTCTACATTTATACCCAGAATTTACATTTCTCCTAAGAGAATGAATAAAGAATGGCAAACAGAAATTCTAAAGGCTAGGTTACTTCAGAGATGCTTTTTCTGAACTGCTCTAAGAACATTTCTGAACGTGGAATGACTTCACAGAAATTAGTTTGTTGTGGTTTAACGTGTCAGGCAGCTACAGCAACCACAGAGCTCACAACCCCCAGTGAGATGGGGGAGAGAAAGGACAAGGAAGGTGAAACCTGTGGGCCAAGACCAAGGGCATGTTCACAAGGACATGTAGCAGTAGGATGAGGGGGAAATGGTTTTAAACTAGAAAAGGGGAGATTTAGGTTGGATATTAGGAAAAAATTCTTCAATATGAAGGTGGTAGATCGCTGGAACATGTTGCCCAGAGACATTGTGGAGGCCCCATCCCTGGAGCTATTCAAGGTTAGGCTTGATGGGGCTCTAAGTGACCTGATCTAGTGAAGATGTCCCTGCTTACTGTAGGAGAGTTGGACTAGATGGCCTTTAAAAGTCCCTACCAATCTAATTCAGTATGATTCTATGATTCAATTTAATAGCACAGAAAAAGAAGATAAAAAGAACAACAATGGTGAAAGAATATACAGAACAAGTGGTGCACAGCAGTTCTTCACAACCTGAAGTCGATGCTCAGCATGACCCTGAGCTCCTCCACCTCCCACCCACCCCTAGTTACACAGGGAGCATGAAACTGTATGGGGTATGGAATAGCTCTTTGGCCAGCCTGAGTCATGTCCCCTCCCAGCTTCTTGGGTGGCCTTCACCTTCTTGGTGGGGCAGCATGAGAAGCTGAAAAAACTTTGACTGCTTGGCAGCAACTAAAAACATCCGTGTGTTATCAACGTTGCTCTCATTCTAAACCCAAACCATAGCTCTATTCCGCTGCTAGAAAGAAAATGAACTTCACCCCTGCCAAACCAGGACAGGGTTTCACAGTGGACAGACCACGTTAGGAGTAGCAGTGTGAAATACAAACAGCAAAGGCTGTATGAAGGCTCAGCCCCGAGTTGGTGGCCATTGTACTAATAACCAGTGATGCTCTTGTCCTGAACACCTCTGAGCATTTGCTTTGCCACCATCCAGTATTGACTCATATATATATATGAATATATTCCACTTCTATGTGAAGAAATTTGGACAGTGTTTTTTACTTTTTTTTTTTTTCCTTCTGAATGAGAGCTATCTCCATATGTAAGCTTTCCTTAAATCTAGCCCTGCATGTTCTTTACTCAGAAATATGCCCTCAGTAAGTAGTTAGGATGCTGTAGCTTAGCTGTTCCTCTGGTTTGTTAGTTAGTCCCCCATAAATGTCAGTGGAAGTACTCTCTGTCTTCACAGCTGGTGGGTCCCCAGAAATCCTATGCAAGTCATGTATGCAGCCTTAATTTTTATGATTTGAGACTATTTTAGAATAGCCTAAATTAGGCTAATGATTTTTAAAAAACAAACAGTAACTGTATTTGACATGCATGGTGTGAATTTTGTGTCTTGCAATTGGTATCTCCAAGGGGATCACTCAGATAATGTTTCCCACGCTCCCACCACGCTGCCAATAGCGTTTCTTGACCTTGACCCTGAGCCACCTGTATTTGCACCTCACTACTGAGCATCTCACTGCAGCTTACAGTAATGCAGAAGTCACGAAGGAAATTTCATCAGCTATCTTGTAATCTTTCTGGAAACCTTCCCCTGTTGCACCATCACCAGATCCTTGACACCACTCTCGAATCCGTGCTAGTGTAGAGGGGTAACCAGCTGGCTTTTTGCTCTCCTCTTGACTCTACCAGACGTGATGGCAGAAGGAGTTGTGCCAAGTCTGTGTAAGCATTCCTGTTACTGTTACTTCTGGGCGATTCACCATAGAAAGAAAAATGCAAAATGAAGAGGCATGGGGTGGATGGAGTAGGAAGTAATGTCCTGTGTCTTGAGAGTCACTTGTTTTTTGCATGCAACTTTTGAGAATAGTCACCTTGGCTTTTGACAGGCTTTGCTGGTACCCCGGGATACCTTTCTCCAGAGGTGTTACGAAAAGATCCTTATGGAAAACCTGTGGATATGTGGGCGTGTGGTAAGACATTATTCTGAAAGATGGTGTTCAGTTCACTGTATTTCAGGGGAGGGAGATGATAGCCAGAATACATTATATTCTGCAACAGATAATGCATATTTGGTAAAATTCAATATTACTTTTTAGAAGAGGTCACTGGATCTTTTGTTACTCTACCAGCTTTGTTTTATTTATAATTATTGTTATCAGGGGAGGTGTGTTATCACATTGCTCTTGGCCATGTCTACACAACATGCTTTCAAAAAGTATTTAAAAAGTAGCCACAGGCATGTGATATGTAATTCGTTAGAAAAACGGAACTGTTCATACCATGCACTGGGCCCTAGTTTTGATTCACAAGCAACCTCAAATCTGATCTGACCAAGATACTAAAACTGCGGTTTTAAGCTATGAAACTAACTGGTTTGTGAAGTGGGGTAGAGAGCAATTGCTTTATCATCCTCTTCTTGAAGGTACTGGCATGTGGCAGCTACCTGGCTGAGAACAATTGGTGATTCCCTTATTTTGCTTCTACCCATGCTTGTTTGCTTCTGTTTATGAAAGCATTTGTCTTTAATGGTAGTGAATTATCTCTGTAAGACTAGAAGATGGACTTTCTAATATTCTATTTGACATATATTTAAACAGATAAATTGAGCTGCCCGAATTTGCTTTGCACAAGATTACTTAAAACACAGGTATACAGAGACCAGTACAAGCCCTTATAAAACCAAGGGTAAAAAAAATGCATTTTCATAGAGCATCCATGCCCATGGAAAATCATTTCTCCATCTAGACAGATATTTTCAGTGTTCCTGATCTGATTTTGTGTCAGAAGCTCATTATTGACCAACTCTAGAGGTTATCTTCTGAACTCAACATTTAGTATTTTCCCCAGTGTGAATAATCAGCGTTTTTCAGTAGCTGGGATAATACTATTGAACCATTTGATTTAGAAGGTTGTCAGGTGCAAAACTAATTTCTGGGCTTTATTTCTTTAAATCACTTAATGCTACTGTGAATTTTCTGCAGGTGTCATTCTGTATATCCTCCTGGTGGGATATCCTCCTTTCTGGGATGAAGACCAGCACAGGCTTTACCAGCAGATCAAGGCTGGTGCTTATGATGTACGTACCCTACTCTGTCCATTCAATCATTTATAATTGTACCACTACATAAGTGGACTGAAAAGTGAAATGAGAATTGTTCCCTGAAGTTTTTTTAATGTATTTATGAACTACTCAATATAGTAAATGTCACTTTGGTAACATGAACCTTATTGACAGAGGGACATCCTATGCTAATTCAAATCATTTGTTTTGTTTTGATTCTTTTTGCATTTGAGCAGACACTTTGAGTGCACGTGTAAATATTTTGCTGAGCAGGGATGTGTTAATTCATAATCAGTTAGATTTATATAGCATAACTTTACAGTTAGCATTAAAATGCAATGAATTTCAGTTGGTGTCATGTTACTGTAAATACATGAACGCTCTGCATTTGAACCAAATAAATAGAAAGTCAAAAGCATAAACAAGTAAAACTTTATAAAACCAGCTAATTCAAACTTTTGTACATGTGGCAAACTGCATTTTTCCCCTTAAAACTGACAAGTTGTGCTAGCTGTTAATGTTACAGAAGCAGTATCAATAAAAATCCTTAGGGAAAGTTATGTGGAGATTGTACAAGATAACATACACGTCTGGTTTGGTTTGGTTTTTGGTTTTTTGAAGTTTCCCTCACCAGAATGGGATACAGTGACTCCTGAAGCAAAAGACCTTATCAATAAAATGCTAACCATCAACCCAGCAAAACGTATCACAGCGTCAGAAGCACTAAAGCATCCATGGATCTGTGTAAGTAATTTCCACAGATTTAGCAGAGAAATTTGACAAATCAGCTTGCAGTTTCCTTCAGCATAGAGTGAAGATGTTTAGAGGATATTTTTTGTCTGTACTCGTGCAGCCATGTGACTAGGGGAGTGTAAAATTGTATTTGTACAGGTACAGCGCTATATATATATTGAGGTCTGGTCCTGGGGTAAGATTATTTTGCAGAAACTATCTTCTTTGCCTGTACATCTTCAGTTCCCTATAACCACTGTGATAAGCATGAAATGTAAAGGCAGGAAATTAAGGGTCTTTTAGAAAGTGAATTTGCAAGTAGCAGAGGCTGCCTCTTGATTACTGGTCCTAGAGCTGTTTTCCAGTAGAGTACATGATACACTTAGATTTGCAGGTAGGCTAGGCTGATACTTTGAAAGTCCCAGTGAGACGTAGAGCCAGTCCCCAACTCTTTATTCATTCTGGTAGGCTGCATTATCTTGCCTTTAATTTGAGATGCAAATTAAGTTGAGTTTCAGGCAGGTACCACTGACTTTTCTCTGAAATATTTCCCACTGGTGTGCCTCACCTAATACCACTGATGGTAAAGAAAAGTTTTGTTCTTTTTTTAAAGTGTCTTTTCCAAAAATCATAATCCAGTATATTATTTTAATTATTGTAATAAGCCCAAGTATATTATTATAATGTAGCCCAAGTTCTAAGATTTTGTGATTTTTCTTAGTCCCTGTTTCTTTCAGAAGGACTTTACACATGGGAGAGGCTGAGTACAGTGAGACCTTGGTTTTGGTGATTTGAAAATTTCCCAAATGTGCAGCAACCTGCACAAAGGGATAGTCAGGGTAGAAATTAAAAGTCCTAAGTTTTGGACCATGTGGGTTGTAATATGTATGTCACAGAGTAAATAAAATGTTAGATAGCTGGCTGGGCGCTTTAAAATTTCTTTTTTTCTTCTTCTAGCAACGTTCTACTGTTGCCTCTATGATGCACAGACAAGAGACTGTAGATTGCTTGAAGAAATTCAATGCAAGGAGAAAACTAAAGGTAAGGAGGAAAATTTCTGCAAGGATGAGTAGTTTTCAAGAGATAAAAGTATGTTGGCTTGTTTTCCACATGTAAAACAAATGGCCCCTAGCAATTTTTTTTCTGGAATATTATGCTTAGATCAAAGATTAGATAGAGGATCAGCTTTTGAGCATGAAGATCTTAAACTTTTCATGGAAGCAAATAGAACATAGTGTAATGTGCTTGGGTTAAAAATTAACAGCAATCATCTTCCTTTAAACCCATTAAAATATTTTGTCAAAGGAAAATTGTTATGGTTATTCTTTTAGATTATCCTTGGTTTTCTCCTGACATGACAGAATAATTTTGCAGACATGAGCTTTTCTAATTAGCACATTACTGATAAACTCCTCCTANAAACTCCTCCTACTACTTAAAGAAGAGCACATTAGTAAAGCCTGTTCTGTGTTCAGTTGTGTGCTTTGCTGACAGTTAATATGCCTGTCAGTACTCATGGTTTGTGGGTTACATACTCATAATTGGTAAATATTTGAGATTGCCAGGATTGCTGATAGGTGTGTAATCAAGACTATGCACTCATGGCATCACTTATGCTAGGTGATGCACACACAATCCATTTTTTCAGGGTTATTTTAGTAATTGCTGTTATTTACATGTGTGTTCTCCTTTTTGTTGTGTCATGTGCATGTTCAGAATTTTACACAAGTATGATGCTAATTTGAGAAAATGTATGTGTACACAGGGGGCCATTTTGACAACAATGCTGGCAACCAGAAATTTCTCAGGTATGTTCATTTAGCTCCAGATGACTATGGTCTTTGTGTTGGGATGCTTGTGATGACTCAGGTCTAATTAGGATTTATTAGGACAGTAAGTTCTTCGTCGTTCGGGATATATCTTATACTGTTTCCGTGGCAGAACCAAACAAGAATTTAAACTATTTGGGCCAAATAGAGTCTCTTGAAGGTGACAGTCTAATTTTTCAGTAAAATGCAAGTTCCTTCTCTTTACTTTTCTAGTGTTACCTCTCAAAAGATGGACAGTCTTTTCCTGTCTGTTTTGGTGAAGGAAAAGTGAAAATAATGCATATAATTCTGCATGCACAAGAATCACTAAACAACATTTAAAAACTTATTTTTGTGTACCTGAAATCTCATTCCAGGATTCCATTGCATCTTGTATTTAAAAAACAAACAAACAAAAAAAGCCCCAAACTTTTTTTCTTTATGATTTGCTAAGAATATGAAACGTAGCAAGTGTGTCCTCCTCCTCCTTCTCTTCTAAGGCCTAGCTTGATACAAGAAGAGATGTTTCCTCTTTATGAAATACTTTTATAGTGATGTCCCTGGAGATTCACAGCTTTACACTAAAGAAATTTAAAGAGCAAAAGCTAAAAGCTTGCTGTTAGTAGAGCTAGAATTTTCCTCAATAGTTAATATTGCCAAAGCTTTGTTGCTATGCTGAATTTCTCATTTTGCCATTTGAGATTTCAAGTGGATACTGCATAAGAACATGGAATTTAAAATTCAGTAATTTTACATCTCCTCCTATTCTGTGATGTAACCTGTGGACTGCAACATAAATCAGTTTACAGACAAAACCATGGTAGTTCTTTGGGCATGTTTCAAAGAATAATAATGAGCACTGAATTGCCCAAAATGAATGACATAATCATGAATGCAAGAACAATTTGCTTGATCTGCATAGGACTTGAAATACTGTTTATTTCTTAGTTGAGTTCTTACAATTAATGCACACACCTAATGCAGCAGACTACATTTATGTAAGTTACATTGGGTTAATGCTTGTTGAATTGCTGGTATCTGTCAATACGTTTAAAAAGGTGGGAATGCTGTAGGCTCTGTATCTTGTAAAAAGGAATTATTATTTAATAGCAAACAACAAGATCATTTCTCATCACTTTCCATAATGTCACTGTCTATATATGTAAGGGGGAGTTTTAACTTTGATGAGCCAAAAAAACTGAAGTAATTTTAAAATAGTACTTCAGCATGAAAAGCGAGCAGGGTTTTTGGCTTTGTTTTGTCTTTTTTTTTCACCAGTCATCTCTTGTTTTATACCATAATCACCCATATTTTTCCTTGATGCTGTTTTGTGGTGGGTTTATTTTGAGGTGTTTCTTCATTGTATTTCACTGCAGAGCATGCTTTTGAAGATCATTTGTCCATAATGATGTGGTTATAAAAGTGTTTTATTTTCCTTTTTCTTTCTTCCTTTTATGTGGAATGTATATTTCTTATGAGGTAAGACCCTCAGCACGTGAAAGGAACAACTTTTTTCTCTTCTAATAAAAAACTGCTGTTTGTCCTAAATCACTTTAATTTCTACATGTTGTCACAACACCGTTTCTTTGCAGTCTGCTTTCTGGCCTTTCCATGCTGCCTTAGGTTTTATTTATAGCTACTGCTTGTAGTTGCAAGAAATCTCTTTGTGAGCTTAATTTAGAATATGCTAATTGCTTTGCCGCTGCAAATTCTTTAGGTATTTGATTTGTATGCAGTATCCATGCGTACATAAGAAAGATGCACATAAAAATACTATTAAAAATACATTTCCAAGCCAAAACCAACAGAGGCAAGTTGAGTATGGAATATGTCCTGGAACGTAAAACACTGCATAAGAATCCAGACTAGGCACATTTTGAAGGACACTCTGGCAATGCCACAAACACAGTACTTGGAGTTACTGCTTTTGGTGCCCTCATTTTACTGGCTTTCATTTAATTGTTTGCATTTAACATACGATGTTTGTTAAGCATTAAAAGAAGTTTCAAGCTCAAATCTAGTAAAAAGTCCTAGTTTGTTAGGAATAGAACCTCGTAAGAATTAATTTGTGGTTTTTCCCATGTTTTTGTGAGGGCTAAGGGTATAAAACATCTTTAAAAGCTATGAACTTCTGGAGTTTTGTGCCCTAGGTTTTAGAAATAACTCCACCTCCTTGCTTTCCCTAAATGAATTTCTGCAGTTAATGGAGTGCCCACGGTATCTGCTGTAGGGTAAACTCAAAGGCCATATTGTGTCAGCTCCTGTAAGCACGCATTGCAACAGGATGCAATCTCAAAAAAAACAGGTGAAGCCATTTACCCATTTCTGTAAATAAAAATTTGCAGTGGTCCTGTTGCATAATACAGGCAAATTAGGTTTTGTTCATTTTAGTTCTAAATCACGGGCCTTATGAGAGCTTTAATGGTCGTGTTGGCTGATCTCCGTCACTAATAAGCTGCATTTGGAGGACCGATAAGTTAATGAAATTATAAACATGGCTTCACTTTCCAGGTTTTTTTCATTAAAAATGAAGCAAAGCCTACCACTTGTTACTGTTGAGGCCTAGGATACACTCCTCCAAACTGGCCCTTGGCTAGCAGATTGTGCTTCCCATTTTACTTGCAACTTTCCTGACCTTTCACAGAGGTGCCTGATGCTGAAGTGGTGGCAAATCCCCAAAGAACCATTGCTCAGAGGTGCTTTTTTAAAACCTGGGTTACTTTTCAGTCTAGATAGTGTTTGCATTCCACTCTGCTTTTCGGGCACCTTATTCATCTGATATTGGTTACTTTTATCTCACAGTCATATTAAAAGAACATCACTAAGATGCCAGTGGGCTCTCCAATCACCCAGTCAAAGTCCCTGCTATCAGAAGAGTACTTTTTTTCATAGCTGTATGAAGCTTATCAACCATCCTAAACATACTGCAGTGGAAAACAAACAAAAAAAGAATATATCCAAAGGTGATGCTTTTAGACTTGCCCTGCTTCCATTTCCTCTGTGCCACCCAAGGAGGTTTCTCCTTGTATAAGTACAGTTAACCTACAGTGTTAATCAATGGGAAAAGAGATGTATGATAGTCCTTAAGTATTTATACTTTCTTAAATATTTTGTTTCCTATGCTCAGAGCAACAAAAGGAGGAAATGAAAGCTGAAAACATATCTGCAGCTGGGAGGCGATGGGGATTTGCTGTGCAGCTAGTTGACCCCGGTTGTAACCACCTAATACTGAAATTATTTGTCTCATTTTACAGCAGCCAAGAGTTTACTGAAAAAGCCGGATGGAGTTAAGGTAGGTGAAAAATGTGCTTTAAAATATGTTTTATTCCTTATCACCTGTCTGTGACTTCTGCCAGTTTTTTAGAGGTGATTAATGTTATTACTTTCCTTTCTATAATTTGTTAATAAGTGCTTCTTAACCGTATATTTGGAGTGATTAAAGTTAGTAGGTGAGGCTTAAAAATTGAAATAAAATAAATATTTGAAAAATACGAATTTTAATAAGTGGAAGGTAGAAAAGTGCTGGAGAAAATGCCTTTCCTGATATTTTAATGGAAGATGATTGTGTAATTAATGATTCCACATTATTAGTTAGCTTATAAATAACAGTTTGATGGTGGGCATATGAGCTTTTTAGGCATCGGTGTTTATCTGCGGCTCCATTGCCTCTGTGTTTCTCTCTTGACTTTTCATTAGAATTTGGAAGACCAAACATTTACTGGTAGGCTTGGCTCCACATGTGGTGTATTCTGCCAGATGTACTCGCTATATTTGGCAGAACTTGAGGGGTTTTACTATCTCAACAAATCAAGTCATCCTGACTAATAGACCTTGCTGAGAAGGGAACATTTTGGCAGCTTTCATACATAATTTAGAGCTCCTATTCTCATGTCACCAGATCCTGCAGGAGGAGAGATGCTTCACAAATGAACGTTCTCAATAAATACTTTGAAAAACAGCCAGAAAATAAAGAAATATTTATATGTCAGCCAGCAATGAAAAATACTTATTTTCTTGGAGGACTCCTGAAGACTAAAATCAGTGCCTCAAGCTTACATTATATGATTCAAAAAATATTCTTCTGTGCCCTGTGCATTTGCTCAGAAGCATGTATTTGACCTGAATTTTAATTTGCTATTTAATCTTAACTTTTCACTTAGCAAAGCATTGTATACTACAATACCAGATTCATAGTATATTTGTTCACATTCTCCCACGTATGCACACTTTTCCTGTCAAAAAAAATCGCGAGTCTGACTTAAAATGGAGCACACTATGGTTTCAGTGCTTCTCACCAACAAGTAATAGATATCCTAGTCATATGGAGAAGCACACGTTCAGTACTACTCCTGTGAAAACCTTTAACATGTTTCATTGTGAAATGTATAAATTTTATGTACTCTATCTGACCAGCTTTTCCTTTTTAAATATCATTCCTCCTACAGGTCTACGATGGTATTGGTTATAGCTCAATTTTGATTACAATACTGGAAATAATTGTTGCCAAAATTTTGCCTGAATTACACTTGTTGGGGTTTGATACTCTGGTTTTCAGCACATTTTATGTGTCTGCTGTTTGTTTGCATGGTCATGTGGAGCAAAGGGAGTAAATTTACATCTGGGGGACTCTATTTTTTCCATTTCTGTTAAGATAGTATATACTCCCTTGGCATTTTTCCACCCCTTCCTACAGCTTAAGCTGTCTTTTTCATTAAAAAAAAAAAAAAACAAACCACAAAGCAGAAATATACTGTACTCCATGCATTGATACTTCAAATCCAACCAGTCACATTTTCTTCTTTTCCTTTCTCTCTGACTGGTCAATTCAGAAAAGGAAGTCCAGTTCGAGTGTTCAGATGATGGTGAGGATCTTTATCAACAGATTTTTTATTTTTTTTTCCTCCTGAGAAATGTTCACACTCGGAAATCAAACAGTTGCGTTTACTTTTGTTAACATACTGTGAGAAGCTGCAAGACTTTTAAAGTGCAACCTTGTAAATTTTAAGCCTGCAGTTGCTATATGCCATCCACAGTGAATTGTTCTGCAGTTCATTCAAGGAATTTTTTTGTTGGTTTTTTGGGTCTTTTTTTTTAACCTGGGGACATGAAAGCAAGTAAAGTAGATGTAACAATGGCCAATGCAGCTGTCCTTAGTAAATTTTAAATAGTAACAAAATAGTAATCTTATAACAGCCTTCTATTAATTTATTTTATGCTAAAATAAAAACAAAATTTTGTTTTAATACTATTAGCTTTTAATATTGTAAAGTGTAACACAAACCACACCACACCGTGACGTAGTATCGCTTTAGTTGCGCCACTGTAGACTGAGATGCCATGCAAAGTGCTGCTCAGGATTGAAAAAGCCAAATTTCGCAGCCTTTCCATACTAGAGTTTCGTGTCCAGCTTCCTTCACAGCTCAAGGCTCATTCACAATATCTCCCAGCTCACAATCAGTCACAATAACCTTTCGTCCTCCTCAACCTGCTTTGCAGTCTTCAGCCTCTCTGATCCCACACAGCAACTTCCTCTGTTCCTTTTTTGCTACGGTTTTGAATCTGATTTTTGAGATGTTGGTGATGTCCCTACCAGCATCCACTGCCAGTAGAGAGAAGGCAAATACCCCTCCTCCACACCTTTCACTGGGAAGTACAGCTCTCCTTGAAAAGCAAAAATTGCTGGTCAGGTCAGAGCAGACCTGTAGTTACACAGGTAAACGGTCTGTGAGCGTAGAATTTCTGTGATGGTGGATCAGTGGTAGCAGCATCCAAACACCAGTCACCAGAAAAGTACAGTTGGGAGACTTCTAAATGTCTATCACGATCCACAACCTAGA
>VZTU01030167.1:0-11219 GCA_013400835.1 Zapornia atra
GATGTAGCAACAGATTATTACATCTTACTTGTCTACAGAAGTTTCAAGGTATGAAACATATTCAATTTAAGCACAGTCTGTTAACCTAAAATAGATGTCCTTATTAGCTTTCGTGTAACCAAATTGTCAATGAAGACTTACAAAAAGAGTTTGTACATATTCCATTACAAACATAGAAGCTCTTATCCAGTCAATTTGATACATCTGAGTTAAAAGTATAGTTAATGCAAGTCTGAAAAAAATCCCTCAGATGTAAATTTGGTTTATTTTACATAATACCACAAAGCTAATTAGAAAGCTAGTCATCTTTTCAGATCTTCAACAGTAACTACACCTTCTCTACCATTTTGTCCATAACTCTTACACTTTTTCTGTTTCAGCTTGAGCTGTACATTAAAAAATACAGTTTAGAATACAGACTTACTGTGAAATAGAGAGATTATGTGTGTAATTTAAGCTTTTTTAGTATTATTATTATTATTGCCTTCATAGGATATGGCTGTTAGTTAACATCCTTTTGAAGTCAAAACAATTTTTGGTAGTATTTACTTTCCTTAGAAGCTGCTGCTTGTAGAAGTTGGGGTGTCACTTAGGTGCTTTCGCATTTGGAGATATAAAGAGTTAGTATGTATTGCTAGAATATTTATTTTCAGAAAGGAAACAGTTTTGTTCACTGAGATGGACTGAGTCAGAATGGTCTGAGTCAACCCCTTCTTTTTTCTGCATACTCAGACCAACACACAAAGACAAAATCACTATAAACAAATAGGTCTGTATCAAAAAAATATAAATAATATAATTTCCAGGTTTAGGTTTCAGCCATAATTACCAAATGGAAAGGCTTTAACACACTCCCCACTTCCACAGTTTTGTGGGCACATAAGGAAGCAGAAGGGAAGGAAGCAGAAGGGTCTCCTGTCTGGAGGCACTCTTTTACTCTAAGAGACTTATATAGATGGGAAAAACAGGGTTGCAGTTCAATTTCAGAAGTAAGATGGGAAATATATAAATATGCTGAGCACTCAGAAAAGGAAAAGAGAGAGATGAGCCCTAAACTGTTTCTTTGATAAAAGGAAACTATTCCACATTTCACTAGCAAAGGGTTTAAGATGAGGTAAACAAAGAGCTTCCATTCTGTCTTGCAAGAACCAAAAGATTGAAAACAGAGTAAGTTTGACTGTACATGTGATTCAGTCTGAAAATGCAGCAAGTATCCCAGACTTGTGTCTGATTTCATACAAATTTAAGTCTACTGAGGAATTCAGATCCATTTTTTCAGTTATTCCAAATCAATTTGCCAGGAATTGACATTTGAGAGGCAATCAGAATTATAACCTAAATGTTGCTGAGATAAAATTGACAAGATAAATTCATCCATGCAACTTGGTTAATATTTAAAGAAGTCTGAAAAGAAGAAAGAATTCGACTTTTCTTGCTTTGATACAGTAAGAGAAGGAATTTGTCCTATTATTCTGAAAGTTAAGTGTTAACCATTGTCTAAGGTGCAACCTTTTGGTTGAAATAGGCATTTACTGGAACTCAGTGTTTTAGACTTTTAGTTACAGTGACAATGCAAGTTTCTATAACGTGGAGTGACCCACAGGTCAGTATAAGTTATGCCCCCCTCAAGGATGTGGTTCTGTTAAAATTCTTGTTCTCAGAACCTCATTCACTGATGCAAACATGAAATATGCCTGTCATTACTAAACAATTAGACCCATTACTCAGGCTGTAGTGATTTTGCATTAAATGCACCACAAAGAAAGTATGAACTAATTAATTTTTATTCTTTCTGATACAGAAGTTCCAGTGTTTATTACCAGGGATTAATTTAGCATAAATTCTTCAATAAACATACATTTGTTGTATTGCTTTTGTCTTGATTACTAGACTTAGAAATTAACTGACGGTCCTCCCTTTCATTTGTTGTCTTATACCAAACAACTGGGCTTGTATCATAGGGAAATATTGACATCTGGGTATGGTTTAGTAAACAAGTTCAGATTCATCTTTTATTACTAAGGCTGTGAAATGAAAACAGCTTTAAGTCTCTATTTGATTTTCAGTGATGTAAGAGGGTTTGAAACATGCATAAGAGCTAAAGTGCAGAACAGGCTCTAGAGAAACAGCTGTATTAACACCCTTCTTTGAGTGAGTATTCTGTATAGATTTCCCTATATGATCAAGTAGTTAATGCAAAAGGTTTTAGTTAAGAGACTGTGCAGTCCTGCTAAAGTGAACAATTTGCTTTGTGACTCTTGATGGTGGTGATCAAATATTGCAAATGCCTAATTAACTCCAGAAGAAATGTAGAGATCCATACGCAAAGGTTTTGGCCAATTGCATAAAGCATATGCCAGAATTAAAATCAGTGAAGGGTTTTTCTTGGTATTTAAGATGCAGTGGAAAAGTAAGAGGGGCAGCTATGCCAAGAATTAATGCTGATCTTGCCAAGTGCTTCTTTGAGTGACTTTATCCAACATGAGACTAAACAAGGTATTAAATACACATATAGCAGTTAGGGAATCAAATGTCAAATAACAGCTTTCTGTTATTTGAGACCAAATTTGAAACTTGATCTAGTGCATAGATAAAGCAAACATCATAAAAAGCATTAGCATCTCTAACATCTAGCAGCTAATAAGGACACATAAATTGAACTTCTGGAGAAACTGTACTTATTTGGTTTTGGTAGTAGAGGCTTTTTGCAGAGATGTTTCTTGCTGAAATTTTGATCGATGGTTTGCTTCCACTTACCTCATTAAAATTATCATTACCACTACAGTTTCTCTTAATGAAAAGGTTGAAAATTTATTAAATCCTTCATGAGCTGAGAACTATCTGTAAAGAAGACCCGTTTGCAGAGTGTAAATTTGGTGTGTTACATACACTATGTCTATGCAAAACTCACTGTGTGATCCATGGAGAAAGAAGGCAGAACCTCTCCCTCTGTTATAAAAAGGTGACTTAAGAGGATTAACCTCACTAAACTAAGGTTAGCCTTTATGAACACTCCCTAGCCTTTTTCAGTCCAGTAAAAAGGACAAAATTTTTTCAAAGTCTTGCTTATTTTCAGAGAACTTCCTTGGTGATTACTTCTGGGGCAACAGAGCACACACTCTAAACTTACCTATCAGTTATTTGACTGTACAATGATACCATTCCAGAATCCAGAGCTGCTTTTTTTTCTTACAGAGATATATCAATAACTGTGCCTATAGTCTTCGTTCCCTAATCACTGACCATGCAGGCCTGAGTAAAACACATCTTAGCTCCTTTCCAGGCTAGCTTTCCTGCAAGAAGTAAGGAACTTGATAAAGATTGAGCAATACACTCAAATGCATGGATACAGGATATGCACATGAACGGGGCATGTAGCCAGACCCAAGTACCTTGAAAATCCTCTCAGATCTTTCCATGTGAGGTGAGTAGCATTTTTTTGCAAAGATTTGCAAGACTGTCACTGACACCACAGGTTGTTTGTCCACCAGAGCTCTTCAGCATGCCTCTGCTGGGTTTGTAACATTAA
This sequence comes from Zapornia atra, assembly GCA_013400835.1. NCBI lineage: Eukaryota > Metazoa > Chordata > Aves > Gruiformes > Rallidae > Zapornia > Zapornia atra. The sequence goes on from VZTU01030167.1 coordinate 3,530, forward strand.
CATTCCTTTCAATCAGGGACAGTAAGAGGAGCTAATGACTCATAGCTCCTACAGGTATGAAGCAGTTAAAGAATGAGTGCCATGCTATCTCTTGTAATTATGTTGATAGGTTCGACAGTCCTAGAAACTTTAATAACATCTTAAGAGAAGACTTCCTGAAGTAAACAAGAAACTGTTAACTAAAGGGAAATGGGAGAAGCAAAACTTAATTGCCTGTTGCTAGGCCCTTTATTTCCTCCTCTGTAATGCAGCAGTTCCTCCATATATACCTTAGTTCTACAAAGCAATGAGACCTGTTGACAGCTCTGATTATCCCAAATTACATTTGCTGTTCTATTCTGATTTTCTGATTATTAGAAACCAATATCTTACGTTGTGCAAAGCTGGGGGTATTCTCAAGGGCAACACACAATTCTGATGGTCACAGTGGAAAAAACTAGCAAAAAACTGTAATGATTCTCCACAAAGCAGTTGACACCAGAAGCATTAGGCTGCTTACCAGAAAAGCCTCTTTTATGGGATTCCCTCCTTTCCGTAGGGAAGCACATGCTAGATCATTCTCTGTTTTCTGAAGAGTATCAGAGGAACTCCACGGTATCAGGTATGTAAATAAGCTCCTTATTTTCTAAGCAATTGATGCTTCAGAAGATCCACCATAAACCCTGCACTGATTTTGGCTGGGATAGAGTTAATTTTCTTCACAGTAGCTAGTATAAGCCTGATTTGGATTTCTGCTGCAAGCAGCGTTGATAATGCAGAGATGTTTCTGTTATTGCTCTGCAGTGCTCATACAGAGCCAAGGNGGGTGCACCAGGAGTAGGGAGGAAACAGCTGACCTCAACTGAATAAAAGGATAACCCATACCATATGATGTCATGCTCAGCATATAACTGGTGAAGCTAACCAAGACATGAGCTCACAACTAGGGAACTAGCTGAACATTGGTTTTGGGTAGTGAGAAATTGTGCTGTGCATTGCTTGTTTTGTATATTCCTTTATCATTATTATCATCATGCTCTTTTTCTGTCCTATTAAACTGTCTTTATCTCAACCCACATGCTTTACTTTTCTTTCCTTCCCCTTTCTGATTCTCTCCCTCATCCCACTGGGGGATATGGGTGGGGTGAAGGGGAATGAACTCTGGCTGTTCTAGCTGCCAACCAGGTTAAACCACAACAAGACCAATGCAATTTTTCTAAGAGAAAAAGGGGGGAGGGGGGGTAATTAATGAAATTGATTGCCATGGTTTCAAATAAGTATTGCAAATTAACTTGGGCTTTAGAAATTATAATGACTAAAAATGTCTAAGGAAATAAGCTATTTCTTTATTTGTACTCGTGTATTGCTAGCCAAACTGGTATCCATTTACTGGAAAAGGAAAAGGTATATTTTCAGTTTTCAAAGGAGAAGAAACTAGATAAACATAATGTAGGAATTCCTCCTTAGAGCAAACAAAATGACCCATCTCCAGGGCTATCACTTCTGTAAGTTGTCTGTAATTTGTCCTTTCATTTTTTTTGACATTCTCTAGCCTCAGCATTGTTTTGTAACAACAGTGGCATGGTAGACCTTTCTTGGCATTAAAATTCAAATGAACACAGCAGTCATCCCACTTTGCTTCATGACTATTGAATCCAGAGTTTTTGAGACTATAGAAACATTAATTCAGAAGAGTTGTGTCTAAACATAGCCATTGTTGTAGCTGTTGCTGGAGTGTTTTCTTCTCCTAACATAAGCTAGCACACAGGAACTTGTGTGGCAGAGAGGTGTTGCTAAATAAAAGGTGGCAACAAACTGCTCTTTGGTCATGAATCATGTGAGAGAAAAAGATGTCCAAATTGTAGTCACTGCTGGCTGGGATTAAAAGTGAACAAAGGAAAAAGCAGATGATCTATTTTGTGATTTGTGTTGTGTCCTCCCCTAAATCAATTTTTTAAAATGTTGCTTGTCAGTCCACCTCATGAAGAAAGGGAGTGGTAGAAACCATATTTGACTTCCTCTTGGAGTCAATACTTTTCTTTGTGTGTGGTAAGAAGCTGGGGCATATCTTCAGAAGCTAGGAAGTTGGGCAGAGTAGCCTATATAAAGGATTATTTTTTTCTTCTATTCCTAGTTGTAGATATAACCTTGTGGTTGTGGCGTACAGAGTTTCAACAGAAAGTAACTCAATTATTTCTGTCTTCATTTCCACCCACAACTCCCAAGGAATACTCAGACGTTTTGACCTTGAATCTGAACCAGGAATTCCACCTCAGCCAAAAGGTATTCTTTATATTTGGAGTCTCTAGTGAAATACAGAATGATGGAGAAAAAACCTTCCCTCACAGCTATTTCCTGTGCAAGTTAAAGGCAAACATTACCATTGATTATACTTTCTATAAAGGAACCAAAGTATGAGAATAGAAGGCTTAAAATACAATTTAAATTGACACTCTATTCACACAAAAGAAAATAATTTCACTGGACTTATTTCTGCAATGATATAGCATTCTTTAAACGTCCTACCAAATGGAGCAACATTTTAAACTTCCAATAATACGCCGTATTCTGCGCCACATTTCATATAAGGACCTACATTTGTTTTACCAGTGTTACTGGATTGACTTTTCTACAACTCAATATTTTAGATTAAACATTAACAAGCAATGGGGAGAAGGCTAAAGCACATTAAATTGCTGCCTCATGAATCAGAAGTAGCCAGCTACACACATTCCTTAGCATCCAAGGACCGTGTATCAACTTCATAAAATTCCTGTTGGATGTGGCAACTGCTATCTATTGATTACAGCAGTGCAAAACTTAACTAAAACAGGGTGATCATTCATTAGCAAAACCTTCCATAGTCTTCCATACAAATCAAGATAGATCTCTATGGTGGCAACAGTTACACTGGTTCCAAGTAAAGACTCAGAATGTAAGAAAAGAACAAAGAAAACTAGAGAGAAAGTCTTTACTGATAGCAGATAAAACTCAAAATTACATTGGTAAAGATCTCCTTTAAAACTTTAGAAACGTATCCTGGTATTTTAAAGTAAGGATGAACTATTTTAGATGATGTAGGGAATTGAAGTATTTTGTGCAACTTTAGAATAGCTCAGATAGATTGAAAACAGAGTTAATGCTGATGATTGGCATTTCACACATCCTCTTACCTTGAGGGACACAGTGCTTGTAATAGTAGGTCTGATTGCTTGGCAGTGGCAGCAGCTTTAGTGGTAAGGAAGTGTGAAAGTTCCAAGCAGCAAACATTTTTTTGGGAGAGAAATGACTGAGAAAATGCCAAAGATACATGCACAGTAAAAATAAAAAATGCTATGCTGTTCTAAGGATGTATTATGTTGTTGCATTGTTTTCTGGTGCAGAAACAGGAGGGGGAGATCAAAATCTTTCATTTCATTCCTTCCAACAGCTAAGAGAAAGGATTTGTAGGACACTCAAATAGCCCATTAAGGTTAACTTGGCTGCTGGTCATGTTACAGATTTTGGTGTCCAAATGAACACAGAAAGAGTTGGTAGAAAAATGTACATTCTTTATGAGAGATTCCAGTATTTTTAGTATAGTGTGTAGCAGCAGAAGACTAAGTTAAACAGCACCATAGAGTAGAAGCTCATTAACAATAGGTAAAGTGATAAATACAGAAAAGAAGGATTCTTCGGTGAATTACTTTGCATATAGGAAATTAAGGCTTCCAGTTTCAAAAGTAAACTTTATTAGAAAATGCTAGGAAAACAGTGAAAATGTCTGCAGCTTGTGTATTGAGGAAATCTGGAATTTCTGTGAATTAAAGGCGCAAGAATATGGATTTCCCTAATTCTATTTTTATTGCAAGAAAGGAGAAATATATTAAAAGCAATAACTCCATGAATAGGAATGGGGTAGATAAGATCAGAAAAACAAATATAATAGCTTATAAGGCAAGAAGTATTAGCATAAAATAAGGATTATAAAAGAAAAGAGGGGGGGGGAAAGCACTAGACCTCACAAAGAATATAAAATTAACCCCTTTCCTTTTTTTAGTTATATTCTTATTTGGTGAGGTAGTTGTGGCCCTGAAGAAGAGGTGACTTCAGACAAACACATATTATTAAAAGTAAACACTAACTACTTCAGAACCTCCAAAAGCACTAGTTTTTAATATATATATTTCTATAGGTGAATGAAATCACAATGAGTGTTTTCCTAGCTAAAAGCTGCATTGACTTCATGTTATCTGAGTAGGAAATAGCTGTAAATTAGAAATTTATTTCTATTATTTACAATTTGGGTATTTCTTGATCTTGACAGCACTTGTAAAAAGGTACTAAGATAAGAGAGTTCCTTATCTTACTACTCCAGCTTTGCACAACCTAAAACACGGTGAAGGAAAAATATTGAGTTGTTTCGTTTCAAAGAGTAGGTCTTACTCTAGAAAGTCCACTGTTGTAGACTTAATTTTATCTGTTGTCTGTACTGGTGTTAATCTTTATTACCCCACCATTAATTTTCCTTCACCTCTGTTTAACAGATGAAGCATGTGGATACTTTGATGTGGTAACTTTCTGCTTGCTGCCTTCCAGCTTTTCTTTTTTTCAAACCAGATGTTGGACCTTAGGGTGTTTTTAATATGATACAATGTGCTCTTAAACTGTTTACAAGTAGTCTGACATAACAGGTACATGCAGTTCTGCCTCATGAATGGTCTAGTATGTGCTTTTCATTCAGTTCATTTCAGTGGCAAAAAGCACTAATAGAGCAGGTGGAATAGCAGCAGCTGGGAGGTGGTTAAAATCAAAAACATGCTTGAAAAGGAAAATTTGCCAGAAATTCAGAGAAACTGAACACAGTCACAGCTCTATTTTTCACTGAGACTTCATGGTCACTGAAGAATTTGGCATCTCCAAGGTAGAGGAAAATAGTCCTACTCAGCAACCTAGTTTGATAATTTCTAAGATCTCTTAGACCAGTTGCAAACTCTAATGGATTACATGGATTAAACAATAGTTTAGCAGCTGAATGAAAGTGTTGACTTACTGAAGTAAAAGCCTCTGTCTCCGCACACGAACTGAAGAGCATCAACCAGCTCAGCACCACAGAGTGTTTCTGGGCCAGCAGCAGCAGAACTGGTTAAGGTAAGCAAACACAGGCCAAGGTAGAAGAAATGAATGTAGGACACAGTGTGCATCTTCACCTGCCAAGGAAGCAAAAGCAATATTAGAATTTCCCAACAGAGTCCTAAATAAAATGACTCCTGCACCCTTGTGAGTTGAGAATGTATATGTACCATAATTTCTTAGACAATAAACACAGTATCAGGAAATACCTCATCATAATTTTGAAACTGTCTACATAATCTAGTCCATGTATTTTGTAAATTGATTACTTCCTCTGGTGAATATTCTTGATTCACATTCACACGTATTTAGAGAACCTTGTAGTAACTATGATTTATGGTTGCTCCTGAGAAAGGAGGCTATGGAAGAGTGCAATAGACAGGCAAAAGGAAGTCCAGAATAACTAAAGTAAGGAAGACTAAACAACTTAGAATTTTTTTCTGAGGCCAGGTAGGCTAAGAGGGAATATAGCAGTTGCCTGCCAATGTACTGTGGGAGATGAAGGTGGCATATGACAGAGAAGAGCTATTTAAACTAAAGAACAGCACGGGCACAGGAATAAATGGCTGTAAACTGGATGGAAGGAAATTTGTCCCAGTAGGAAAATCGATCATAATTAGCACTCCATGGTTATCCAGCCACTTTAAAATGGAAATACCAGGACAAACTGAAAGAAGTTTTAAGGCAGAGCTTGACAAGGTTATGGAAAATTGATGTGGGACCTTCCATAATAGAGTACCTCTGCTAGTACCTCTGTTACTAGCAAGCTAATATTCGGAAGCATTTGAGGAATTAAGAGCACTAGTCAGAGTGTTAAAGGTTTGCATTTTTACTTGGTGGAAGCAACTCTACTTTCATTGACCTCTATTATATGCTCTGAGTCAGGTTTGGCTATGAGGTATACATGCACGTGATAATCCTTTGCCCATTTTCATTAGGTTACAAATCTTTTTTCCTGGATTTAAGATTGAAGAAATGTGAGTCTTCAGTGGGTGTAAATTTGCACCATTCGATTTGGTGGCTAAACTACAACATCCACTTCCTTTTATATCAATTTATATCAACCAAAGATCTTACCCAACATGTCAAAGAAGATAACATTTTAATTTTTTTTTTTAAATACTAGGAAAAGCTATTTATATTTAGTAGCAGGACAGTGAAGAATGTGCCTAACTGTTTTAGATCACCTGCCAAAAACTCTGGCTTCAAAAGGTGTAAATCTGCATTTAATTTCATTCTTTTTTAAGGTTAATGTTAGTATTGCAGTCAGGTTAGAAATTACAAATCTTTCTTGCATGTACAGTTGGCCTAAACCTGCAGACTAGTGCAAATTGTAATAAACTTTGCCATGCAAGCACCAAGAAGCTTTAATGCATGGACATGACTTCAATGGCAGATGGAGGAAGATGAGATTATAAATGAATGACAACAACACAAGGCATTATTTCCTGTAATGATTCCATATCTTAAACAACATCAATTTCTTTTTTTCCTTTGCCATAATTTTGCATTTCTAAGATAAGTGGGATGCACCTGCAGTTTAAGAGGGTTCCCAATTCTGAGGAGGTAAAGCAGAAAGCTGGTTAACACACCACCTCAGAAGGCTGAAAGGCATTACAAATACTAGAACACTATGTATTTAACAATCTGGTCTTGTATAACATTTGGGCCAGAAGCAGACATAAATCTTAGCCTTTTAACAATTTTGTATTTTTTAAGACTTTTCAGCTGGGTTGCATTTTCAGATAAATATCAGCACTGCACTACAACAAAACAGATTATCTACTGTTTTTCCTTTAGTGGAAGCCAAAAAGGCTGCACAGTATAAACCACAGAGAATTTCTAACTTTATCTCCAAATTTAAAAACAGTCAAGAACTTTCAAACAAGTAAAAACCTTGGGGAAAAAAGTAGACTCACATGTTTCAGGGCTCAATCAATTATTTGTTAAATTTAGTGCTGTTTCATCAAAATTAATTCCAAAACATAGTTTAAAACTTGAGCTTTACTTCATCATTTTAATTAAACATAACATTAGTTGATTCAACATGTTTGTGATAAAATCAAAGTTCCCATTTATGTCTGAGGGGAATATTCTTAAGAAAATACAAAGTTGTAATCCAATATTGCTTCAGATTCTTTACAAACAGGCAGGGTGCTTGCTATGTCCCCAATTTGACTAGAAAGTTGAGAGTTTAAAAGAAAACGCATTGGCATGTGGGTGGGGTTTATTGAAGCATCTAATTACATTTGGAAATTGAATACAGGTTCAGGATGAGCCTGGTTAAGCACTTCTTTTAGTGGCATAGAATGACTGACCATATTTTCACAGCTGGAATTTCCTCTTTTTTCAGTAAAATAACCAGCTTTTGCTGCATTCCTTTTTTAATAGTCCAGAAGAGTGGCACCACAGAGGAATGTCATATAGGAACATTCTACATCTCTTTTACCTCTTAATTCTTCTATATAAGTCCTCTTCATCTGACAAACTACCAGTTGGCACAAGTGGTACATAAGAATTCTTCACATGCTTGGTCATTTTAATTACATATAAAAATATCTACAATAATTATAAATATCTTGAAAGGGCAACATTTTTA